>JANAVB010043419.1:30930099-31082599 GCA_029216955.1 Iris pallida | reverse complement strand
ATTTTCCTGCTTTAAATTACTTTACTTGATACTGTCACGTTGGTCTCACGGATTGGTACTATATGGATCTTTTCATGAGATGTTATCCCCCTCGGGAGCATCGGATACAGCATGTTTTGTGCGTTTCACGAACCATCACGTATCTCTATGCTTTCTCTGATTCACGAACTGCCTGTGATACATGTACTCTCATGTTCACAGAGCCCCCATGAATCACCTTCACGTATCACTCATTTTATGAGCCATGTGAAGTTTCACGAATCTTAACATAACTTGAACAGATCTTTGTGTATCGATTGGGGATGGGGGAGTGGAAATAGACATGTGAATATTATCCCAGTAGCTGTAGTCATGAATCACTCTCTTAGCTGTAGTCATGAATCTCCTATGCCATTCACATGTTTATATTTTACTCTGACTCACTAGTCACTATTAGCTCTCTACTTATAGTAGATATTTCTATTACAGTTTCTCTCTCTATTTACATACTGCATTTCTTCAGTATCTATATCTTACTTTACTGCATGATTATATTTTCTAACCTGCTATGAACTGTTGAGATGTACTGTGCTCGCTCCCGTCCTGACTGGACCTGTTGAAAATTTTACAGAGGATGATGAGGAACCCTGTATCCCTTACTTGGAGCTTGCCTAGCTTGCCTAGATGACACTCGCGACCTGGACCCCTGGGGAGGTTCAGGCAGCTGCTCAGGATGATACCTTGTATAGTTAGACTATTTCTCTTCATGTTTAGCTGTTGTCTTGGTTTCAGAGTTGTATATTGTAGAGATGTTGAGACTTGTATTTCTTTTCTGTTGTACCTCAGTTGAGGATTCTCTTATCTATTTTATCGTACCATATTCTATCTATAGATTGTGATTGAGCTTTACCTCTGTGCTGGCCTCCTTATGGAGAGTATACATATGATGTTAGTTATAGTTCATGACCTAGAACAGCGTTCTACCGCCGACACTGCGGCGTAGGCTGGGCGCTGTTACGTTCTCGTACCCTTACAGTGGGTGCGGGTCGTGACATCTTGAATGAGCCTTTGTTTGAGGTAGTCCCTTGAGGATGACAATGGATAGATAGATTTGACCCTAGATACCATTGGTTGCATAACCATTCTCAGATTGGTTGGTAATGGTGATCAGTTGTTCGTACTGTGAGTTTATACCCATAGGTCCAGGTTGAGTTCCTTAAAACTGTTGGTTGATAATTTGGCCCTAAGAATAAGAAATTATTATGGTCCCTAGCAATTGTCCATTCTAGAGAAGTCACCAATTGATTAGGTTTAGCTACCAGTATAGCTAGCCTTAGACACTTGATCGAAGAATAAGGTGACCATTAGAGACCTATAGGATGACCTTTGTGATATTGTAGGAGAGAGGTGATGATAAGTAAGCCCTAAGGAAAATATGATGCAACGTGAGCCTCAGAGATGTTTAATAATTGGAGAAGTGATGAGTCCACCTTAACTGGAACGTTAATGAGGACCTAAGTTCATTCCAAACGAATCCCCTAATATGACCGTTAGGCCTTATCTTATTAAGATTATGATGAAATATTTGAGGTACATTTTACATTTATGCCACCGACCCTTTAAACCGTAAATTAATAAAATTCAATCCAGGTTTATCCATTGAAGGCGATATATAGTCTTCCTACATCTTCATAAGGTACGCACTTTTTACCATAAATTTTGGTTTTAATTTAATGTCGCACTCAATCTAACTTGAGGGACACCTGAGAATTATCCTGCCCCTCTCATGAGTGTTCGTCTATGTAGATGACCGGAGAATTACTTCGCCCCTCTCCCATGAGTGTTCTTCTATGTAGATGAAGGAGAATAAGTAATCAGAGGATATGAAAATTTTATTAATCCAACCCAAGAAACATATTCGAGATTCCTGGTAGGAACATCATTTTCAATGGATTTGGGTTTTTATTGAGCAATTTTCTATATATTTGTCTTTATTCTTGTTAATAGACTCGGGCAATGAAGGATATAGATGATCCATGCAACATATAGATAAGTGCATGAATTTTATGCTAATCATTCATTTTATTCAATTCAAAGAGGTAAAAAGACATTTAGAAGTGTGATGCGCTAACCCTTACCGGAAAAGGCTAACACACACAGCGGAAACAATGATTCTAGATTATGAGATAGAGAGAACACCACCAATCACAAGAGACGAGAATTACGTGGTTCGACGTAATTGCCTACGTCCACGGGACAAAAAAAACTTCTCTTCTTTCTTCCTTTGGTTCAACAACACTTTACACAATTGGGATGTCATCCCTTTTAATAGATAGAGCCAACAGATTTGTCTCTTAATAGATAGAGACAAATCTGTTAACAAGTTATAACAAACTTGTTTTCCAACAACTCTTCTCTTAATAGATAGCCTACAGATTTGATCACATCAAGTTATAACAAACTCTAAAAAGTTATAACAAACTCTAACAAACTCGTTTCCCAATAACTCTCCACCTCGGCGAAGAATTGGAAATCAAATCTGAGCCGATCACCATACTAGAAAGAATACATCACCCAGGCTGCACCATGTAGGTTGCCTACGTACCTCTGTCCAAAAGGATCAAGCCCGTCGTAGTTCATCCAATACCCCGTAGAGCCAATCAACGTTGAAGAATTTGAATCAGGTCTAAGCAGTGCTTGAACTTAACCCCTGGAACAACCTTTGTAAGCATGTCGGCAGGATTGTCCCTGGTGTCGATCTTCTGTAGTAGAATGTCACCCTCCTCAAGGATCTCTCTGATAAAATGATATCTGACATCAATGTGCTTCGTTCATGCATGATGAACCTGGTTCTTCGCCAAATAGATAGCACTCATGCTATCACTATAGACTTTAATAACATCTTGCTGAATCCCCAAGTCATCTAACAAACCTTGAAGCCAAATAGCCTCTTTAATTGCCTCTATCACCGCCATATATTCAGCTTCAGTTGTGCTGAGTGCAACGGTCGATTGCAAAGTAGACCTCCAACTCACCGGTCCACCGGCCAATGTAAACACATAACCGGTAGATGACCGACGCTTATCCAAATCTCCAGCATAGTCAGAATCCACATAGCCAACACATAACTACTTACAACTAGCATTTTTCATAAACATCAAACCCATGTCAATGGTACCAAGAATGTACCTCAAAATTCACATCACAGCTTGCCAATGACCCTTGCCAGGATCATGTATGTATCTGCTAACCAAACTAACAGCTTGTGAAATATCAGGCCTGGTACACACCATAGCATATGTAAAACTCCTAAATTTTCTACTATTTTCTTTATTATTAAATTTGGTAGTGATTTAAAATTTTGTATTGTACGTCGCATAGTCGTATTATACGTCGCGCACGAAATTTTATTTTTCGTAGTTGCTCGTCAAGTGCGAATATGTGCGAGCGTACATATTTTAGAAAAATATTTTTTCTATTTTATTATACATTTTTAAAATATTATATAATTATTATTCTTGCTATAAAAAGCATTTTTATTTTAGCAGTTATTAATCATAAATAATATTTTATTGTATACTAGGAAAAGCATAATTATGTAAAGAATATTTGTGCATACATATATTTCGTAATTATTTATTAGTCTATTTTAAATAAAAATGTAATTTTTGAGATTTATTAATATTAATATTTTATTATTCAAAAAGATATTTAAAAATAATTATTATTTTTGAAATTATTATTATTGGTATTTTGAAAAATATATTTGGAAGTTATTGTGGCCATTTGAATCTTGATTTAATTTTTGGATTTATTTAAATAGATTAAATTAATATCTATAATTGAGATTGGATTTAATTGATTTGATATTAAACTAAGAGAATTTGATTTGATTTAAATTAGATTTGGATTTGGATTTGGATTTGGATTTGATTGCTTTTAAATTAAATTAGGAAATATCTAAATTGGGTTTAAAGGAATCCTAATTCTTGTCTAATTGAAAATTCTCACATCCTATAAATAGGCAGGTACTCCTCCATATTATTTTCACCACGAATCATCTTTCAAACCATCCTTGTCAAAATTTCTCTCTTTTTTCGTCATAAATTCAGCCTCAATTTTCAAAGGTTGTAGCAACTTCGAATGACCATAACTCCCAACTCCGGACTCCTTTTGACCTCCAGTTTTTTTTGTTGGAATCGTATTGAGGTATATTTTTTGAATGTAAATTTTAATTTCATAAATTCAGAACTTAATTTTCTGGAAAATTTGTGGAGTGTCAGTGGTCCAAAATCTGACACGTTTTAGTATTTTTGAGATTCTGGGAGAACCAGGAATCAGAATCACGATCCGTTTGATGTTTCGGAATACTGACAGAAAAATACATATCATATATTTTTCCTAAAAAAAATTTTAGAATATTTTATTTTTGGTTTTTATTTTAGAAGTTTGTCACATCGTCTGAGTTCATCTTGTGTAGCCCTGTGACTATTCTGTACCCAACGGAATTGTCGATTTCACCAGCAAGAATCTTAGGCAAGACACCTTGCCATTTACTATTTATTTATTTAGCTCATATTTCATGCATGTTTATTATTTTTTATGCAAAATAAACTGTGATACATGGCATAACCAGTTAGAATTTACTGTTCAGTTTCTTGCTATGTATTATTTTTTTACACGTTAAACCTAGATTTAAGGGACCACCTTTGTGTGTTGCATTCATGGCCTTGACACGTTGTACCACGAAGTTGTGTGTCGCATGTAGAACACGGAAGTGCGTGATTGGCTGGCCACCAGTACGTACAAACCGTGCGATAGGAATAACCGCTAATAGAGGTTGCATGCTAGTTTGACTTAGCGGTTATAGAGTTAGCATTGGGCGGGAAGAACATGATTAGAAGTTGACTACCACCCTATCTATCGTAGACTCGCTCGCTACTGAGAAACGATAGGTAGACTATATGCTATAGACTCGCTCGATACTGAGGAATAGTATGTGGTGTTGTGACTCGCTACTGAGGTACTGCATTGGTATTTTCTTGACTTGATCGGATAGTCATGCGACCATGAACTGTTCTTAAAACTGCATCTACTTAGACTGGTTAGGCTACCTTTATCCGTTAGGTACGAGTACTTTTAGTTTGGGTACTTGTATCTGACCGTAGCTTGGAACAATAACTTGTCGCGGATTAGTTCGTCACATCTTGTCCTTGTTTGGTTGTAGGTGTGGCTTACTATTTCGATGAGAAGGTATTGAACCTTGTTGGGGTCCGGATACCATATTGGATTCTTAGCATGGAAAGATACGTCACCGTGAATTAGTTTACCATCTCCTGTCCTTGTTTGGTTGGGGGGATGGTAAGCTTGTTCAATAGGTGTGTATTGGAAGATGTTATAATTCGATTGACTTATTTATTTGAGTAATATTTATTCAGTTTATATGGCATGATATTATGTGTCTTGTTACGTCCCTCTGAGGACCTGGTTATCTCTCCAGGTGTGTGTTCTTGTCTTTCGCAGGTGTTCTATCTCTAGCTGTGACCATCTCTATTTCTTCGAGGATGATTGCGCTTAAATCGTCTTCGCTTCGCTAGCCAAAATTATTTTTTTGTATATCTTGTATTTTTTTCATAGTTGGTAGTAGATTTGTCTCCGCCCAACATATTGTATCAAGACAATTCGTTATCATTATATGATATCTTTTATTCATTTATTTTGTGTGGATGAGATTAGTTATGGTTCTACTACATTTTACAGCTTATGTATTTATACGAGATTTTCATATATTGGAGTGTACTTCGTATGTATACAGCTGGCATGTCTACGTTCCTAGTCCTCCGTATTTTGGGACTGGGGCATTACATATTTTTGTGGTGGCCCGTGCAGGTCTGGTTTGTCACTTCGGTTACATAATTGTACCGATGTGAGCATGCAACATAGGATTAGAATCTAGGAATCTCATCCATACAGCTTGACCTCTTCCTTTGGCTTCAAATTCTGAATTCTCGATCGACCCCCTTGAATTGCATCTTGCTTGATTCCTTTCTACCCTTGATTCTTATTTTTCATGCTTTGTGTCAACTAGGAAGATGACTACACTAGTATATGCTCATAGGTCAAACACGTGGCTAAAATGGTTATATTGGCAATTGGAATACATTAAGACTCTAATTGAGTTAGTAAGGTTTTTTTTTTAAAAGTGCGATTTAATGATTAGTAATTTGTAAAGTAGGATATTACCAAGGAAGGTTTTTATCTTGAGATTTCTAAATAGTAAACACCAGAGAATTTATAGAATTTTATACTTGATTTAAGAAATTGATTGGATTTTTGAGTTTTGATATTTATGAATTATGGGGTTATAGCTATACATCTTTGAACAAATATAAAATTTATTTGATTTTCGAGTTTTGATGTTTATGATTTATTGGAGTATGGTTATACACCTTTGAACGGTTATAAATTTGGTTTGAAAATGATCTTAGCTTTTAAAAATGGTCGTAGGAATTATTTAAATTTGAGTTATACAACTTGCGATTTTCGTGTTTAGTAAATTTTGAATTTTAAGTGGAAGTACTGATGGCGAATTTTGGTTTAAAATATTTGAAAGTTATGGAAACGATTTTGAGAAATTTTATTTTAAATGGTGCCCTATGATTGAGGATTTACAAATCTATTTAGATTTTTGGTAAAAAAAAAAAGAGGATTCTGACTAATAAGATTATTTGAAAATTTAGTTTAATGTGGGATTGCTAATATTAAAAATTTTGGGAGAATTTTGAAGGATGTGATGGAAAGTTATTTTAATTGATTAAAGGAAGTTACCATTTAAAAGTTGTGATTTTGTTGGAATAATTTAGCATGAATAGAAGTTAAAATTGATGAGTGCATTGAGCATAATTTTTGAGATTGCTTTTAATATGCTAAGAGTTTTATTATGAGTTATTGGAAAATTTTAGAGTGTTAAATTTTTGATTGATTGTGGAATTTTTATGGATTCGTAAATTATGAACTCTTGAGTTAAATAGTTGAATTTAAACGTTAATTTTAGAAAAGGTTAGTAGTAACATGATAAAATTTTGGTTTGAGATTTATGAGAGTGATTTAAAAAATTTATAATGAATTTGAACGGCTTGGAGTGAATACAAATTTTGGTGGGTTATTTTTGAAAGTTTAATTTTAAAACTTTTGAAGGAAACTTGAGTTAAATTTTAATGGTAGGCCCCAAGATAACCTTACTTAGTATTCCACACTAATTGACATGTCACCTATGACCATGATAGTAATATATACACAAGTGTTGTTATTCATCTACCCAGCTATGTGACTGTATTTCCACCTCGACTTACGCGAGCTTTCTTCAATTCTAGATCTTTTAATTGCGACCTTCTAACCCAATTGCAATTTGAATAATGAGTTAATGGCTCCTTAACTGTATTCATCTATGAGACTATCTTCTCTCCGGAATTGTGTTCCTAAATTATTTTTTTATGGATTCTTTAATTAATTTTATTTCATGCTTTAACTTGATCTTCTTTATTTTTGTATCACCTCGTGAACTCCCACTTTCTGTTTTTGATCTTTTGGCGTCCCTTACTGTGACTTCGATATTTGGGGCATAACACTAGACTTTTTCTTCCAACAAATTTCATATGTAAGACCTAGACAAGTCCACCTTCATGTAGATATATTATGTCCCACCAAAACCCATCTCCTTGTACTCTATTTCTTGATATGACCTTATGGTCAAAATGGCCAAACTATAATCTTCACCATGATAATTTTCGACCACGGATAAGGATTCAACCTCAACTCAATTCTTTCAACCCAATATGTGATTTTGTTCTACTTAAATTCATTAATGCTTAGCATTGTACTTTATCTTGGTTGCTTGACCCATGGTCCCATCCCATTACTAGTTTCACTCTTGTAAGTTGGGTAGAATACCTCACGGCCCAACAAAGCCTTTGTCTCTGTGACCCATGTTGATAAGTTTGCTTAGACTATAAGTTCAGAGGACCCTAACTTAGCTAGTCAACCAAAACAACTGTATAGGCCCAAACTTCGGGCGAGCCTTGATTTTAAAAGATCTTGGACTATTTAAAATTCCTTCATCAGAACCTCCCTTGCTCATATTTTGACTATCTCATGCTGCTAATGTAGCTTCAGTTTTGCAAGCTTATTTCGTTATCAAGCTTGATCATGACATATTTTATTGGGTGCACCCACTAACATATGGTCTAATCAGAACCGGTGCATGATGGTCTGATCAACCTAGTGCACTTTGGTTCGCTTTATCTATCGTTCTACGTGGATGGGGACATAGCTAAACTTGTCCTCTAGAGTCCCATCCGCGACTGCCTTGACAACTCCTTTTGAATTATTCGGTCGCCTTTGAACCACGTATTAGTATTCGATAACGCCTCCTTCGAACTCTATATTATGTTCGCCTTCACCTATTTTAGAAGGACGAAAGTGTCGTACTAAAACTCCTCTAACTGTCCTATCACCATGACCATTACGACCCAATGTAACCATATCTTTGTCTTGAACTACCCGACCTTTCCCTCGACACTAAATTTACAATCTTGACTTTCTACTCACTTGAATTTAAGAGTGATTACAATCGTCTCTTAATCATACCCTCAACCTAGACTACGACCATATAAACTTCTTTGAACCCTCCTATCTACTGTTGTGCCTTCTCACCCCCTCCTAATTCTTAATTTCGAGGACGAAATTCTTTTAAGTTGGGTAGGATGTAAAACCCCTAAATTTTCTACTATTTTCTTTATTATTAAATTTGGTAGTGATTTAAAATTTTGTATTGTACGTCGCATAGTCGTATTATACGTCGCGCACGAAATTTTATTTTTCGTAGTTGCTCGTCAAGTGCGAATATGTGCGAGCGTACATATTTTAGAAAAATATTTTTTCTATTTTATTATACATTTTCAAAATATTATATAATTATTATTCTTGCTATAAAAAGTATTTTTATTTTTAGCAGTTATTAATCATAAATAATATTTTATTGTATACTAGGAAAAGCATAATTATGTAAAGAATATTTGTGCATACATATATTTCGTAATTATTTATTAGTCTATTTTAAATAAAAATGTAATTTTTGAGATTTATTAATATTAATATTTTATTATTCAAAAAGATATTTAAAAATAATTATTATTTTCGAAATTATTATTATTGGTATTTTAAAAAATATATTTGGAAGTTATTGTGGCCATTTGAATCTTGATTTGATTTTTTGGATTTATTTAAATAGATTAAATTAATATCTATAATTGAGATTGGATTTAATTTATTTGATTTTAAACTAAGAGAATTTGATTTGATTTAAATTAGATTTGGATTTGGATTTGGATTTGATTGCTTTTAAATTAAATTAGAAAATATCTAAATAGGGTTTAAAGGAATCCTAATTCTTGTCTAATTGAGAATTCTCACATCCTATAAATAGGCAGGTACTCCTCCATATTATTTTCACCACGAATCATCTTTCAAACCATCCTTGTCAAAATTTCTCTCTTTTTTCGTCATAAATTCAGCCTCAATTTTCAAAGGTTGTAGCAACTTCGAATGACCATAACTCCCAACTCCGGACTCCTTTTGACCTCCAATTTTTTTTGTTGGAATCGTATTGAGGTATATTTTCTGAATGTAAATTTTAATTTCATAAATTCGGAACTTAATTTTCTGGAAAATTTGTGGAGTGTCAGTGGTCCAAAATCTGACACGTTTTAGTATTTTTGAGATTCTGGGAGAACCAGGAATCAGAATCACGATCCGTTTTATGTTTCGGAATACTGACAGAAAAATACATATCATATATTTTTCCTAAAAAAAAATTTTAGAATATTTATTTTTGGTTTTTATTTTAGAAGTTTGTCACATCGTCTGAGTTCATCTTGTGTAGCCCTGTGACTATTCTGTACCCAACGAAATTGTCGGTTTCACCAGCAAGGACCTCAGGCAAGACACCTTGCCATTTACTATTTATTTAGCTCATTTTTCATGCATGTTCATTATTTTTTTATGCAAAATAAATTGTGATACATGGCATAACCAGTTAGAATTTACTGTTCAGTTTCTTGCTATGTATTATTTTCTTACACATTAAACCTAGATTTAAGGGACCACCTTTGTGTGTTGCATTCATGGCCTTGACACGTTGTACCACGAAGTTGTGTGTCGCATGTAGAATACGAAAGTGCGTGATTGGCTGGCCACCAGTACGTACAAACCGTGCGATAGGAATAACCGCTAATAGAGGTTGCATGCTAGTTTGACTTAGCGGTTATAGAGTTAGCATTGGGCGGGAAGAACATGATTGGAAGTTGACTACCACCCTATCTATCATAGACTCGCTCGCTACTGAGAAACGATAGGTAGACTATATGCTATAGACTCGCTCGATACTGAGGAATAGTATGTGGTGTTGTGACTCGCTACTGAGGTACTGTATTGGTATTTTCTTGACTTGACCGGGTAGTCATGCGACCATGAACTGTTCTTAAAACTGCATCTACTTAGACTGGTTAGGCTACCTTTATCCGTTAGGTACGAGTACTTTTAGTTTGGGTACTTGTATCGGACCGTGGCTTGGAACAATAACTTGTCACGGATTAGTTCGTCACATCTTGTCCTTGTTTGGTTGTAGGTGTGGCTTACTATTTCGATGAGAAGGTATTGAACCTTGTTGGGGTCCGGATACCATATTGGATTCTTAGCATGGAAAGATACGTCACCGTGAATTAGTTTACCATCTCCTGTCCTTGTTTGGTTGGGGGGGATGGTAAGCTTGTTCAATAGGTGTGTATTGGAAGATGTTATAATTCGATTGACTTATTTATTTGAGTAATATTTATTCAGTTTATATGGCATGATATTGCTACAAGGATCCTCTTAAGAACATATCAAGTTTCCTGGAGGAGAAGATTGAGGATTTGTCGAAGTTGATTTGTTGGCCGGACCACTCATAAAATTTGTTTGAGTTGGAGGATGTTGTCAATGGAACAATGGCCAAAAATAAGGATGTTATCCGCAAAGAAGAGATGTGTATAGGACTTCTCATGTTGAGTTTAACCACTTCAAATAAGCAGAAAGTTCCCATGATGATGATATAGGTGGATAAAAGCTTCCCACAGAAGACAAATATTTAAGGAGAGAAAGGACAACCTTGCCGGATACCACGTTTGGAAAGAACTTAGAAGATGGTGAGCCATTTACCAAAAGTTCAAAGAAAGCAGAGGAAATACACTTCATTATGAGTTTGACTGATAAAATCCCAACTAAGCCTATCAGAATCCTTAGCCATATCGATTTTCAATGCAAAAGAACTATGAAAATGCTTGAATTTAGCGCAATCGTGAGAAATAGTTCTTGAACAATAACAATGTTATCTCTAATCTATGGGACAAATGCGTCCAGATATTGGGATATAAGTTTTTGAAGGAGAGGTCGTATTCTACTAGCAATGATCTTGGCAATAATTATATATGAAACATTGCAAAGAGAGAGGACGAAAATCACCTGGACTCTTGGAATCACTAATTTTAGGAATTGAGTGCAATGAAAGTTTGATTAAGATTTGGGGAGATGAGTCTTGAAATGAAGAAATCTTGGATTATAGACGTTATGACCTCTTTCCCAATCACAGTCCAGTTTCTCTGATAGAATAAGGCATGTATCCATTCGGTTCGAGAGCTTTAGTTGGATTCATATTGTTGATAGTGTTCTTGATCTCCTCATAGGTAGGGATGTAGTAGATAGAATCATTTTGCGTATATTCTACCTTATGAAGACGATCTATAATGGCAGATGGAACCTGGCACGTATCCTTAGCCTGAAACATGCCTTCGAAGTGTTCAAGAATGTTTTAGAGATGTCATCATGCTCGACTGCAAACACTCAATTCCACTTTAGTATAGAATTGATTAGTACACTTACGCTTGCGGTGAAGAGCCATCATATGGAAAAATCTAGTATTTCGATCCCCTTCTTATGACCAAGAGACTCTTGACCGTTGCTTCCAGAATACCTCTTGCTGATCGATGTAGGAGTTTATTCATAGTAATTTGTATATCCCTTTCCTGAGCTAGTCTCTCATATGTGAACTTGGGGTACGTAGACCCTTCTTGTTGGATATGAAGATGGACAGTTAAGTGAAGCTGAGATAATATACAGATGGATCTTTCTGTGCCTCAGTCCAGTCCCCATTAACCATCTCAGATTACTCTTGATGAATATCACATTTGGATACTCCATGTCCCAATCGACCGACCGCAGAAGAAGCAAAATTTAGTAAGCCTCTCATACTTCAGGTGAACCTTGCATATATATAGTCGTAGCCATTACACATTGGTACCTTCAATTTTCTGATGAGTTGTTTAGTGATATCCAAACTAACTTTGGCTCCGGCGAACAAACTGCAGTTAGCAGCATCGGTAATATTAGGACGACTGACAGATCCGATCTTAGCCGCAACTGTGGTGATGAAATCGACATTCAACAGATTGATAGGAAGTCCGTTGTATCCAGAATGCAGCGTTTGAAAAGATGTAATCTGATGGTAATTTGTTTCGAAGACATCGTTCAAGAACAATCAAATGATTGTTGATTTTCGCTAGTTGTCAAGCATGAGCTCTATAAATCATCCATTCTTTCAAAAATAGTGGAGTAGGATCCTTGTAGCAATTCGGCAAACGGTAAAATTTTGGGACGACAAAAGTACGAGTATAAATTGAATAAGTGCAAATAAAATACGTTAAAAATTTAGGTTAAATATTGGGAAATGGAAATAGTGAGGTAAAAAACTTCACAATCTTAAATATGTTGTCAAATTTGGTTAATTAAATAGGTTCCCACCACGTTTCTATGCCAAATTTTTCAATAATTTGTACAGAACATGTTTAAAATTTCTTGTGGTTAAAATTTATGTACTAATTCGAATTTTTCAAAAGTACGCAAGTATTATATATTTCTGAAAAGAGTAATGATGATATTCGTACCTCCAAATTGTCCCTCCAATACATCCCTCCTTATGCGGCAGCTGACGTAACATGTTCAATAATATTATGTGTCATTTACATGGCCGATGACGTGACAAATTTTAACCCAAAAAGTTAATTACCCAATTTTGTCCATGTTAATTTAATGTTAATATTAATGTTAATATTAATATTAATATTAACTAATATTAATATTAATTAATGTTAATATTAATGTTAATGTTGATTTTAATGTTAATGTTAATATTAATATTACTAGCATACATGCACGTGCCATGCATGTATTATAACATTCTTTTAATTAACTAATGAAGAAGACTCTTTAGGAAGACCAAAGAGTAGTCTTCGTAATTACTAAATTGTCCTTATTAAAATTAATGAACCATTTTTAATTAGTATAGACATGTAAGGATATTTTTGGAATTTAAAAGTTTCACCACCAAGTTTTTCTATTATATAGTAGAATAGATTGTTAATGTTAACGTTAATATTAATTTTAATGTTAATATTAACATTAATTTTAATATTAATTTTATGTTAATGTTAATTTTAATTTTAATTTTAAAATTCGTCATGTCAGCTGTCACATCAAACATGCCACGTCAGCTGCCACGTAAGGAGGGACGGTTTAGAAATACAATTTGGAGGAACAAATAGTATTATTCTTCTGAAAGATATGAAAAAAATTCGTGTATAAATACAAGTTTTATTCGGGCGATTGCTAACAAGGAGTAGGATATGGCCTGTGGCATAAAGGTTTGAAGAACAGGATACATTTCCAATCTGCTTGCGGGTTATAAAATGGGCAGGATGGATTGGTGTTTTGGCCAATGGAGGTTGAAGAAAATAGATCATTGAGTTTTTCTTCAAGCAACTCAGTGTAGGTAGAGGAGGAAGAGGTGGCCATGAGAAGGGAAGTTTCAAAATGACAGAAAACTGTTAGTCCCTTGACGAACAATCGATGGAAAAAACACGAGTTCAGAAACAATTGTAAAGACAATGTTTCTGGCAACAACACCCTAAAGAAGGTGATGTTGTATTACGAGAATCTAAAAAGATTATTTCGTAATGTTTCTCGAAGGCAACAGAACCGTATAACTTCTAAAGAGAAGCGACGGTATTCTAGAAGGCAACAAGAGATGATCAACAACAGTTGAGTCTCAGATTCTCGAAGGCAACAGAAAGAGGGAGGAAGAAGAAGAACGGATCTCGCTGGGGTATAGAACACCGGCGCTCAAAGCTATACCCGCAGTACGGATAAGCTCCCAGGAACCAGCAAGTTCAGGAGAACTTCTGGAACGCTCGTAAGTCAATATTTGAGACTTGAACGGGCTTCCTGGACATAACAGACTCCCTCAACTCTCTTCTTGGTGCATCTTTCAAAGGAGGCCAAGGGGCTCTATTTATAGAGTGGAGTTGAGACTTCACCTCTTCTCCTATCCGATGTGGGACTAAAATACCAATACTCAAAAATAGAGTTTGATATTTTAGATCATCCCACAATCAGCATAGAAGTGTGCCAGTCCACGCCTACCCCCCGAACACTCCCGTGCATGCACGAGACATCCTGGAGTCCGTGTCCGAGTCCGAGTCCGCACAACAAAAATTAACTTTCATCCTTGTTGGATTTAATCCTTTTTCCTTCTAGAAAAATACTTCCACATGGCACAAGCTTGTGTCCCACTACACCTCATGTGCACACCTCAACACAAGTAATGTATTATATTGAGATACTCACCATTTGGTGTAGCCGATGTGGGACTATCTTTTCTAGTCCAAAGGCAAAAACACCAACAATCCCCCACATATCTCAATATATGGGTTGAGCGTTCCCCACAGTGATTGTCCATCATGCATTAGGAGAGACGTCGCTACGACTTGAATCTTCCCGCATAGGTTAAATAACAGCATGATACAAGAATGGACTAAGCCTTAAATTCTGCACCATAACTGCAATTCTTCCTACTCACATAATGACATCAACTGTGCTTCTGGCTGCACATTGAAGGCCTTGTGCCAGCCTGGTTTCAGTGTATAATTTTGGGCGTCTACAAGCTTACCCTCAAGAGACGGCCTGATATCTCTTTCCATACACTATAGGTGAGTTCTTTATAAAGAGTCATTGGCATGAAGCATTGTGCTTCTTTGCGGTGCTACGCCGCTATGACATGGCTGACAAAGCCGAGGCTTTACCCTACCTGGGTACCTCATCGTAGTGTCATACTACTGTAGCATGAGGTCACAAGCCCCTTTGTAATGCCAAACTACCCAGCATGAAGCCTTGTGCTTCCGTGCGGTGTTACGCCGCTATGACATGGCTTGCGAAGCCGAGGCTTTACCCTACCTGGTACCTCTTCGTGGTGTCATGCCACTGTAACATGAGGACATCGTCCTCTTTGTAGTGCTGTCTACCTCTCTTTATTACGATTATCATACAGCATTAGGCTACCTGCCTATTTGCGGTGCTACTCCGCTGTGACTTAGCTTGCAAAGCCGAGGCATTATCCCTACCTGGGAACCTCATGGTGGAGTCACCCCACTGTAGCATAGAGTTTCACTCCTTGTAGTGCTGCTCTACCGTGCTTCCTGTAAAGCACACCAGGCATTCACTCTGCCTGAGAACTCATTAAGGCGTTTAAGCCAACCTTCCCACAGGATCCGTTTTCCGCAGAAAATAATAGTAGACAACAGTGGTTGTAGGTCCGTAACCTCTCCATGTCACATAGGACAAGTACCCACCGTTCCTGATATTCTTCTGGTTAATAGTCCTCCCTTGAACCAAAAGCTAGATGCCTAGTAGATTTCTCTTTGAACTAATAGCATAAAACTTTATGGTAGGAATGTAATAACACAATATCAGAATGCCTTCAAGCCCATTTTACAAGCTGTGTCATCGACCAGCTGGCGCTTGAGGCCCTTGGTGAACGGATCCGCCAGGTTCTCCTGACTCCGAACATCAATCACTGCAATGACGCCCCTTTTGATGAGATCGTTCACTGCTCTGTGCTTCAACCGCACAGTCCTCTTCTTCCCGTTGAAGAGTTCATTTGATGCCACTGCTGCTGCCGCCTGGTTGTCACAGTATATCGGTATTGCCGGTATCTGAGCCCCAACCACCGGAAGATCATACATGAGCTCCCGAAGCCACTCTGCTTCATCTGCAGCAGCATCCAATGCAAAGAATTCAGATTCCATGGAGGAGCGAGATAACATAGTCTGCTTCTTCGACTTCCACGATATAGCAGCTCCGCCCATGGCGAATACGAATCCACCTGTGGAATACTCGCTCTCCATATCTGAACACCAGCTAGCATCACTGAAGCCTTCCACTACTAACGGATCTCCGCTGTATAAAAGTGCATATGTCTGAGTTTTCTTGAGATATCTCATAACACGCTTCAGAGATTTCCAATGCTTTACGCCTGGATTGCTCGTAAATCGACTCAGCATTCCCACTGCAAAGGCTATGTCAGGCCTTGTGGCAGTAGTAGCGTACATCAAACTTCCGATGACGCTAGCGTACTCCAACTGCCTGACGCTCTCCTTCGAATTTGGCTCCAGTTTCAGATCACTCCTGTACGGTGTATCAATAATAGGAAGATCTTGATACCCGTAGCGAGTGAGCATCTTCTCAATATAATAAGATTGTGACAGCGCTATTCCAGTGCTTGTCCGGATGATCTTGAGCCCCAAGATTACGTCGGCATCCCCCAAGTCCTTCATACTGAACTTGGTCGAGAGGAATTTCTTTGTCTCTGTGACGCAGCTTAAATCCGTACCTAGGATTAGCATGTCGTCCACGTATAGACAAACGATTACTCCTCTTCCGTCAGCAAACTTCGTATAGACACACTTGTCTGTTTCACTGACCCTGTAGCCATTTGACCTTATCACCTTGTCAAACTTCTCATGCCACATTTTGGGAGCTTGCTTCAAACCATACAGAGACTTCATCAACTTGCAGACTTTGTCTTCCAGACCTCTGACGACAAAACCTTCTGGTTGTTGCATGTAGATCTCTTCGGTCAGCTCGCCATTAAGGAATGCCGTTTTCACATCCATCTGATGTATCACCAGCTTGTGTATTGCTGCTAAAGCAATTAACAATCTGATAGTTGTCATCCGAGCTACTGGAGCATAAGTGTCAAAGTAGTCGATCCCCTGCTTCTGAGCAAACCCCTTGGCCACTAGCCTGGCCTTGAACTTGTCAATGGTTCCATCTGCTTTCACCTTCTTCTTGAAGATCCATTGCATCCGATGGGTCTTGCTCCTTCTGGTAGGTCGACCAATACCCATGTATTATTGGAGGTGATTGAGTCAATCTCGTTGTCTATCGCCTCCTTCCAGAATACAGCATCTCTGGTCTTCATCGCCTCATCATAGGTAAGCGGATCTGCTTCCACATGATAGGTGACGAAGTCATCTCCGAAGTCTTTCGGCCTCCTTGCTGGCTTAGTTGACGGCTCAGCGAGTTCTGGTTCAGCTGGTGTCTCCTCGACAACAGCTCCATCTTGGACTACTGGTTTGATAAAGACCTCTGTCTGCTTCGCACCCTCATTATTCTCCGGAATGTCCGCGAGAACAATGTTCTTATGCCTTGCAAACTTTTCTTCAAAATATTCAGCATCGCGAGATTCGATGATATGATTTGACTCGATATCAAAGAATCTCCGAGCATCACTCTTCTCGGCATACCCCAGGAAGATCGCCTTAGTAGTCCTTGTCCCCAGCTTCTGAATCTTTAGATCCGGGAGCTTTACATAAGCCAGGCACCCCCACACTCGAATGACATTCAGGTTGGGTCTGACTTTGAACCAGAGTTCATGAGGAGTTATGTCGAAAGTTGCATATGGCACTCTGTTCAGAATGAAAGTGGCCGTTAATGCAGCTTCTCCCCAATAGCACTTTGGGAGACCCGCAGTCAACAGCATAGAGTTCATCATCTCTGTCAACGTTCTGTTCTTCCTTTCTGCTACTCCGTTGGATTGTGGAGAATACGGAGCCGTCGTCTCATTGATGATTCCATGTTCTTTGCAGAATGATGAGAATTCGTGAGACCTATATTTCCCACCTTGATCACTCCTCAGCCTCTTGAGTTGTTGTCCAGTTTGCCGTTCAGCCTCGGCCCTGAACTCCTTGAACTTCTCGAATGCTTCGTCTTTAGATTTGAGTAAATAGACGAAGGCATACTTGGAGAAGTAAAGAAATACTTCATCCCGGCCTTTGTAGAGAATTGTTTGAAGTCACAGATATCTGAGTGAACCAACTCCAGAAGATCTGTGCTTCGATTGATCCTGTGAAAGGGTTTCCTAGTGATCTTCGTCTGAGCACATATCTCACATTTCTCTACCTTACCCCCACACTTGGAGATAAGTCCTAGACTAGATATTTTGTTTATTCGCTTACAATGAACATGTCCTAGTCTATTATGCCACAATTCAAGAGAGTAATTCAAACTTGTGATAGCATTAACATTATTATGCTGGGTTACAACAAGCTGAATTTTGTACATTCCATCAGTCTGAAAAGCTTTCCCGAAGAAAGTACCCTTCTTGGACATCACCATTTGGCCAGCATTGATGTCCATCCTCAAGCCTGCGTTGTAGAGCAGGCTCCCAGAGATCAGGTTCTTAGCGATTGCAGGAACATGCTTCACACCTTGAAGCGTCAGAATGTTTCCCGATGTAAGCTTCAGCTCCACCGTCCCGATCCCCAGTACTTCAGCTTGTGCCTGGTTCGCCATCATGACTTTCTCGGAAGTAGGCTCATAGGAGACGAACCAGTCCTTGTCTGAACAGACATGACATGTCGCGCCAGTGTCTATCCACCAGTCCAAGTCTGCCCCTACAGTTGCAACCTGTGCTATCATGGCAACCTGATTAGTAACCAAAGAAACCTTGTTAGGCTCACCTTGCTCTTTGGGCTTGGACTTGCATTCACTTCTATAGTGACCCTTCTTGCCACAGTTGAAGCAAGTCACATGGGACTTGGACTTCTGTTGCTTGAATCCTGGACCCTTCACTTTCAGATTCGAGAAGTCCTTCTTCTTGTGGTGAGAAGCCGCCTGCTTCCCTTTGTTCTCTCTGGTGGCTTGAACCAGATTCGCCGTTGCTAGTTGCTTGGATAGGGCGTCCAACTTCTGTTGAGAGCGCATCTCGTCCTCAACATGAATCTCGCTGAGGAGATTATCCAGGCTAATCTCCATCTTCTTCCTATGCATCCTTGCATAGATGTTGCTCCATCCTGGAGGAAGTTTTGCCACGATCCCTCCAACGACGAACTTGTCGACGAGGGATATGCTATCGTCCTCCAGTTTCTGGCGCAGCTTCAGGAACTCTTTCACTTGGGGCAGCATGGTCTTCTCGTCTTCAAAGACCCATTTGTGGTATTTTTCAACCATGAACATCTTCGACCGGGCCTCGTCGTCGTCATACAGCTTCCCCACGGACTCCCAGATCTCTTTGGCAGAAGTCTTCTTTATGTAGGACTCGGCCAGAGAGTCTTCCATGGAATTCAGGATCAGCAGCCTGCATATGCTGTTATCCTTTTTCCACTTCGTCTGCTTGCTCGTAGCAGCGGCTAGAACAGCAGCAGATCCAGTTGCTGGAACGATTGGTTCTTCCTCATCCAACACGTGATCAACATCCACGAGTTGAAGGTTCAGAGTCACCTTTCGCTTCCAGATCTGGAAGTGTTCACCGTCGAATTTCTCCAACTTGTTAAAGCCGGTATCGACAAGCGAAGCACGAGTGTTTTCCATCGAATCGTATAGCTTTGAGATTGTTAGTCCCTTGACGAACAATCGATGGAAAAAAACACGAGTTCAGAAACAATTGTAAAAACAATGTTTCTGGCAACAACACCCTAAAGAAGGTGATGTTGTATTACGAGAATCTAAAAAGATTATTTCGTAATGTTTCTCGAAGGCAACAGAACCGTATAACTTCTAAAGAGAAGCGACGGTATTCTCGAAGGCAACAAGAGATGATCAACAACAGTTGAGTCTCAGATTCTCGAAGGCAACAGAAAGAGGGAGGAAGAAGAAGAACGGATCTCGCTGGGGTGTAGAACACCGGCGCTCAAAGCTATACCCGCAGTACGAATAAGCTCCCAGGAACCAGCAAGTTCAGGAGAACTTTTGGAACGCTCGTAAGTCAATATTTGAGACTTGAACGGGCTTCCTGGACTTAACAGACTCCCTCAACTCTCTTCTTGGTGCATCTTTCAAAGGAGGCCAAGGGGCTCTATTTATAGAGTGGAGTTGAGACTTCACCTCTTCTCCTATCCGATGTGGGACTAAAATACCAATACTCAAAAACAGAGTTTGATATTTTAGATCATCCCACAATCAGCATAGAAGTGTGTCAGTCCACGCCTACCCTCCGAACACTTCCGTGCATGCACGAGACATCCTGGAGTCCGTGTCCGAGTCCGAGTCCGCACAACAAAAATTAACTTTCATCCTTGTTGGATTTAATCCTTTTTCCTTCTAGAAAAATACTTCCACATGGCACAAGCTTGTGTCCCACTACACCTCATGTGCACACCTCAACACAAGCAATGCATTATATTGAGATACTCACCATTTGGTGTAGCCGATGTGGGACTATCTTTTCTAGTCCAAAGGCAAAAACACCAACAAAAACTTGGAAGGAGTTGGTGAGATGGGTAGATGAACACATCTACTGGAGATGATCAGCAATGTGGAGAAGCATATCCCGGTCATAGTTGTATTCAGCCGTTATAATAAGTTAGCCTCTAACTAACATGATATTCTCTCTTTGAAAATTAACAATACATGCAATTTCATTCACGATCAAACTTCTAAATTACAAAACTTATTTTGCCATGGTTCAAGTGATACACATATATAGCTCCCACCAAAGCATTATTGGAGCATCATAATATCTATTTTAGGCCTCATATGATCACACAGCACCACCACCAAAACCAGCACCACCACCAAAACCAGCACCACCAGCGCCACTGCCACCAAAACCACCACCACCTCCTCCTCCGAAACCACTGCCACCGCTGCCACTGCCAGCACCAAAGCCTCCGCCTACTCCAAAGCCACCCCCAATGCCACCCCCACCCCCGCCACCGAATCCGCCACCACCACCAATCCCTCCACCGCCCCCAAATCCACCGCCAACTCCCGCACCACCACCTAATCCTCCGCCACCTCCTGCCCCACCCCCCATGCCACCACCACCACCAATGCCGCCACCAGAACCTACGCCAACACCAACACCAGCACCGCCACCGCCACCGATGCCACCACCACCAATGCCGCCACCAGAACCTACGCCAACACCAACACCAGCACCGCCACCACTACCGGCCCCACCAACAATGCCTCCGACCCGGACCGGACCCACCACCACCCGCCGCACCACCAACTCCTCCGCCAGCACCGCCACCCATACCACCACCGGCTCCGGTGCCAGCACCATCTCCCAGGCAACCACCCCTCCCAAACCTCCGGAAACCCTTGCTGTAAATACCATTGCCCAAGCCGCCTCCACAGTGCCCGTGCCGGCGACCGTAGTAGAAATTCTTCCGGTCACCTAGCCCAGCATCATCTCTCACTTGCTGCTGATCACCATCTCCACCTGCAGCTGCAACAAATGTGCTATTGCAAACTAGTAAACCAACAAGTACTGCAAGGAATACTATGATGATTGCAGTTGTACTGATCACAACCCTCATCCTAGCTAGTCACAACAAACTAACTCTATCAAGTGAGTATATAGTTCTTCGTATATGAAAAGAGTACATAAAGAGGAGTACATATATTTATAGTAGCTAGAAATTAAGCCATTGGTGCAACTATAATTACTTGCCTCCTCTACTACCATCCACCACCCACCACCCAAGTATAGTAAATGTGACATAGCTACCTAGCTTAGCCTCCATTGGAAGGGGGAAGGGAAGGGAAGGGTTCACAACCCAAGAAAGAGAGAGATCGATAGAAGAGTTTGACTATCGTGAGAGGAGCTAGCTGCATGCATTTTGTCAACCATATTGACAATGCAAGTTGAACTCATTAACCCTAGCTAATTCCCGATGGTCTACTGTCGCCACCTTAATGGCCATTGTTGCAATTGAGATGAAGCTGTGCATGATTCCTCTTCTGGAGAAATTATCAATGTTTTCAAAATCGGACCGGTGATTGAACCAATTTTTTTTGGTATAGTTCGAATCGGAGTTCAACCGGGGTTCAAATAGACTTGGTTTGGTTTGATTCAGATAGATAATATATCTACATTTACTTCTTAGTTTGATTTAGTTTGGTTCTTAGCATGTTTGATTTTGTTTAGTTTTACAAGTATAAGGTCTCTCAAAACCGAACCTTACAGGGATAAATGCTTCTGGATTTTAAAAAAACAAACTTGGCCATCAATTGTGAACCGGTTCGAACGTTTCACCAGTTAAATCCGGTTCTGAGAAAAATTCAACGATTCTTTTAAAATTTTCTCGTCCGGTCGCCTTTCCTTTTATTTGACGTTTAGTGGAGCACCATTCTATACGTTGTGGCCTAGCGGGACCTATTTCTTTCGCCCGCGACCCGCGGACTAACTGGTGGTGTAACTGGGATCACGTTGTCATGGATGGAGGCGGTCCGCAAAGATTGAGCGGTATTGCGGCAGAAACAAGGAAGGCATCTCCTTTAACTCAAACTCAATTCAAGATCTACTGAAGGGTCTGGTTTGAATTAGCATAAAGTGATGTCCGAAATCCCTGGTGTCGACTCTTTCCTGGAGTAGCTTTGTGCCTATTGCTTTCCTGGGCTCGGGATCCGTGGGCATTTCTTTATAATATTAATATATGCTAAACAGCCATTCGGGTAGCGCTAAACACGACAGCTATACGTCCAGAGCTTTCCAAGTCCCTGCGCTTGAGCCTTCAAAGATAAAGGCACTGAGCACCGTTCCAAAATATTTAAAAGAGAACGAGAATTACTGAAAGTTTCTTTCATAGTCATCTTTTCTTGAATATTTTGTAAAATGAGCAGTAAGCAGCAGAATCTCGCCCTATTCGGGAAAATTGTCTCCTCCGGAGGGGGTAGCGCTCCGGTTAGCTAAACCGAAACTCGTCGCACATATAGGTTTGGAACCCTAGTAGGAGCCGGACAATCTCGAAAAGGGCTCAAACCTCAAGGTTGGGCTCCTACTCTATCCGAGTCGTGGCGAATGAAGGCTGGCGAGTCCTCAAGTAAAGGTATGAGGCGAAGCCGTTTACTGGGACTTCCATTCAAAGCTTATCACACTTCTCCTTCCGCCCTTCCAGTACCGGACAGGTGTCAGACTCTATACATCGTGTTACCACTTAGCAGAGTCCTATGTTTTTAATAAACAGTCGCTACCCCCTGGTATGTGCCGCTTTTCTAATCAAAAGATAGGAGAGCACCCCTTCTCCCGAAGTTACGGGGTCATTTTGCCGAGTTCCTTCGACATGGTTCTCACGACGCGCTCAAATCAGATCGGATCGATTTTTTGGATAAAATCGATCGAACTCTGTCCAAATGACGGTCCCGACGGTTCTGACAACACTAAAAATTATTTTTATGTGTTGAAATTAGGGCTGGCGATGGGTAGGGTAGGGTAGGGTAAGGGCAGGAAGAGGGCAGGGTAGGGTAGGGTATTGACCTTTCTTTGATATCCTAAGGGAGTCATGAGGGTAGGGTAGGGTAGCCCTCTTCCAAAAAATCAATACCCATTATCCGTCCTTGCCCTTTACCCTCACAGGGTAGCTGAGGGTCAGGGTAGGGAGGGTAAGGGTATTACCCTTGCTATTTCATTTTTTTAACTTTGAAAATCAAATTTTTTGCTACTAAACAGGGAGGGAATATTTTTTCTTTCCATTTCATTTTTTTTCAGATTTTGACAGCATTCAAAAATCATAACAACTTAACAAGAAATAATAGGGAGAATATTTTTTTTTTACTAAAGGCGCTGAACCCAGTTATATAGGACTGCCTACATACCCAAGGAGGGGGCTAGACCTGACTCCTTAGGATCAAGCACCATGTAGTTCTCCTAATCCTAAGTACTAATTACAAAAAACTATAAGTAGTAGTAATACTATGGCAGTGGGACTATACAAAATTACAAAGCACAGATTTACAGGAGGGGGCTAGAGCCTAGACGGCTAGTGGTAGGGTTAGGGTTAACGGGTAGTGGGTAGGGTAGTGATTCAGGATAGGGTAGGGTTCAGGGTAGGGTTACAGGGCAGAGGGTAGGGCGGGTAGGGCGGGTACCCGGGTAATTGCACTAGGGTAACAGAATAAAACCCTTACCCAACCCTAATTCCAAAAGGGTAAGGGTAGGGCTTGCCCTCGAAGGGTAGAGGGTACCTGTGGGCACCTGAGGGTGCAGGGTACCCGGCTAGGGTTGAGGGTATGAGGGCAAAATCGCCACCCCTAGTTGAAATCAGCATGTACCAAGCTTTCATTCTCAATCATAGATTGTATGAAAATATGTATATGTATATCTTTTTGTACAATTTACGAGTGACGTGAACATAAAAGAGTATATGGAGAGTTCGACATATAGAACAATTTCCCTCTCCTGCTACTGCATGATGCATGCATGCATGCTCATGAATATATATATATATATATATATATATATATATATATATATATATATATATATATATATATATATATATATATATATATATATATATATAGTCATAACCCGTGTCCATAGGGCATGGTTCATTTAAGATATTCCTCCTTAAAATCTTGGACCCCCCCAATTTTAAACGAACAATAATAATTATGAGGCCCCATCAAAATATTAAATCTCAACTAGTGATTGATGTGAATTTTCTTTGGATTTCCCATAAAACCCTACTCTCAATAATGCTCATCCACAACCATTATAAGTGCAAACCCCACTATTTAGATTTCCTATAAAACTTCACTCTTTGGATTCTCCATAAAATCCCACTCTCAATAATGCTCATTCCCCATAAAACTCCACTCTCAATAATGCTCATCCACAACCATTATGAGTGCAAATCCCACTCTTTGGATTTCCCATAAAACTCCACAACCATTCATTCACCAAGATTAAATCTCAACCATTTTTTATCTTGGCACAGTCAGTCCTAGGATTCAAAAACTTTTGTATTTTGTATAATAGATATATTTATATATATATATATATATATATTGGTTGGCGCCACTATAGCTGACTATTTTGATCTGTTGAAAGGAATGGATTGGGTGGCCAAAACGGCTGTGCCTTCCCCCTCTCTCTCCTTCATTCAATTACTAGTTTGCGCCGAACCCTCAACTAATAACGATCAACAAAACATTATGACTACTAGATATTCCATTCCAGGGAAACTCTTTTTGACCGCCAAAATAATTCTTAGAGCATCTCCAACCCTATTGTCTTATTAAGTGTTGTGAATCTTAGGTGACTCCTATGTGGCATGAACCATAAGACAATGTTTTGTTTATGTGGCAAAATTATATCTAAAAGACAATGAGATAGAAAAACTCTCTCCAATGCAAAAGTATCGAGAAGACAATAAAAATTATTTTTTCCAACTTCAAAGACAACTACTCATCTTCTTTCTTTTTTCTAATATTTTTTATTCATAATTGATGATATGGAAGAGAAGACATTGTCAAGTGCATTGTCTAGAACAAGACAATCAACTTCACAATGTCTTCTTTAATTTTTGCCACATAAGCTTCACAATTGACTTGACAATTGCATTGGAGAAGAATTTTTGAATAAAATTTTGTCATTCCTATGTGACATTAACTTTTTTCCAAAGTCACAATAGGGTTGGAGATGCTCTTACACTGTGTCCTAGAACTTTTGTGGGAGAAAGAAAATTTGAGGAAAAAGAAAATGGAGGAAGACAAAATAAAAGTAAAGTTAATTTTTCTTCCTTTATCTGGATGGACAAAAAGTAAGAAAAAAAAAAAAGTTTAAAAATAATTTTTTATTTATTTATAGATAGAGATACAATTACTATTTAGTCTTTGGTATTTTCAAATGATAATTTAATATTACCTTTGTGAGGGGTGATGGGGTAAATTCACTCAAATTCCTCTAATCTTTCTCCATTTTTCTTTCACTTTTAGGAGAAAAAAAATTTTAGTGGGACCCACCTACTTTTTTCTCTCAAATTTTTCTCTCCCATCTTTTCTCCTCCTTTTCAAACACCATCATTTAAATTTTTCTCTCACTTTTTCCTCAACTTTTTTCTTCCTCTCATTTTTCACCCTTCCCAAACAGTACCTTAGATAAATGATTTTCTCACCATCATTTTAGGTAGTGTTTGGGAAGGGTGGAAAATGGGAGGAAAAAAAAGTTGAGGAAAAAGTGAGAGGAAAATTTAAAATGATGGTGTTTGAAAAGGAGAAAAAATGGGAGAAAAATTTTGAGAGGAAAAAGTAGGTGGGTCCCACTAGAAAAATTCTCCAAAAAGTGGGAGAAAATGGAGAGAGATGAGAGAAATTTGAGTGAATTTACCCCATCACCCCTCAAAAAGGTAATATTAAATCATCATTTGAGAATACCAAGGAGTAAATAGTAATTATACTTCTATCCATAAACAAATAAAAAAATATTTTTTTAACTTTTTCTTCCCCTACTTTTGTCCATCCAAACAAATGAAGGAAAAATTAACTTTACTTTCATTTTACTCTCCTCCATTTTTCTTTCCCTCAAATTTTTCTTTCCCTCCCCACAAATGTTCCCAAACACAGTGTTAGGCCTCGTTTGTTCGCGGAAAGGAATGGGAAAGGAAACCAATTTCTTGTTTTTTTTCATTTGGTAAATTACAATTCCTACTGATTTTTCTTTTCGATGTTTGAAAATGTCACGAAAATTAGAAAGGAAAGTGAATACTTCAATGTGGAAAAGTGATTCTTTACTTGGATGGATGAATCATTTACCTCCAGTAATCACTTTCCTTTCCCAATCTCATGATTTCACGAACCAAACGAGGCTTAGAGCATCTCCAAGCCTATTGTGAGTTTAGAAAAAATGGTTGACATATAGGAATGACAAGCTTTTTGTTTTTTGAAAAGTACTTCTTCAATGCAAATGTAAAATAAAGTATGGAGTTGACATGACAATGACATGGCAAGGACAATGTGAAGTTGGTTGTCTAGATCTGGACAATGCACTTCACAATGATTTATGTCCACATCAGCAATTATGAATAAAAATATTTATAAAAAAAAAAAGAAAAGAGTAGAAGTTGTCTTGGATGTTGTAAAAAAATACTTTGTATGGTCTTTTCAATACATTTGCATTGTATAAGACTTTTCAAACTCATTGTTTTTTGTGAATATAATCTTGAAGATATTGTCTTGTGTCCTATGCCACATAAGAATTACAAAATAAAATAAGATAATAGGGAGATGCTCTTAACATGGAGCCCGCCACATGGCCTGCCGAACAGCAAGGGTGACAAAACCTGCAAATAGCATTGTCCTCCAACAAATATTATTGTCATGTTATTAATTTTTAGACTCAATGTACGCGGCATGCACACCTTCTATTTCATCAAAAATCCTAGAGGAACTTAATTTTAGAAACTCGACAATTAATAGTTGGATTACATGCATCTTATTCTCTTTTTTTCAAAAATATAAACAGAAAGTCAAGGACTAAATATAAAAATAATGCCATGTGTCATGACCATATTATAAGTTGTTATTTGAGTTCTTGTAGTCAAACTACTACTTCATCAAGTTGGTTTCGCTAAGTCTTGAAACTAAGAAAAGGAGAATATATGCTTTCTCATAATGAAGGAAAATGTCCAAAAATAGGTCCATGACCTTTTTTGACCATATATATGGTAATCCTATATAAGATTGGATTTGACCATATATGTGGTAATCCTACATAGAATTGTATTTTTTTAGCCTACATAGGATTGGATTTCTATGCTCTATAGGTACTCCTTGAGACATCTCATTGTGCTCAATGAAAGTTGTTGAATAACTTCAACACAAGAGAGCTAAAGTTGTTGAATAAGTTCAACACAAAAATTTGAGAGATTTTTTTTAATCTTTGTGATAGAGAGTTCTTGAGTAGAAGGAGAGAAGTATTGAGAGCTATTGTAATTCTTTTTTTTCTTCATAGTGAAACTACATCACCCTCGTCTGTGGAATTAGACATCTTGGCCGAACCACGTAAATCATTATCTTTGTGGTTATAAATTTTCTCTGAAATATTCTCTGATTTCTTGGATTTATTTTCGTTGTGCCGCAAAAAATGGTATCAGAGCTTAGGAGTCTAGCAAGGTGTTCGACAAAGTTCTTAGAGAAAGTTAATTGGGTAGATTCTTGATATGGCTCCGTCAAGTAGGATCGGGAAGTATGAAATTGAAAAGTTCAATAGGAAGAATGATTTTGGCTTTTGGAAAAGCCGGATGAATGATGTTTCCATATCTCAAAAGCTTCACAAGGTTTTACGAAAAAAAATCCAAGAAGCCGTTGACATGACCGATGATGATTGGGATGTCATGTATTATGTGAAGGACGAAACCACCGTCGTCGCGCTCTAGTTGAAGGTGGAATCACTCTACATGACGAAGACTCTCACCAACCGACTTTATATGTTAAAGTCGCTCTACAGACTAACGATGGAGGAAGGTATGTTAATTCGGGATCATATTTCAAAATTCAATCAAATTATTTTCAACTTATAGGATGTTGACATACATGAAGAAGATGATCGTTTGGCGCTAATCCTATTATTTTCTTTGTCCGATTCTTATGAGAATCTTATTCAAACGTTACTATACGGAAAGGACTCAATTTTCGTAGAAAAGACTACGAGTGTCTTATTGTCGAATGAGGTACGAAGGTTGGCTTCTAATGGCAAAAACGGTAGAGACTAAGTCCAAGGTTTGACAGCAAAAGGGAGGACAAACGATAGAGCATCTTATAGCAGAAGGTCAAGATCCAAGTCCAAGACACCTATTGAGAAAGTGAAGTACTTCAACTGTAATGAGAAAGGACATTATGCAAATAAGTTTTCTCATCCAAAGAAGAAGAACAAGAAAAAGGAGAATAAGACAGAGAGAGAATGTGATGAAGCAAACTGTGTTTCTGAAGCTGATAGTGACGGGTCTGTTTTTCGGTGGCACATGACAATATGAGTGACCATTGGATTCTCGATTCTGAATGCCCGTACCATATATGTCCAAAGAATGAGTGATTTTCTTCCTACAAGATGACAAATGGTGGTTTTGTGTTGATGGGCAACAAAAACATATGTCGAGCTGTAGAAATTGGGTTATCAAGGTAAAAATGTATGATAAAATTGTGCAAACTTTGGCAGATGTCAGACATGTTTTCGACCTCAAAAAAAATCTTATTCTCTTGGTACGCTTGACTCAAATGGTAACAAGTTCATTGCCGAGGGTGGAGTCTTGTGGGTTGTTCGTCGTTCTTTGGTGGTGATGAAATGTCACCGATAGGATAACCTTTATATCTTATTGGGAAGCACTGTGACTGAGTCTTTAGCAGTTAGTACATCTGATTTGTCTGATAGCACAAGTCTTTGGCATATGCGGCTTGGACATATGAGTGAGAAAGGTATGTCCTTACTAAGAAAGTAGGGGTTACTGAAGAACTTGAATAAGCCAAGTATAGATTTTTGTGAGCGTTGCGTTTATTGCAAGCAACACAGGGTGACCTTCAGTACAAGCAAGCAGAAGATAAGAGGTATTCTCGACTATATGTATACAGATGTAAGGGGACCTAGCAAGATTCCTTCAAAAATGGAGCAAGGTACTATGCATTTTTATTGATGATTATACATGTTATGTTTGGCTGTATTTCATCAAAACTAATGATCAAGCGTTCAAAAAGTTGAAGCAGTAGAAAGCGACCGTGTTGAACAGAAAGGGCAGAAAGGTAAAGACGATGAGATCTGATAATGGTACTGAATATACCTATAGACCTTTCAAAAATTTATGTGCTCAAGAAGGTATCATTCGACATTGGACTATCAGGAACACGTCGCAGCATAATGGATTAGCAGAGAGGATGAACCGAACCTTGCTTGAAAAAGCAAAATGTATGCTCTCCAATGCCGATTTAGGCAAAGAATAGTGGGCGGGTGCTATACACATGGCACGGTACTTGGTTAATAGATTACCAACTCTGTCTATAGATGGTAAGACTCCATATGAGATGATGACCGACAAACCAGCAGATTACAGCACTTTGAGCGTATTTGGATGCAAAGCTTACTATCATGTCAATGAGGGTAAGTTGGATCCGAAAGCCAAGAAAACTATATTCTTGGGATATGCACAAAGAGTGAAGGGATACCGTCTGTATTACTTGGAGGATAAGAAGTTCTTAATCAGTATGGATGTCACATTTGATGAATCTTCAGTGTTGGTTTCAAGCAAGAAGACTGAGTTCGATCAGGATAGTGGTGTATCTAGCAAATCTCAAACGGCTGAGATTGATTCATCTGAACATGCATCAGATGAGGTGGAGGTTTCTGAAGATGTTCATGAAGTCCCACAAAAGCAACAACCAGAGAATGAGCAGCACCAGCAGTACACTACTAAGATATGCTATATTAGCGACGTAATAAATAACGTCGCTAAATATGTAATATAGCGACGCCTTTCTATAGACATCGCAAAACGTCGCTGAATAGCGACGTTCAGCGACAGTAGATAAATTACGTTGCTGTACAGCGTCGTTCAGCGACATATTATTAAAATATGCTGCCATATATTAAAATATTTGCGACGTTTAGCGACGTCGAATTTTGACGTCGCTAACTTTTTTACTTAGGGCACACTGTTTCCTTTCCCCCCCCCTCACTCGAAAAACTCGAAAATTTTAGAACGAGCTCTTCCCCCCCTGGCGACCCCTTCCCCCCCCCCCCGACGACTCCCCCCCCCCCCCCCGACGACCCCTACCCTCCCCCCCCCGTCAAGCTCCTCCTCCTTGAGCTCCTCCTCCTCAAGCTCCTCCTTCCCCAATCCGAGCTCCTCCTCCTCTTCCTCAGGTAAACCCTAACCTAACTCCTCTCCCTCCTCCTCCTTCTCCTCCTCCTCCTCCTCATCCTCCTCCTCTCCCACGAACACACACACACACGGACATACACACACACACACACACACACACACACACAGACACACGGACACACGGACACACACACACAGACACACACGGACACACATACACGGGCCGAACCCAATCGAATAAAACCGTTAATGGGTTGGGTTAGGGTTGAAGATACTCGGGTTCGGGCTCGAATTTGGGTTAAAATATTTGAACCCGATCAACAATCGGGTTGGGCTCGGGTTCATGTGTCGGGTTCATGTCCAAGTTTGATGGCTTGTTCGGCTTGGTCTATGTTAGAGAGTGAGAAAATTGTGGAAGATATGTTAGTAAGATTTCACAGATGCATAAAGAATAAGATTATTTTGTCACGCCCAGAACCAGAATACTGGAGAGCGGGGGCAGACACAGCCAGCTACGTATATTGAAATAGAAACCACCTCGATATACGGTCACGGCTGTCTATAAATATGAGGGTTTACTACAAGCCAACAGTCTCTTATGGTCATGAACAAGCCTAATGTCTCAATCTCAAGCAAGTAATATAATTATAAGATGTTTGACCACCAAATATACAATAAAAGGCGTCCCAAATATTACATATCAGCTGATCATGAAGCTAGTCGTACAAAATGCTAGGACTAGCAAGTGTTAAGTCATACATGATCAACCCTAGGATTTGTTAATCATGTTTACAGCCCGTAGGCAGACAGTAAGTAAAGTGCATCGAGCTAACAGGTGCTCGTCGGCTAAACGCCTTAAAACAATAACTTTACAATAGAGTGAGCGAAACAAAATAGAAAACCCACTCGTAGCCCGGGTTCCTTCTAGTCGCTACCATCGGGCTGGAAGCTTGGTAGATCCTCGGAAGCTGCTCCAAAATCTGGCCACACAAAACCAGCTGGGTCAACCCCAGAAAGAGCAAGTGCCACAAGGGGGCCACGAAATAAGAACAAAAGCCAGCATTAACACAAGAAGATATAATATTTAAAACTGGAATTTATGAAAACATGGCAGGGTGATATACGACGAGATAACCATGGGACTATTTCGATAGCCAGGTTACAACCCGTAAACCAAACAAGGACCGGGGTTGTAACCCTTCATCTGAACAGAACTTGGTTTCCCACCATTTATCGACAAGATAATAATGCAAGAAATCAAGACAGGGAGCAATCTTGTACTGGATCAAGACATGGCTAGACTGGTCATACCTCATTCAATCAATCACGGCCAAGCAGATACTACGGCTTACTACTTTAACTAACTAGGGTTATCACAGGCCTAATTACTAACAAAATGCAATGAGATTGTTCCACAGCCACAAGCCCTGCAGACCATCCAGGTTACCCAGGTCGAAAATTAGGGGTTGAATTCTGGTGGGTACATCGCCCGGAAGACAAATGTACCCTTAGATGACTTAGAGGGTGCAACATGCGACGGTGTGCTGGAAATGTGCCCTACTCGACGGCAGGCTACAGATCCCAAGAGCGCCCAGGTAACGGGATTGCCTGTAGCTGTGTCATCTCTTCAAGACTACTGTGTTATTCTAGTTATTATCCTTAATCCATTTTAGTAGGTACTCCTGACCGTGGTACTCAGGAGTCCCATCTTAGACATGATGCAAGACAGGACAAGTGGATTTAACAAGCAAGCAAGAAAGAACTACCCACGGTGTCAAGGTAAGTCAAGTAACAACATTAAAATAAATCATGTCAGGGTACTTGTCAGGAGTGTGCCACGACAGGCCACTATCATGTCAGGTTGGTCATGTCAGGAGTGCACCACTACGGGTCACTGTCGTGTTATGCTAGTTTCTTGTCATACCATGCCATGTACAATAGTCAATCCAAACATATTAAGTAAAATTAAGTTCATGACAAAAGGCGTAAGGATATAAAATGGACGTAAAATATCTAATAAAATATCAATAAACAGGGCTATAGAAGAGCCAAGCTTAAAGAAATAAAACCAAAACTCCAAGAGCCAATGGGTTAAGCAAGGGTCAGGGGAGCAGCGTACGAAAAGTCACGCACGCTGAAAGAGCTGCGTACGTGAAAAGTCACGCACGCCAGAGAGCTGTGTAGGTGAAAAGTCACGCACGCTACAGAGAGCTGCGTGGGTGAAAAGTCACGCTCGCTACAGGGAGCAGCTGCGCGAAAGTGACGCACGCTCAAGGGAGCAGCTGCGTGAAAGTCACGCACGCTCAAGGGAGCAGCTGCATGAAAGTCACGCACGCTCAAGGGAGCAGCTGCGTGAAAAGTCACGCACGCTACAGGGAGCAGCTGCGTGAAAGTCACGCACGCTCAAGGGAGCAGCTGCATGAAAGTCACGCACGCTCAAGGGAGCAGCTGCGTGAAAAGTCACGCACGTTCAAGGGAGCAGCTGCGTGAAAATCACGCACGCTCAAGGGAGCAGCTGCATGAAAGTCACGCACGCTCAAGGGAGCAGCTGCGTGAAAAGTCACGCACGCTCAAGGGAGCAGCTGCGTGAAAGTCACGCACGCTCAAGGGAGCAGCTGCGTGAAAGTCATGCAGGCTCAAGGGAGCAGCTGCGTGAAAGTCTCGCACGCTCAAGAAGACACGCTTCCAACAGGAAGCGTACTCAAGTCTGCGTACGCAGCACTAAAGAGCGCGCGTAGCTCAGTGTGCGTGAGTTAAACAGCTCTGCATACTGCTCACAATCTCCTCCAAACAGCAAGAACACCATGGATGAACCCAAAGCTTCCAAGCATCATAACTTGGCCATCCGAACTCCAAATCCGAATTTCCAAAGTTCCAACTGGAGTGAAACTGAATGCTCTTGCACATGGAAACATCAAAACCCATAAAAATCCAACCAAAACAGCTCAAACCATGCAAAATCCAAAAATAGAAATAACTTAGATCTTGAACAAAGGAGACTTCAAATCATAAAACATCAAGTTCTAATGTTGGTCACCATGTCCTAATCTAGCAAATGAACCAAGAAAATAGGGCTCTCATGAAGTGGCAAGGTGCACTTGCCTAGGGTTAGGAGAGTTGTGGAGGAAGAAAAAGAAGAAGAAGAAGGAAATTAATGGTAGAAGTTATGAGGAGAGAGAGTGGTAGGTGGGGGTTATAAAGAGGGGGAGTTGTGGTGGGTTGAGGGGGTAGTGTAGGTTAAGGTGTTCCAATACCAAATAAACCAAACCAAACCAATCCAAACCAATTAAAACCGAACCATGACAAAAACCCAAAATACGAGAAATACCGAAATTCCACAAGTTGAAAAAAAAAGACATGCCAAAATCCAGATACGAGTATAAATATGAAATACGAGAAATGAGGGTGACACATTTAGAATCTGGATAACCTGCTGCATGTACAAATAAATAAACAAAATCAAACAGATGTAGTAAAAAACTTTTTGTTATTATTGTTGATTTAAGTAGGGAGGTAAGGAAAAGATTCAATAACAGGATCATAGGAATTGCAAGAGAGATCAAGTGTCATTGGCATTTTCCATCAAGACAATAATGATACTAATTAAACATAATCGTGATGCCTATAACCTTGTATTGTACTGCATAGAGTGACAAGAAAGGTTCTTACTACCCTATAAGTGGATACCAAAAAGACATTGAAATGAAATTCCTTAACATTTCTTAGTTGCCACAAGAAAGGTTATGTTATAGTCTATAGAACCTTAGCTGCCACAAGAAAACTGAATTTGTTTCCCTTCCAAGTGGACCTCTGAAAGAGTAATTAAACAAACGTTCTTTGTAAGAACACCATGCCATATAAGATACTAATTAGGCGCATCTGGTCACTTATAGTTAGAATTACCAAAACATCTTTTGCTTGTAACATATTATATAATATAAGCAGGGCAGTAATGGAGCTCCAATAATTTTTTGAGAATTTTTCATGAATTTAGAGCATGTTTTGGGAGCGTTCTACCCATATTGTGCAACCTCACCTTTTGTGCCAATGTCATCGAGTTATGGAGATTAATTAAAATTAATCATTAAAATATAAAGTCATGTAATATTTTGTAATAGGATGTGGTTTGTGTTACAGAGTGAGAAAATTGTGGAAGATATGTTAGTAAGATTTTATATTAGAAGTTTTGTATTAGAGTTAGATGTGGGCAAACTTAACCTAAAGGTGACTAGAATTGACCCGAAACCAAACCAGAGTTGACCAGTTGACTGAAAGTCAACAGTTGGTCAACATTACCCGATGGACCCGACCCAACCCGAGTTCAACCCGATCCTCCGGGCTTGGTCTTGGGCTTCATATGTTGAACCCGAGGTTGGGCCGGGCTTGGGAGCGGATTAGGCTTATGATTCATCTGGTTGGTCTCTGGTTGACCTCAAGCCCGACCCAACCCGCCCGAGTTGCACCCCTACACACGGTTACCATGTCTCTCTACTATAATATACACTAGAAAGTTCGAACACTACAAATATCGGTGTTTCTTTCATGTCTATGTCTAGTGAAGGATAATTGCCTAGACGTAGTCAACTTCACCCAGTTTGACTAGTTTTTTCCAGACGGATATTGTAATTCTTATAGTTCGTATTACGTATTTTGGAATACGTGTACGTATTTTATCTTGTATTGCATGTCTCCTTGCTTGGTTTATTGGGTATTTTCATTTGCTTGGCCATGGTTCATCTTGGTTTGGGTTGGCTTGGTTCGGTTTAGGGTTGCTTTTGGTTCAACATGGACCAAGGGGGGAACCCCTACCTACCACCAACATCCCTATTTATTAGCCCCCTCTCTTTTCTCTCTCCTCATTACTCTTCTTCTTCTCCACCATTAACTCCTCACCAACCTGTGAGAGAGAGAGATCTAGGAAAGTAAATCTTGCTTCATGGAGGAATCCCAAATTTATTGTTCCATTCTCTTCTTCACAGCATTCTAAAGCACTTTAGTACTTGGCATTTCTAATTTCTATGGCTCATTGCTTGTAGATCTAAGTTCATGTCATTTTCGGATTTTTTGGATTTTGATCTGTTTAATCTTATTATTTTCAAGTTTTGATGGTTCCATGTTGTAGAAAATTTCATTCTGCCCCTAATTTGACCTATGAAAGTTTAGATTTGGACTACGGATAAAGGTTTTATGGAGCTTGGAAGTATGGTTTCATGGTGCTCTTCTTCTCAAAAATTTAGAAAAGAAGAACTGTTCCAGCCGCACATAGTTTCCTGCCGCCTGAACTTAGCCACATAGCCTTATGCGGCAAGTTCCATTTCTAGCCACATGCATGATTCTCAGACGCATAAAGGCAGCGTGGCATTACTCAGCTGCATGAACTTTTAATTTGTCAGCCGCATGAACCCGATCACTTCAGCCGCATATGCTGATTGTTCCTCAGTCGCATAAGCTGCCTTGGATTCTGAGCCGCATATGTACCCATCTCTCTACAGCCGCATAAGCTTGGGCTATCCCCAGCCGTATATGCACCCATCTCCCTGCAGCCGCATAAGCTTGGGCTATCCCCAGCCGCATATGTACACATCTCCCTGCAGCTGTATAGGACTCATCCTAACCGCATGGGACCAAGCCGCATGGCACTACTTGGACCCAGCCGCATGACCCGGACCGAATTAAGCCGCATGAGCTCGAATTCTGGCCGCATGAACCGCACCCATCCAGCCGCACGGGTTCATTTCTCTGAGCCGCATGGCTCCTTCCCGTACCTTGCCTTATTATTTAATTATTATTATTTTATTATTATTTTGTTAACTCATGTCTTGTAACTCTCAGTATAACATTGGGTCTCCTGATAAATGTTTGTGCTATGTTATCCTGCACATGTACCATGAACACGATAGTGACCCGTAGTAGTGCGCTCCTGACAAGTAACATGACATAATAGTAGCCCGTCGTGGCACACTCCTGACAAGTAACCTTACATGATTTATCCTGATAAGCTGTTGCGACGGCTCCATGACATGACATGACCCGACATGACAAGTATAAATAACCTGGACACTGTGGGCGCTTGTGCTTGTACAAATAAACCAGTTCTGTCTTACATCATGTTTAGGAAGGGACTCCTGAGTACCATGGTCAGTAGTACCTACTGAAATGGACTAAGGCTAATAACTACAGTAGTTATGAAGAGATTTTCCAGCTACAGGCAATCTCGTTACCTGGGCGCGCCTGGGATCTGTAGCCTGCCATCGAGTAGGGCACATTTCCAGCACACTGTCATGTGTTGTACCCTTCAAGCTACTTAAGGGTACATGTGTTTCCTGGAGGATGTATCCACCTGAATTCAACCCTTAATTTTCGACCTGGATAACCTGGATGGTCTGCAGGGCTTGTGGTTGTGGAATAATCTTGCTGTATCTTGTTAGTAACTAGACCTGTGATAACCCTAGTTAGTTAAAGTATCAAGCCGTACTCATTGCTTGGCCGTGATTGATTGGATGGAATAACCAGTCTAGTCTTGCTTTGATCCTGTACAAGATTGTTACATGACCTGATTTCTTATATTATCTTGCTGATAAATGGTGGGAAGCCAAGTTCCATTCAGATGAAGGGTTACAACCCCGGTCCTTCTTTGGTTTACGGGTTGTAACCTGGTTATCTGAATAGTTCTATGGTTATCCTGTCGTATATCATCCTGATATGTTTTCTCTTATTTTCAGTTCTTACTGCTTATTATTATTCTGTATTAATTGCTGGTTTTTAGTTCCTAAGTGAAGATTCCTTTGTGGCACTTGCTCTTTCTGGGGTCTAACCCAGCTGATTTTGTATGGCAGATTTCGGAGCAGCTCCAGACGATCTACCGACTTTCCAGCCCGATGGTGACCACCATGCGTAACCAGGGCAACGAGTGGGTTTATTTTTGATCTCCCACTTTATTGTAAAAATATTCTTTTGAGGCGTTTAGCCGACGAGCACCAGTTTAGCTCGATTGCAATTACTTACTGTCTGCCTATGGGCTGTAACATGATTGACAGATCCTAGGGTTGATCATGTATGACTAAACTCTTGCTAGTCCTTATATTTTGTAACGACTAGCTTCATGATCAACTAAATATGTAATGTTTGGGATGCCTTACTATTGTATATTTGGTGATCTTACATCTTGTAACCTTTATTTACTTGTTTGTGATTGAGATATTAGGCTTGTTCATGACCTTAAGAGACTGTTGGCTTGTAGTTAAACCCTCATGTATCTAGACAGCCGTGACCGTATAGCGAGATGGGTTGCACTTCTATATACGTAGCTGGCTATGTCTGTCCTCGCTCTCCAGTGTTCTGGTTCTGGGGCGTGACAGATATTGACTTAGTCAACTCAACTTCACCCAGTTTGACTAGTTATTGCGCTGAACATGTGTGTCCATCTTTGCAGAATTATTTCCAAATGGATATGAATTACTACTTGCGGAATCGTTCATGGATGTACAATCGTCGTTCTGATGATATGTGTGGTGTGCGGGATGAATACATAGCGGGAGTATAGCAGTTCCTGCAGTTTGCTAAGGCGTTCCCTTAGTACATGGACGGCACCAAAATTAAGTGTCTGTGTGTGAAATATCATAACGTGAAATATTATCCAGAAGTGGAAGTGACATATCATTTGTACTCGAGGGGTTTCACGCCTAATTACTATCAGTGGACCGCACACGGAGAACTTGTGTCTTTAGCATCAGAGTCGGAGCCTTATGTTGAGCAGTATATGCATGCAGGACCTAATTTTGTTTCAGATAATCATGCATACGACGACGGGTGCGTGAACATGGTTTTCGACGCTGCGGGGCCTAGTTTCGTTCATGATGCAGCTGAGGAGGCACCGAATGCCGATGCTGCAAAGTTCATGGAGTTGCTGGAGAATGCAGGGACTCTATTGTATCCTGGTTGTGAGGATCATTTACCGTTGGAGGTGGTTACAAGACTGTTGAACATGAAGTCATATTTTAACATGTCGCAAGAATGCTACAACCGAGTGTTGGAGTTGATTAAAGAGATCTTGCCGGCGGGTTCTAAGTTACCTAAAGACTTCTATCGGTCTAAGAGGATGGTGAGATCGCTCTGGATGGGATACGAGAAAATCGATTCTTGTCACAATGGGTGCATGCTGTACTACAAAGACGACAATGACGCAGATGTGTGCAAATTTTGTGGTGCTGATCGGTATATGACAACTAGTACATGAAGGTCTACCGGTGCAAGAAGACCGACCGATTCAATGCACTACTTGCCTTTAACGTCGCGGTTGCAAAGATTATTTATGGGAAAAGAGACGGCCGAAAATATGAGTTGACACATGCGAGAACAGATTGAAGGAGTGTTGGATCACCCATCCGATGGAGAAGCGTAGAAGCACTTTGATCGAGTGTATCCTGATTTTGCTTCAGATCTGCGTAATTTCAGGTTGGGGCTATCTTCTGACGGTTTTACTCCTTTTGGTCTTTCGGGATCCCAGTATTCGTGCTGGCCTGTGATTGTCACTCCGTATAACCTACCGGCTTGGATGTGCATAAAGAATCAGTACATGTTTCTAACCGTTATAATTCCTGGTCCGTACAATCCTAAGAGGAACATTGATGTGTACTTATAGCCTTTGATAGATTAGTTGAATCAGTTATGGGAAGTAGGCGCTAACACATACGATGTTTCCAGGAAGCAGAATTTTTAGATGAAGGCAACCCTTATGTGGACCATCAACGACTTTCCGGCCTATGGAATGTTATCTGGATGGAGCACTCATGGCCGTCTCTCATGTCCGTATTGTATGGACCGTAATAAGGCTTTCTGCTTGAAACACGAAGGAAAATCGTGCTTCTTTGATTGTCATCGGCAATTTCTGCCAAAAGTTCATTCGTTCAGAAGGAACAGGAATGCATTCCGTGCCGGCGTTGTAGAGAAGGGTGATCCACCGCCAAGGTGGTACGGAGCCACGATATGGAAGGAGGTTTGAGATTTTCTAAGTGCTATCGAAGATCCTACAACTGGGTACAAGTGCGATGGATTTGGTAGATATCATAACTGGACAAAGAGGAGCATATTCTGGGATCTGCCATACTGGAGTACCAATCTGATCAGACATAATCTTGATGTCATGCATATTGAGAAGAATGTGTTTGATAACATAATTAATACTGTGATGGATGTAAAGGAAAAAACGAAAGACAATCCCAAGGCCAGGTTGGACTTAGAAGAAATATGCAAACGTTATGCGTTGTATTTGATAGAGGAGAATGGAAAACAGTTCCTGCCGAAGTCAATTTTCTCACTGAACAAGGAGGATAAAGTGAGACTTTGTCGGTGGATCCAGGGCCTAAAATTTCCAGACGGATATGTGTCAAATCTGAGAAGATGTGCCGATCCGAAGGAAAACAAATTAACGGGTATGAAGAGCCATGATTGTCACGTATTCATGGAGAGGTTAATTCTGATTGCATTTCGGAAATTCTTACCGCAGGTAGTTTGGGATCCATTGACGGAGCTTAGCATATTCTTCAGGGATCTTTGTTCTAAGAAATTGCTCGTTGATCGTCTAGAAAAGCAAGAGAAGGATATTACGGTAACACTGTGCAAGCTAGAGAGGGTGTTTCCTCCTGGATTCTTCGACTCTATGGAGCATTTGCCGATTTATCTATCCTATAAGGCACGTATTGGTAGACCCGTCGAATATCGATGGATGTACCCGTTCGAGCGACATTTGAATCACCTAAAAAGAAAGGTAAAAATAAGGCACAGATCGAGGGTTCTATTTGTGAAGCCTATGTTCTCGAGAAGATTACAAACTTTTGTTCGATGTATTTCAAGCCTCATGTTGCAACTAATAGAACGAGAGCTTCCAGAAATGACGACGGAGATCATGAATGTAATAATACAATACTGAAGGTATTCAATGCTCCAGAAAAGTCATCGGGTAAAATAAAGAAGAGATATCTGAACGATGATGAGCTAAGGGCTGCTCAGGTGTATTTATTACTCAACTGCGACGATAATGAAGTAGAGAAGCTGGAAGGATAAGTAATTAATATGTCTACATTATTTTAATAGTGTTGATTATTATACTATTACATTAATTGAACGATGTTGTTTTCAGCATATTTAATGATGATGTGAGGTCAGGTAGGCCACACATAACAGAAAAAGAACTAGAACAAGAAATAAGGCATTATTTTCCATCATGGTTGAGTGCATATGTAATTAGACTTGAGAACTCTGTAATTACCTTTCTGTTTATGCACTTGATTGAGAATGAGCTTAATTTATTTTTTTTGTGGTATTTAGGTCGATCGTCCATACGCAAGACTTGAGAATGAGTCTATTAGAACGCTAGCCAAGGGACCAATTTATGCTGCAAAAATATGGCCAAGCTACTGTGTTAATGGGTTTAGGTTCAAGTCAACAACTTGCCCGATCAGAGACAATTAACTTTGTGGATCTCGACTCCACTAAAAATAGCTGTTTGTGTATCAGATCTTCGAACTACAAAGATGTTGATGCAGGCAATAATTTCTATGGCGTCCTATGAAAGATTGTGGAGCTGCATATAGTTATGGAATAGAGCCTGCTAAGATTGTGTTATTCATGTGTGATTGGTTCGATCCGAATGAAAGTCAAGGTTGGAAAGTAGACAAGCACGATCTTGTGGATATAAACTATCAGCGTCGATATCAAGCCTATGAACCATTTGTCCTATCAAGTCAGGTTCAGCTCGTGTACTTCACAAGTTATCCTAAACTGGAAACAACAAGGTCGGACTGGTGGGCAATATGCAAGACAAAAGCTAGAAATACCTTTGAGGTTGACGATATAGCTTATCAAGAGGATGAACTATCTCTTGTAACAAATATTATAGAAGTGGACACGACGAAAGTTTCTCATTACACATCTAATTGTGTAGAAGAAGTAGAATTATCTGAAGAGGAAGATGCAGATGAAAGTGAAGATATAGAGGAGGAAGAAGAAGAAGAAGATGAGCTAAACGAACTAGATGAATTTTCAGAAGAGGATTAAATCTGTACGTTTGTTTTATCATCATATTTGACACTTTAGTGACACTTTTATCATATAAATTTGTGACACTTTAGTGACACTTTTATCTATGACTATGATATTTTTCAAAAATCTGTGATGTCTATCATATAAATATGTATATTTGTTTTATTGTCATATGTTATTATCAGGTATGACTAGACCAGGAGGACGACGCGGAGGATATTATATTAGACAGTCCCGTCTGCCTCGGGCTGGGGATGCAGATTCTGTACCCTCATCCTCATCTCCGAGTACGCTAGTGTACCGTTCTGTTCCCGGTCCATTACCAGGACAGGGCAGTTCCAACAGGTTGGCGAATCCTCCCTCGTCGTCCAGCATTTCTGATCCCGCGTCCAGCATTCCTCCTACCGACGGCTCCATGGAGAGAGTCGACGCCGAGCATATGGAGGACGGCGATCAGACTGATCCTGCCCAGGCAGGAGGTGAGAGCGACCCACCATGCGCTCCTCCGGACGAGACGCGTATGGAGATTTGGACGGACGGGCCTACGAAATAATTTAATTAGTTAATATATATATTTCTTAAATGATTATATGTACATATATATTCATTAAATTTATTATTGTATAGATATTCGCCTCCTGCAGTACAGAGACAGCTGGGGTTATTTCTGAGGCAGAACTATGGTGGGCCTTGGATTAACTACTCAGATGCTTCCGCAGATAGGAAGACCTTTTGGTTGGCCCACTTCAAGGTAAAAAATTTATTTATTTTTAAATTTTAATAATCATTTGTGTATATTATACAACTTTTCTATTTTACTTCTTGTAGAGGACCTATTTCTATCCACCACACCGGGCGGCGAAGATGGAGGCCCAATTTTTTGCCGTCGCAGACAAGCTCATCCGTGATGCGATCCACGACCAGAAGTCTCGTGATCGCTCCGGAAAGCCGATCCATGGTTGGATCATGCCAGAGTAGTGGACTGCGATGAAGGCTAGATTCGGCGAGGCCAGGTACTAGGAGCGGGCTGACAAGGCCAAGGTGGCGCGGTCGAGTGCCAGTAAGTGGTGTGGTGGCTCCATTCCGACGACAGAGCATTTTCGTCATCTGGTACGTTTCCTATGACGGACATCATTTTATATATAGTTGGATAGAATATTTAATACTAATAATAGATAATATATTTTAACAGGTAAAAAAGGGTGAGTACCCCAACATGGTGACCGTCTTCCTGGTCACCCATCGGAGGGCTGGGAGTTCATTGACGAGAGGGCGACGCAAGCATATGTACGTTCTATTCTTTATATTAATTTACTATAATTTAGAAAACAGAAAAATAGATATCAGTATAGACTTTAGCAAACACTTAGACGCTAGCAAACATTGTTCTAGGTCGAGTTTCTTCGGCTACAAGAGGAGGCGGCTGCTGCTGCTAGTGCGCCAACAGAGGGAGGGGCTGGTACTTCCTCCCAGCCGCCTACAGCTCCATCGCAGGACAACCTCTGGATGACCGCCGTTGATGGTCTTCAGAAGGGTACGTACTACGGTACGGGATCCTACGATGCCTATTTGGCTTCAGAGTCATCCCGGGCCCCCTCTGTCAGTGCACAGTCTCCAGCTTCGCAGGCGTCATCACGAGCTCAGGATATTGGTCGTCAGATCGACGAGCTACGTCGTGAGTTACAGTAGCAGATTTTTGATCACCATACCGCAAAGCGACGATCCGATGATCACTGGACGATTTGATGCAGTCGAGCGCAGTATACAGGAGCTGGTGAGTCTGCAGCAGGCTACAGCTGCCAGCTTGCACACGCTCACCGAGTCTACGCAGCACACAGAGCGTAGACAGGTCGAGCTGGAGGGATCGCAGAGGACCATGTCTGCCTCACTCACTCATGTACAAACTTCGACTGAGGAGAGTACTCAGAGGATGGTGAGTACCCTTGTTGCGCATGGTGAGCGACTGCGAGAGCTGGAGCAAATACGTCCTCCCTGTCCATCGACGGTGCCGACTCCAAACATTGCACTGCCTCCTACTGCCCCTACGGTGCAGCTCACATAGGAGCAGTATGAGTACATGCTATCTCAGATGCGCGGCAGGGGTCCTCAGTGATCCAGTAGATTTTTTTATCATCTTTGTATGTATTGGTCCTATGGGCCCATTGACCGTTCTGTACACTGATTTTCATTCTTATTTGCCCTCCATTGTGGACATGTATGTTTGTTGGACATGTATGTTTGTGATATTTACTTTGTTGGTATTTTTATTGTGTACATGTATGATATTTATTTGGACATGTATGTTTGTGATATCTGCGACGGGAATGACAAATATACCTACGCTGGGTTATAAGCTATGATCTGATATACAAAGAAGGTGCTGCCCAAATTTTTTTAAAAAAAAATTTGGTATTTTTGTGATGATGTGTGTCTGTGTAAACACAGACACACAGCATAACAATAATACCAAACATATTTTTTTAAAAAAATTTATAATATCTGCGATGTATAGCGACGTTCTGCGATGTATAGCGACGTATCCAGACGTCGCTAATTAGCGCCGTCACGTCGCTATCCGTCGCAATCCATCGTTCAGTAGCTGACGTGGCTGAGAGTTGACGTCGCTAATTCGGTCGTTGTACGTCGCTACCCTGCTGACGTGGCAGGCATGCCATGTCATCACATAAAAAGAAATAACGTCACTACGTAGTCACACTACGTCGCTAATTTGGCGACGTTCAAATTCGTCGCCTTCCGTCGCTAATTTTGCGACGACCCAGCGACATTGGGGTGACGTCGCAAACAGCGACGGAGGGCGACGAATTTGTCATCTGTGACTAGCTTTTTTGCGACCTTCATCTTTCGTCGCTAAAGTCGTCGCTAATTACGTTTAGCGACGTATTTTTCTTAATTAGCGACGTATCTGGACGTCGCTAATTTGCCTTATTTTAGTAGTGAAGATTCCTTGGCCACCACTAGGCCAAGGAGATCGGTCAAGCCTGCACACATGTATGGATTTGAGGAACCGAGAAAGTACTATGGACAGTTAAATATGGTGGCATATACACTACATGTGGAGGATGATGAGTCTATCACCTTCAGACAGGCTGCCAAAAATTCTAGCAGCGAGAACTGGATGGTGGCTATGCAGAAAGAGATTAAGTCTCTCCACAAGAATCTACATGGAATTTGGTTCCATTGCCCAAAGGCAAGCAAGCCATAGGTTGCAAGAGAGTGTACAAGAAAAAGGAAGCTTCTCCATATCCAGGTGGGAAAGTTTTGCTTGAGAGCCCTTAGGGACAGAATTGACGAGTGATTGATTTGGTGAACTATGCGGTGGAGAAGTGTGTCGGCTCGGGTTTGTGACAAAATCTTGTCGAGGTAGAGATATGAAGGAAAACGTCCAAAAATAGGCCTATGGCCATTTTTGACCATATATATGGTAATCCTATATAAGATTGGATTTGATCATATATGTGGTAATCCTACGCATAAGATTGTAATTTTTTTAGCCTACATAGGATTGAATTTCTATGCTATATAAAGGGGTCTATAGGTGCTCCTTAAGAATCTCATTGTGCTCAATGAAAGTTGCTGAATAACTTCAACACAAGAGAGCTAAAGTTGTTGAATAAGTTCAACACAAAAATTTGAGAGATTTTTTTTATCTTTGTGATAAAGAGTTCTTGAGTAGAAGAAGAGAAGTGCCGAGAGCTATTGTAATTCCTTTTCTTCTTCATAGTGTAACTAAATCACCCGCATCAGTGTAAGTAGGCATCTTGGTCGAACCACATAAATTATTGTCATTGTGGTTGTGAATTTTTTCTAAGATATTCTCTGATTTCTTGGGTCTATTTTTGCTGTGTCCCAACACATAATAACCTGAGGCCTCATTTTGTTCATGAAGAAAATCAATTTTTTGGTATTTCCTTTCTTTTGAAAAATTATATTTTTTTATCGATTTTTCTTTCCGATGTTTGGAAATGTCAAAAAAATTGAAAAGAAAAGTAAATAGTTAAATGTGGAAAAAATAAGTCCTTTCTTGGAATATTGAACCATTTTTTTCCTAACTTTCTTTTATTTGGGAATCACTTTCCTCCTCAATTCCTTTGGCACCCAAACATAAGAAAGTACTAAGTTTCATTTTCCAACACCATGATTCTGCGAATCAGACGAGGCATTGTGACTACTTACTCTCTCTCTCTCTCTCAATCTCTCCCCTCCCCCCCCCCAAATTTAACAAAATCACGTTGACGACGTCACGCTGTTGGCTATAAATAACATGCAAACATGATAATATGCATATGCGGAACCATTGGTGGGCTGGGTTGGGCTACGGCCCACCCAATGGTGAGAATATATTATTTTAAGAATTGGGTTTAAACAAGAAAATTTGGAACATTTTGGGCTAATATGCACAAACAAACTTCAACTTCAACCATGATTTTAGAGTTTTGGTCTCAGAAACAATTTCCATTCTTCCACAAAAAATTGCACTAATAAATGAATGTGTATACTACAATCTGGCTCTCCTCTTTCTGAATGCAGGTTAGGATAATTAGCATGATGGTAGACTAAATATTTTTTTGTTTATACCTAAAAGAGTATACCTCATAAACTAAATATATTTTTTATCAGGTTTCTATTTGTTTAGTATGTTGGAGGTGGTTCTACTTTACATTGACCAGACACGGCATGGTATAGACATGATGAGATATGAACATGACAATACCAACACAACATTCATATTGTAAAAAAAAAAAAAAAAAACATGACGTTTTAAATTCAGTCCATGGTAAACTAAAATTCTGGCTTCGCCCATAATATGGTACCCATTGTACATTAAAAAGAAAACCACTAATCGGTAAAACAAAAAGAGTAATTATGCTGAATGAAAATCTTCCTTTCTGACTGCTGAACTGTCAGGAGACTGTGTTAGTCCCGGGGCTTGATCAAAGATGGAAAAACAGATGCAATCGAGATCTGAGATGTCACACAAAAACTTTGCAGTGATCAAACTCAAGATCTACGATCGTACAATAAATCAAATAGCCAAATTACAATCTGAAGGAGGGAAAAAGAGAAGAGAAGATCTTTCGTTCTTCCTTGCAAACGTGTTGCATTTGGGACAGAACGAGTTACAATAAAACTAGAGAGAGATGAGAAGAAGAACAATGCCGGGGTGTCAAAACACCGTTGCTCAAAGCAAGATTCGCCCCACACGATCTGCTTCCAGGAACCAGCAAGTTGAAGAACTTGTGGAACGCTCGAAGTCACCTCTGTTCAGACTCCTCGGATGGACTTGCAATGGCGGCAGCAACTCTCTCTCTCTCTCTTTCTCTTTTTTGACTTATAATTTTCGTAATATTCACAAAGGAGGCCAGAAGAGAGTATTTATAGAGAGAGGGTGGAAACCCTAGCCGCCTCTTCAGTTATGGAAAGATTGAATCAAATCCCAAAAGATAGCAACGAGATTTAATTCAAATCCCACGAAATTAATTCAAATCCCACAAAGATAGGATCTGAATTAATTCAAATCCCACAAAGATAGGATCTGATTTAATCGTATTGATTCAGTCTTTCCATTACTGATTTGTAATCTGCACAGTCAGCGGATCCCTCCATGCGACAGCAGCAGCAGCCTGACCGTATGAGCCTAATGGCCGCATGAGCCGCATGGACCGCATGAGCCGCATGGACCGCATGGACCGCATGGGCCGCATGAGCCGCATGGACCGCATGGACCGCATGTGCCGCATGTGCCGCATGAGCCGCATGTGCCGCATGAGACCGCATATGAGTCGCATAAGACCGCATGGCCGCATATGAGCCGCATAAAGACCGCATGACTGCTGATGTGCTAAGTGCAAAGTGCGCCAACAAAATGCCACATTACGCCTCATGAGCCCGAGTCCGAGTCGCTAAGCCCCTTTGGGGCTTAGCTCCAAATGGAATTAATCCAAGAGAATGACAAAAGCATTAATGCTTAATCCTTGGAGCGTTATTCTTACCTTCTTATAAAATCACCCACATGGTTCCCTCCTTAGGGTCACCACCCCATGTGCATCTCTCAACAACACACCCAAGTATATATGTTGAGATAACTCATGGTGCATTTCCGATGTGGGACTAAAATTTACAAGGCATGTTGAGAGCAAGCTCTCTCCATGTAAAGAAAGCACCAACAATCTCCCACATATCACAACATATATATGTGTCCAGGGTTGAGCGTTCCCCACAGTAACTGTCCATTTTGCATTAGGATAGATGTCGCTGACGACTTGAATCTTTTTGCATGGGTTAAATAACAATGTGATACAGGAATGGACTACGCCTTGAATTCCGCACCACAATTGTAATTCTTTTCACTCACAAAGTGTAGTTACGTGTGCTTCTGGCTGCACATTAAAGGTCCTGTGCCAGCCTGGTTTCAGTGTATAATTTTGGGCGTCTACAAGTTTACCCTCAAGAGACGGCCTGATATCTCTTTCCATACACTATAGGTGAGTTCTTTATTAAAGAGATATGGCATGAAGCCTTGCGCTTCCTTGCGGTGCTACGCCGCTATGACATGGCCTGAAGCCGAGGCATTACCCCTACCTGGGAACCTCATCGTAGTGTCATACTACTGTAGCATGAGGTCACAAGCCTCTTTGTAGTGCCAAACTATCCAGCATGAAGCCTAAGGCTTCCTTGCGGTGTTACGCCGCAACGACATGGCTTGCAATACCGAGGCTTTACCCCTACCTGGGTACCTCATCGTGGTGTCGTGCCACTGTAACATGGGGCCATCCTCCCCTTTGTAGTGCTGTCTACAACTCTTTAATTACGTCATACAGCATTAGGCTACCTGCCTATTTGCGGTGCTACGCCGCTGTGACTTGGCTTACAAAGCCGAGGCATTACCCCTACCTGGGAACCTCATGGTGGAGTCACCCCACTGTAGCATGGAGTTTCACTCCTTGTAGTGCTGCTCTACCGTGCTTCCTGTAAAGCACACCAGGCATTCACTCTGCCTGAGAACTCATTAAGGCGTTTAAGCCAACCTTCCACAGGATCAATTTTTTTCGCAGAAAAAATATATAGTAGACAACAGTGGTTATGGGTCCGTATCCCTTCCATGTTCCAGAAAACAAGTACCTACTGCTACCTAATAGTTTTCCAGTCAGTGATCCTCCTTTGAACCAAAAGTTAGATGCCTAGTAGATTTCTCTTTGAACTAATAGCATAAAACTTTATGGTAGGATTACAAAGACACACTATCAGAATGCCTTCAAGCCCATTTTACAAGCTGTGTCATCGACCAACTGGCGCTTAAGGCCTTTTGTGAACGGATCTGCCAGGTTCTCCTGACTCCGAACATCAATCACTGCAATTACACCTCTTTTGATAAGATCGTGTACTGCCCTGTGCTTCAACCGCACAGTCCTCTTCTTTCCGTTGAAGAGGTCATTTGATGCCACCGCCGCAGTCGCCTGGTTGTCACAGTATATCGGTATCGCCGGTATCTGAGCCCCAACCACTGGAAGATCATACATGAGCTCCCGAAGCCATTCTGCTTCATCTGCTGCAGTTTCAAGTGCATAGAATTTAGATTTCATGGAGGAACGAGAGAGTATAGTCTGCTTCTTCGACTTCCACGATATAGCAGCTCCACCCAAGGAAAAGACATATCCTCCTGTGGACCTCTCGCTCTCTACTTCTGAGCACCAGCTAGCATCACTGAAGCCTTCCACTACTGTCGGATACCCGTTGTAGTGCAGTGCATATGTCTGAGTTTTCTTGAGATATCTTATCACCCGCTTCACAGCTTTCCAGTGCTCAACCCCTGGGTTGCTTGTGAACCGACTCAGCATTCCCATGGCGAAAGCTATGTCAGGCCTTGTGGCAGTGGTTGCGTACATCAAACTTCCGATAACGCTAGAATACTCCAGCTGTCTGACGCTTTCCCTTGAATTTGGCTTCAGCTTCTGATCACACCTGTATGGCGTATCGATCCCTGGAAGATCCTTATACCCATAGCGTGTGAGCATCTTCTCAATGTAGTGAGATTGTGACAGCACTACTCCAGTGTCTGTCCGGATGATCTTTATGCCCAAGATGACATCTGCATCCCCCAAGTCCTTTATACTGAACTTGGTTGAGAGGAACTTCTTTGTCTCTGTGACACAGCCTATATCCGTACCTAGGATTAGCATGTCGTCCACGTACAGACAAACGATGACTCCTCTTCCATCAGCGAACTTTGTGTAAACACATTTGTCCGTCTCGCTAACTCTGTAGCCGTTTGACCTAATAACTTTGTCAAACTTCTCATGCCACATCTTGGGAGCTTGCTTCAAACCATACAATGATTTCACCAACTTGCAGACTTTGTCTTCAAGACCTTTGACGACAAATCCATCTGGCTGTTGCATGTAAATCTCTTCGGTCAGCTCCCCATTCAGGAATGCAGTCTTTACATCCATCTGATGTATCACCAACTTATGTATAGCTGCAAGAGCGATTAACATCCTGATGGTGGTCATCCGGGCTACTGGAGCGTACGTGTCAAAGTAGTCTATCCCCTGTTTCTGAGAAAAACCCTTGGCTACCAGCCTGGCCTTGAACTTGTCAATAGTTCCATCTGCCTTCATCTTCTTCTTGAAGATCCATTTACATCCGATGGGCTTTTCTCCTTCAGGTAGATCTACCGACACCCATGTGTTATTGGAGGTGATAGAGTCAAACTCGTCATTCACTGCCTCCTTCCAGAAGATAGCATTTTTGGTCTTCATCGCCTCATCATAGGTAAGCGGATCTGCTTCCACATGATAGGTGACAAAGTCATCTCCGAAGTCTTTCGGTCTCCTCGCTCGCTTAGCTGACGGCTCTGCGAGTTCTGGTACAAGAGTTGTTTCATCAACAACAGCTTCTTCTTGGACTACTGGCTCATATGAGATTTCAGTCTCATTTGCACCTACATCATTTTTCGGAATGTCCGAAAGAACAATGTTTTTGTCTTTTGCAAACTTGCCTTCAAAGTATTCAGCATCGTGAGATTCGATGATATGATTTGACTCAATATCAAGAAATCTTCGAGCATCACTCTTCTCGGCATACCCCAAGAAGATCGCCTTCGTAGTCCTTGTCCCTAGCTTCTGAATCTTCAGATCTGGGAGTTTCACATACGCCAGACACCCCTACACTCGAATGACATTCAAGTTTGGTCTGACTTTGAACCAGAGTTCATGAGGAGTTACGTCCGAAGTTGCATGTGGCACTCTATTTAGAATAAAAGTGGCCGTCAATACAGCTTCTCCCCAGTAGCATTTAGGAAGACCCGCGGTTAGCAGCATAGAGTTCATCATTTCTGTCAACGTTCTGTTCTTCCTCTCCGCTACTCCGTTGGATTGAGGAGAATATGGAGCAGTAGTCTCGCATATGATTCCATGTTCTTTGCAGAACGATGCGAATTCATGAGACCTGTACTCCCCACCTCGATCACTTCTTAACATCTTGAGTTGTTGTCCAGTCTGCCGTTCAGCTTCGGCCCTGAACTCTCTGACCTTCTCGAAGGCTTCGTCTTTAGAATTGAGCAAGTAGACGAACACGTATTTTGAGAAGTCGTCGATGAAGGTTATGAAATACTTCATCCCGGCCTTCGTGGAGAAATATTTGAAGTCATAGATATCGGAGTGCACCAACTCCAGAAGATCTGTACTTCGATTGACCCGATGAAAGGGTTTTCTTGTGATCTTCGTCTGAGCACACACCTCACACTTCTCCACCTTACCCCCACATTTGGAGATAAGTCCTAGACTAGACATTTTGTTAATTCTTTTACAATGAATATGTCCTAGTCTATTATGCCACAACTCAAGAGAATAATCAGAAAATGCAACTGCATTAATGTCTTCAAACTGGTTAACAAGCTGAATTTTAAACATTCCTTCGGTTTGATAAGCCTTCCCGAAGTATGTTCCTTTCTTGGACATCACCATCTGACCAGCATTGATGTCCATCCTCAAGCCTGCGTTGCAGAGCAGGCTCCCAGAGATCAGGTTCTTGGCAATCGTCGGAACATGCTTCACACCTTGAAGCGTCAGAGTATTCCCAGAAGTGAGTTTCAGTTCCACGGTCCCGATCCCCAGAACTTCAGCTTGGGCCTGGTTCGCCATGACAACCTTCTCAGATATCGGCTGGTACGTGACGAACCATTTCTTGCCTGAACAGACATGGCAAGTCGCTCCAGTGTCTATCCACCTGTCAGAGTCAACCCCCACAGTTGTGACCTGTCCGATCATAGCAACAATGTTAGAAACCAATGAAACCTTATTAGGCTCACCTTTCTCTGATTGTTTAGGCTTAGATCTGCATTCACTCTTGTAGTGGCCTTTCTTGCCACAATTGTAACAAGTCACGTGGGACTTGGTCTTCTGTTGCTTGAAAGAAGGACCCTTCACTTTTAGATTAGTGAAGTCCTTCTTCTTGGGATGAGAAGCCGCCTACTTCCCCTTGGGATCTCTCGTCTGCACAAGATTGGCTTTAGCCAACTGTTTGGACAGAGTGTCCACCTTCTGTTGGGAACGCATCTCGTCCTCAACATGGATCTCTTGAAGTAGATCTCCCAAGCTAATGTCTAGCTTCTTTCTGTGCATCCTTGCATAGAAGGTACTCCATCCAGTAGGAAGTTTTGAGACGATCCCTCCGACGACAAACTTGTCGGGAAGGGGCATCTCTTCGTCTTCCAGTTTCTGACGCAGCTTCAGAAATTCCTTCACCTGTGGCAGCGTGGACTTTTCGTCCTCAAAGAGCAATTTGTGATATTTTTCAACCACAAATATTTTGCTCCTGTTCTTGTCTTCTTCATACAGATTTTCCACAGACTCCCATATATCTCTGGCAAGTTCCTTCTTTGAGTAGGATTCTGCCAGGGAGTCCTCCATTGCATTCAGGATGAGAAGCCTGCATCCTTCTCCACTTGGCCTGGAGTTTGGTAGCCGCGTTGATGGCGGCAGTAGATCCAGTGTCTGGAACAGAGGGTTCTTCCTCCAACAGAACATGATCAACGTCTTTTAGTTGAAGAGTTAGGTACACCTTTCTCTTCCAGACTTGATAGTGCTCTCCATCGAACTTTTCCAACTTGCAGAAGTCCGATTGGAGGAGCGAAGCATTAATGTTTTCCATCTATACGGATCTTGCTTTGAGATTGTTAGTCCCGGGGCTTGATCAAAGATGGAAAAACAGATGCAATCGAGATCTGAGATGTCACACAAAAACTTTACAGTGATCAAACTCAAGATCTACGATGGTACAATAAATCAAATAGCCAAATTACAATCTGAAGGAGGGAAAAAGAGAAGAGAAGATCTTTCGTTCTTCCTTGCAAACGTGTTGCAATTGGGACAGAACGAGTTACAATAAAACTAGAGAGAGATGAGAAGAAGAACAATGCTGGGGTGTCAAAACACCGTTGCTCAAAGCAAGATTCGCCCCACACGATCTGCTTCCAGGAACCAGCAAGTTGAAGAACTTGTGGAACGCTCGAAGTCACCTCTGTTTAGACTCCTCGGATGGACTTGCAATGGCGGCAGCAACTCTCTCACTCTTTCTCCTTTTCTGACTTGTAATTTTCGTAGTATTCACAAAGGAGGCCAGAAGAGAGTATTTATAGAGAGAGGGTGGAAACCCTAGCCGCCTCTTCAGTTATGGAAAGATTGAATCAAATCCCAAAAGATAGCAACGAGATTTAATTCAAATCCCACAAAATTAATTCAAATCCCACAAAGATAGGATCTGAATTAATTCAAATCCCACAAAGATATGATCTGATTTAATCGCATTGATTCAGTCTTTCCATTACTGATTTGTAATCTGCACAGTCAGCGGATCCCTCCATGCGGTAGCAGCAGCAGCCTGACCGCATGAGCCTAATGGCCGCATGAGCCGCATGGACCGCATGAGCCGCATGGACCGCATGTGCCGCATGTGCCGCATGAGACCGCATATGAGTCGCATAAGACCGCATGGCCGCATATGAGCCGCATAAAGACCGCATGAAGTGCAAAGTGCGCCAACAAAACGCCACATTACGCCTCATGAGCCCGAGTCCGAGTCCGAGTCGCTAAGCCCCTTTGGGTTTAGCTCCAAATGGAATTAATCCAAGAGAATGACAAAAGCATTAATGCTTAATCCTTGGAGCCTTATTCTTACCTCCTTGTAAAATCACCCACATGGTTCCCTCCTTAGGGTCAACACCCCATGTGCATCTCTCAACAACACACTCAAGTATATATGTTGAGATAACTCATGGTGCATTTTCGATGTGGGACTAAAATTTATAAGGCATGTTGAGAGCAAGCTCTTTCCATGTAAAGAAAGCACCAACAGACTGAACCTTCAAATTCTTAGGGCTCTATATCTAAACGAGTAAAAAAAAAAAATTCTTGTTAATTTGGATCCACTACCGGTGTATGAAACATAGATTCCTTTTCAGATGATGTTTCATACACATCAATTGATTTTAAAATCTTCAAAGTACTTTGGAACATACAGTAGCAATCCACAGCTAGTAAAGAAGTATTTTGCATTTCATGGAATAGATTCTTTTCCAAACGCCCTTCCTTACTCATGGTCAAAGAAGGAAAATAAGTGAATATAATCAAAAGATGATCAGTATAGCTAGAGATGCGTTCACACATTGGATATTGATACCCTCCTCAATAATGCACTACTACTGGTTATTCCTACTTGATCAGGGAGATAAGAGAGATGCCACACCCTTATCCTCCTTTAGATATATACTTATTCCTGCAATTACAGAGTCATTCTCATCGTTTGGTAAAAGTACTGGCTAATCGACGTCCATAATATTTTTGACCGAAAATTCGATTGTGCTCACTAAGCACGCAATTGGTGCCCCCAAAAAATCGCTATTCGGGTTGGCCAACCCAGAATATTGGTTCAACACGACTGAGACAACTTTTGGATAATTTTGACTGAATCTTTTTTGGACGAAGTTTTTATTTATTTTAGTTTATTTAGCAATCAATGAACCGTCTCAAACTGAGAGACGTCCAGAGCACAAAAAGATATTAAACTTCATTGTGTTAATCCAAATTTCGGAGGACATAAGCCTAGCTATTCCATAAGAGTGCTGCTAGCTGGCCCGCCACCAGATGGCGTCATCTCATTGGCAGATCAACCGGCATATGATTCATACCTACAGAAAGAGAGCCAATGGACTTCGGCCATCTGGCATGTGGGCTGGCTCGCCTACTCATCAGATAGTGTTTTCCATTCCATAAAATATCCCGACCATATTTGCCTCTCTTGATTGTGATTGTTGCCAACCAAGACAAATCTATGTATTGAAAGGCCAATCTTATTCGCTCTTCTCTAAGAGAATATGTGGTAAAAAAATGTACTCGATCAGTGTTCCATTAAAGATTTTTCTAATACATTTAATAACTCATATCCTACCAAGTTACTTGTAATCTACAAAGTAAGAATACTCCAAAATTAAGATCTATCGGACAAAATCCACTAGGACATACTAAAATAGATATTGCGTTGGTATATGTTGTCGTATCCTATATCTTGTTGTATTCAAGGAAGGACAGGGTCACAGGTGGGCTAAGGTGGGCTCTAGACCATCTAAATTTAAAAATATATGGTATATAGAGGGACAGATACGTACAGTACTAGCTTAGGGTGGTCTCTAGATTTTGTATATAGAGGGGGCGCATCGAATAGTAGCCTGGGTGGAGCCCACCCCAATGAAAAATTCTTCTTTTTTCCATATTAGTTTTCTTATGTTTTATATTTTTGTAGGAGGTAGCCTACACCTAGCACACTCTAGCCCAATCTAATCTATTCCAGTTTATATTTCGGGATCCGTTCCTGTGTATATATGTCAATTTTCAGTCCACATTCAAGATCACAACATTCCATATTCAGCAGTCCAGTTCCCTCACTCTCTCCCCCAATTTCCTCTCTCTCAACCAAGCTCACACACGACCCAATTCTATTTTTTTTATTTAAATTCGTAGCTCTCTCTCTCTATCTCTCTCTCTCTGTGTGTGTGTGTGTGTGTGTGTGTGTGTGTGTGTGTGTGTGTGTGTGTGTGTGTGTGTCCCGTTCACAGTGCACAGTAATGTACATGCACATTGATTTGTCCCTTCTCCAGAATCCCGCTATCGAGTTCCCTCTCTCTCTCTCTCTCTCTCTCTCTGCGCAAAGTACTGTACATGCACCTTGATCTGTCCCTTCTCTAGAACCCGGCTACAGAGCGTCCCCTCCTCTCTTTCCGTGTAAACAATCCTCCCCTCTCTCTCTCTCTCTCTCTCTCTCTCTCTCTCTCTGTGCGCAAAGTACTGTACATGCACCTTGATCTGTCCCTTCTCTAGAACCCCGCTATAGAGCGTCCCCTCCTCTCTTTCCGTATAAACAATCCCCCCCCCCCCCCCCCCCCCCCTCTCTCTCTCTCATCTTCTCTCTTCTTTGTTTCATTTTAAACCGAAAATCCTCATCATAACCGAGACCATGTCATCGTCGTATGACTGCAACGGCAATCAAAGAAGAAATTACGGCAGCAGCGTCAAGTTTCGTCGCGGACACTTCAAACTTCCGCAATCTCGCACCCTTGATAACAGCGTCAAAGTGAATTTTATACTTTGGTTATAGTAATTTTGCATTGTTTTATAAAATTCAGGATATTTTAATTAGTTTAGTCCCAAATAAACTAAAATCCTGATATTATGCCCTTAATTGTATTATACTTGTATATATAGCTTGTATCTATGATCCTTTAACAAAAGAAGTGAAGTATCACAAAAGGAGACGCATGTGTTTGCAATTAAAAAAAAATCAAAAGTAGCATCAAACCACTCTTTGTACATATGTTCTTATTCTTGATTCTTTTGTTCCGGTAGGCTAGAGACGAATACTAGCATCGATCATTTGAGTCCTTTCCCACACCATTATATATAAATATAGAACTATAGAACTAATTAAGCATCACCAAAACCAAGCGGAAGCAACTAGTCGAGACGAGAGGCAATTAAATGATGAAGTCCGTTAATGTGACGGAGGTGGCCCCGGCGAGAGTGATAAGGTGCGAGCGGCAGGCGACCATGGCGAGGAAGATGGAGACGATCCACGAGGGGAGCTGCGAGGGGCAGCAAGCTAATGGCGGCTCCATGGGCAAGTCTGCTGCTGCTGGCTCCGGCGTGACAGGCCAGCTGACAAACTACGAGGAGGCGCTGCGCCGGAGGAGACATGTAATGTAATGATCTATATATAGCTATATATAGATGGGATATGTACTACGTACTGGCAAATTATATGTGCATGAATGCATGCATGCATGCAAAATATGATCGAATGCTCATATCATAAGCTTGGGCTAGCTCATCGTCTATGCTATGCTAGTTGTTATCCGTGCTCTCTCTCTCTCTCTCTCTCTCTCTCTCATATTTGGTTGAGTTAGCTACTCGCGGGTTCGCAGCTAGAAACTCGTAACATCTTTACTGACATTTAATTAAGAACGTTGTACAAATGTTCTTTAAAAAAAAGGGACGGATTGTCCCCGTGGCCGTAGCCCGTTGGGAACGGTGGAACACCCCGACGTAGCGGCACGGGTTCGAGCCCCCTTGGAGGCATGCCTCCAAGCACCATTAAGAAGTGGACACCCTAAAAAAAAAAAAAAAAGGACGGATTCTACGAGGATCGCTGTTTTTGCCCGCAGTCCACGTGGCACATCCCATTTGAAGGGTCAACCGCGACGGGCCCAAACAAATGGGAGGGGGGAGTGCTTATGGGGTTCTGACAAGTGGCCCGCAGTCACATCCCGCAGTCAGAAACCGTGGGCCAAATATCATTTTTGTAAAAAAATAACTACTCTAAGAAAGGAGTCCTTTTTTTTGAAAAACTTCATGTTACTACAATTTTTTTAAAATAGATCAGTCTTAAATCTAAAAACAAAGAATTTTACACTAGTAAATAGTAAAAATAAATATCAGACTTAAATCTAAAAAGAAATAATTTTACATTAGTAAATAGTAATATATAAAGAGATTAAAAAAATTATGACCGTCAGATTTTGGAGTCCTATTGCGATCCTACAATTTTTACGTGGTCAGCAACGGTCCTACGTTTCTTTATGAATGCTGGGCCATCCGAAAAGAAAAAGATAATCAAAGATAAGGTAAGTATGCGTCAGTGATCCGCTACTTCTGGTGGTGCCTTGACGTGGTTTAAATTTGGATTCCTATCAAGTCTTCTTCATTACAATTCATCATCATTTGATTAGTTTTTCCAATTAATCCCCGTTCACCAAACTCGCATGTACTATATATATATATATAGTCCTAAATGCCAAAGAAATAACAAACCATGGCCAACCCTCAAAATCAAGACAAAGTTGGGAGGAAAAGTGAATCTTAGGGGGGTGGAAGAGCCAACCATTGGGGGGTGTGGGAGCCATTTTCTCACATTTTTTCTTCTTATTTTTAAGAATCAATTTTCTTTTCTCCTCCTTTTCTTTTACATACAAACACACAAAAAAATTTTAAAAAAAATAATAATAAACTTTTCCGCAAGCAAAATGTGGCCTTAAGGTTTTGACACAAGACATTATTGGTAGGGGTGAGCATTATTCGATTTTGGACCGAAAACCGAACCGAATAAGAGATTCGGTTCGGTTTCGGTTTTGAAAATACTAAATTTTCTTATTCGGTTTCGGTCCAAAACCGAATAAAAAAATTTAGTTTATATATATATATATATATATATATATATATATATATATATATATATTAATTAATATATACCTATAATATATATTCTCCAACGCGTGCGGACTCAGTATAATCGTGTGTCCCACGCAGGCGATTCTTGGCCTGTCGTATGGAACGACTTTTGGAGTGCGGACGTAGTCCGTTGGCATTGTCATCATCGCCGTGCACACGCACTCCGCGCGCTCCATAGCTCCGCTTAGCAGCACACCGTCTTTCGACGGCAGTTACTCAACACCTCGCTTTGTCCACGACGTCGAAGAGACGCCCTCGACGACTAAGGGTGACCGTCCGTACGACGGCCACTGATTCCTTGCCGACTGCGACTACCAATTCCGTCCAACCGCCTGTTCTATGCGCACGATGCGCATATTGGCGACGATCGCCGATCGAGCCTGCAATCGTTTATGGCGGACGTCTTCTCGTCGCCCTCAGCAGCGTCGCACGACGGGCCGCGTGGTCGGCCTGTCGCTTATACTCGTGGACGAATGGTGCCGATTTTTCGATCCGTCGCACGACGACCGTGCACTGAGTTTGCTACACGGACGCCTCATTCTGCCCCACGCAGGCTCAGTTCGTAGTCATATATATATATATATATATATATATATATATATATATATATATATATATATATATATATATATATAAACAAAAAAAACACAAATAAACCCAAAAATCGAATAAACCGAAAATCGAACCGATTTAATTCGGTTCGGTTTGGTTATTGACCAATTCGGTTCGGTTTCGGTTTTGCTTTTGCTTATTCGGTTTCGGTCAAATTCGATTTTCGATTATTCGGTTCGGTTGGAACCGAATAAACCGAATACTCACCCCTAATTAATGGGATCGCTTCTTCTTGGGAATGGACAAGAACAACAACAAAATTTGCTCCCAAACAAAAGGAAAAAAATGCATCGAGAAATGAAATAACTGGCACACACATGAACGATCACAATATACGACGCAAACACGATCACTTTTACGTGAAAAATTTTGACAAAAAAAACTACGAAACGAACATAGTCCAATTCGAAAAATTCTTTACTATTGAATTAAAAATGTACACCAACTCCTCTACAATCTTCTCGCACCGATCCAATAGAGTCGCCACAATTACTCAAAAAATTGGAATGATCACAAGATGGAAGATGTGTTTACAAAAACCAAGAATATGAAGGCACGCCGATGTGGATCCCTTCATACAAATTCTTTCAAAATCAAATTGAAGTTCTCCCCCAAATCCTTCTCCTCCTTCCTTTCAAAGTTGCACACTTGAAAAAAATCTCTTCCTCGATGTTTGTGACTGCTGTGTTTAGGTTAGGAGGACTTCATTATAACTTATCATAATCTCGAAACAAACATGGTCGTTCAAATCAATCAAACAGTCCAAATAAAGTTGCAAACATGCCGGACATGTCGGACACGTTCGCGTCAAACACGGAATATGCTAGCTGAAGTACTAGTAGCAATGTAAACTTTTTTGATCGGCATTTAAGAAGAGTCCACATGTCGGACACGTTAGTGTTAGACACGGAATGACACGATAACCAAAATTTGTGAAGGATATCCTAAGTCGCGAGTGTCCATGCATCTGTAATAATGTACAATATCGAATAGTTTAGGAAAGTCCAATTGCATAAATTGACCTCCTGAGTCAAACCAGGCCAACACACACGAGTCCCACAAGATACAAAAAATTAGACAAGTTAGAATATACCCAAACTGGAAAACATATAAAATATGCAATACCAGAATGATGCCACCTCTCTAGAACTTTAGAAGAAGTGGACTTCAATCTCCCCATTGCAAAAACGACAAAACTGGAAAACATATCTATAATATAAAGCACAGTGGATTTTTGGTCCGACCCATGTGCTTTAGTTCAACGATGATGAAAGGACTAAATTGTCCATCTCGAAAACTCATTTTTGCTTTTAGATTATAGACAACCCACTGTTTTTGTTTCTATCACAAATAAAAGGACAAGTTGTCCCAACTTCTCCCTCGCGTTCATCCCAGCATCCCAACTTCTCCCTCACGTCCCTCCGAACGGCGGCGGCAGCAGCAGAGCCTACCCTCCGCCGCGGAGAACCGGAACTCCAGCTTCGCCGTGAGCCTCGACCCGCGGCACGAACCGGAGCAGTCGGCGGCGGTGAGGTTACTACGGAGGATCTCCGGGAGGCATTCTTTGGCAGGAGAGAAGTCACTCGACCCTTCTCCAGGTGGTGGTCCAGTCGGATCAGTCTCCGGGAAGAAGAAGCAGCACAGGTGGAACGACCTTCGGCGGTCGGATCTATTGTTCGTGTCCGTGCCATTATGGCACGGGTTATCCACTAGTATAATATAAAGCACATTGGATTTTTGGTCCGACCCATGTGCTTTGGTTCAACGATGATCAAAGGACTAAATTGTCCCTCTCTATAAGAGAGGAGGAGGTCCCATATTGGGTGCGGAGCAACCGGTTGTTCCAACGGCACCCCCTCCAGCTCCTCTTGCACCGTCCCTCCCTCCGTCGCCTCCTCTCCATCCTCGCCTACGTCGTCGTCGTTGGCCTCTTCTGCAACCCCTTCGTCGCAAGCAGCCTCCTCCACCGCGCCGCCGACGCCGACCCTTCTTTCGCCGCCTCCCTCTTCTCCGCCGTGACCAACCCCAACCCCATCTCCTTCAACACCGTTATCGTCATCTCCGCCGACCCACTCTCCATCTACTCCCAAATGTTCCGCCGCCGCGTCCCTCCCGACTCCCACACCTTATCTTCCTTGCTCAACACCACCACCGCCGCCGCCGCCACCAGGTCGCTCCACGCACACGCCCTCCTCCTCGGATTCCGGTCCGACCCCTTCGTGCAAACCGTCCTGCTTACCGTCTACTCCCGACGTGGCTCCGCCGACCACGTCCTGTGGGTGTTCGACGGAATGCCGCACAGGGACGTCGTCTCCGGGACTACCGTCTCTCGGGCCTTGCCGTCCTAGGACGTCCCGTGACGGCCCTGCGCGTCTTCGCCTCCATGAGGCCCCACACCGCCCCGAACGCCACCATCGTGGTCTTTGCCATGTCTACCTCCGCCGGGCTCAGGTCCCTGGCGCTGGCCCAGTGCCGGCACGCCTACGTCGAGAAGGCCGGGTTCGGAGGTCGCGTCTCCATCTGGAACTCCCTGGCACCGGCCCGGTGCCTGCACGCCTATGTCGAGAAGGCCGGGTTCGTGTCCGTGTCATTATGGCACGGGTTATCCACTAGTCTATAATATAAAGCACAGTAAATTTTTGGTCCGATCCATGTGCTTTGGTTCAACGATGATCAAAGGACTAAATTGCCTCTCTCTATAAGAGATGGGGAGGTCCCATGTTGGGTGCGGAGCAACCGGTTGTTCCAACGGCACCCCCACCTCCAGCTCCTCTTGCACCGCCCCTCCCTCCGCCGCCTCCGCTCCATCCTCGTCCACGCCGTCGTCGCCGGCCTCTTTCGCAAACCCTTCGTCGCAAGCAGCCTCCTCCACCGCGCCGCCGACGCCGACCCTTCCTTCGCCGCCTCCATCTTCTCCGCCATGACCAACCCCAACCCCTTCTCCTTCAACACCGTCATCGCCATATCCGCCGACCTACTCTCCATCTACTCCCAAATGCTCCGCTGCCGCGTCCCTCTCGACTCCCACACCTTCTCTTCCTTGCTCAACACCACCATCGTCGCCGCCGCCACCAGCTCGCTCCACGCACATGCTCTCCTCCTCGGATTCCGGCTCGACCCCTTCGTGCAGACCGTCCTGCTCACTGCCTACTCCCGACGCGGCTCCGCCGACCACGTCCTGCTGGTGTTCGATGGAATGCTTCACAGGGGCGTCGTCTCCTGGACCGCTGCTGTCTCGGGCCTCGCCGCCCTCGGACGCCCTGCGACGGCCCTGCGCGTCTTCGCCTCCATGAGGCGCCACGCCGCCCCGAACGCCGCCACCGTGGTCTTTGCTGTGTCCGCCTCCGCCGGACTCGAGGCTCTGGCGCTGGCCCTATGCCTGCACGCCTACGTCGAGAAGACCGGGTTCGGAGGCCGCGTCTTCGTCCGAAACTCCCTGGCGCTGGCCCGGTGCTTGCACGCCTACGTCGAGAAGGTCGGATTCGTGTCCGTACCATTATGGCACGGATTATCCACTAGTATATAATATGCAATACCGGTGCTAGATCTAGTTCACAACAAAACTTTTTTCCTCGCTTTCGACTTTCCAAACTTCTCCGCTATAAAAATGACATTTGTCGGTTTCTAGGATCCTTATAACTTTCCGAATTTTTATCTAGATTCATTGACTTTTTCAACTCTGTTCAAAGTCTTATAACTTTTCTAAGTTTGGACCAATATATTGATCAAGACTTTGGAAAGTATTTTTTAGGTACATTTTTGTTTATGGGACAGGAAAATTATAACCATATGTATTTGTCGACCTAATTAATTTTAAAATTGCTATAGAATTATCTCATTTTTACCAAATCCATAGAGGAGAAAGGATCCAAATAAACTGGAACCTCCCAAAAAGTGAAGACCTATGTTGTACAAGTAGGGGTTCTGAATCTTCTGATTGGATAAGAACACAAAATACATATAAGATACAAACACTTGGAGATAGATATCATATAATTATCTATATTGTACGAATGCAGATTCGAATACAAATATATACACGACACCGACATGGAATTTTTTTTTTGTCCATGCAACTTGGCTGTAAGAAGAAGAAGAAGAAAATAGGATTTTGGGGAGGGAAACATGCACATGACCACACGACAAGCTTTACAGTGCATTTGTGTGCTTTCTCTATCTTTGATTAATTGAAAAGATTTTTTTTTTTTTGAATAAAATTAATTGAAAAGATTAATACTTACCCAACGGTCGATTAGTACTTACCCATTTTTTCTTCAATTTAAAATTGTGGGAGTCGAGGATAGTGGACCGAAAAGACATGCAATATAGCGTGCATAAAGTCTTGAACGTAATGTCGGACATCTCAACAACAACAAAAAAAAAAGTAAAAATAGAGGCACAGAATCTTAGCTCCAAGTAATCACAGGTTAGATCAAGATCAAGAATCTTTATGTTTCAGACAACAGTAGCGCACAGTCCACTCATAAATTGCAAACCTCTACAAAGGCATTGCCAGCAAAAGACAGCATCCGTCACATTCCAATTTCTCAACGTAATTAGAAGAACTATGGCATGGATTAATTGGAAAAAAAAGAAGGATGGTCCCTATTGACAAACACATATCATATAACCATGATATATAAATTAATTATGACTACCAAACCACATGTGACATTCAACGCAATCAGGGGCGGATCCAGAAACTGTAGCTGGAGTAGGCTATCATAAATTTGGGTGGCTAGAAGTGGACTAACACATATAAAAAAATCAAAAATATATGTATATATGAAAATAATAAAAAATAAAAAAATAGGTGGGCTCCAGCCTACCCCAACTTATGCTTGGATCCGCCCCTGAATGCGGTAGCTAGTACCTTCTAATATCAATTAATCGACGAGGAACTAGGACATGCATGAATTCGAACCACATGTTACCGCGACACTTAGCGGGACAACACGAGACAACAACCATAATCTAGCAACAAGAGGTGAGTGATCTCTCCTTCCTGCACTACTATGTAGATAGACCCAGCCCAATCTCTGGTTGTGCATGCTTACTCCTTGACATCGACAAAGATTGTCTACTATGTCCTCCCTCTCAACATATGCATGTTGTAAATTTGTCTCTCATGTCCATGTCTCTGGCAGCAGCTTTAGTTTCTCATTGCAATGGTGATGTCCTTGTGTAATTTCCTTCTAATTATGTATTAGCTTAATTAATTATGTATGTATGTATGTGGAATCTTGTGTTACCTAGTGTAGATTTGATCAAGAGAAGGCATTGGAGCTTCATGTGTGAGCTAGCTAATTTTGTAGGTGACCAATATTTTTTTTTTTGGGCATTAAAGCTCACCAACGACCACTCTACCAAAGTCGCGTTGCTTATTGAATGTACTCCAATTAATTCGCAACAATTAATTCATGCATGATCAAGTGCATGGCTTAGCTAGCTTAGTTAAAGAAGAGGTAGAAGAGAACAGTTGGAGCTCATTCAGTACAATGCAGTGCAAGCAAAGGCCTATAAGAAGCCCACTATTCTCTCCTACAGTTCTCCTGCCAATCAATAAGTAGCAAAGGGAGAAGAAGATCAATGGCTAGGCCACAGCTGCTTGTTGCAGCATTGCTCTGCTTGAACGCTCTCCTCCTTGGAGTGAGTACTGTTCTTGGTAAAGAGTTGGTGGGTGGTCATGAAGTGGGCGAATTAAAGGATGGGAAGTTCCTATTGGTGGGGAAGAGGGGAGGGTTTGGTGTGGGTGTTGGTCATGGGCGCCTAGGATATGGTAAGGGTGGAGGTTTCGGTGTCGGTGTCGGTGGTGGCTTTGGCGGAGGTGTAGGCCATGGGGTTGGCAGTGGGATAGACAAAGGTGGTGGCATTGGTGGTAGAATAGCTCATGGGGTAGGTGGTGGAATAGGCAAGGGAGGTGGAAATGGGATAGGAGACGGAGTCGGTCATGGTATAGGTGGTGGATTGGGTAAGGGAGGTAGAATTGGGATAGGAGGCGGAGTAGGTCATGGTATAGGAGGTGGATTGGGTAAGGGAGGTAGAATTGGGATAGGAGGAGGAGATGGTGTTGGAGGAGGAATAGGTGGTGGAATAGGCCATGGTGTTGGTGGTGCAATAGGAAAGGGAGGTGGAATAGGTAAAGGTGGTGGGATTGGCAATGGAATTGGTGGTGGTGGTGGAATAGGTCATGGGATAGGTAAAGGTGGTAGAATTGGGGGCGGATTAGGCAAAGGAATTGGTGTTGGTGGCGGAATAGGTCACCATAAAGGTGGCGGTGTTGGCAGTGGTATAGGTAAGGGAATTGGTGTTGGTAGTGGAATGGGTCATGGAATAGGTAAAGGTGTTAGCATTGGTGGTAGGATAGGCAAGGGAATTGGTATTGTTGGCGGAATAGGTCATGGGATTGGTGGTGGGATAGGTCTAGGAAAGGGTGGCGGCATAGGTAAGGGAGTTGGTATTGGTGTAGGGATAGATATCAGAAAGGGTGGTGGAATTGTTAAAGGAGGTGGTATCGGTGGTGGAATAGGTCGACATGGAATTGGTGGTATGGTAGCAAAGGGTGTTGGAGGAATAAGTCCTGGGATTGTTACTAGAGATGGACTTGGAAGTGGAATAATTGGACATGGAGGACTAATAGGCGGCGGTGGCAGTGTCGAGATCGAAATCGGTGGTGGAATAGGAGATGCTCATCCTTAAAACACGGTTAGAATTTGTTGCATGCGTGATGCATGACCAACTTATGTGAGAGCTAGTTTGTTGTCATGGAGTTGGAATATTTGTCATGGTTAACAGTTTCTCTCTTGTGTAGTTTAATGGTGTTGTCTCTCTTGTGTCCTTTCCAAATAATTTGGTATAATGTTGTATGTAACTTAATTTGTTAAACCAATAAAGATATGTTTGGATGTTTGAAAGTGTTAGGAACTATATATGGAAGTGCATGTGAAGGTGTAATGTTGTTTAACCTTGCATATATATGCATATCTTTTGAGTTTCATAAGTTTGTTTGGATGCTTAAGTGTGAAAGTTGGAAGTGGCCAAATTGAAAGTTCGACCGTTTGGATATTTTTTTTGAACTCAACTTGAAAGTGAATTTTATAATTACTTCATTGGTTTGAATGTCGCACTCAAGTTAATTCCAAACAACTATTTGGAAAAAAAAAAGTATCTAGTTTCGAAAAAATAGAGATAAAAAACACAATCAATACCAATAAACTATTTGAAAGAAGAAGAAAAAAAATCCATGGATTTTAATAATCAAAACTTACGAATATGTGAAAAAATAGAGTTCTATACAAACTCTCTTTCTAGAACTATGCCAGCTCTTTCTCCAGTACCCTAAATACATAGATAAATTTCTAAAGATGGTGTTCTATTCTTCCTTTCTTTCCAGAACTCGATCTACAAAGAGAGATTGGACAGTTGAACTTCAGATCTACTAATCTACTAAATAGTGAGAGTAACAATTTGATCAAAATCGAAAATTGAGCAAAAAATTGAACTCAATACGTCCAAAAAGGAACCACATATGTACAAAAAAACTGTATTAAAACTTCCATACGAATGTAGCAACAAAATATGTTTGTTAAAACTTGCACAAAATAAAGTGAGTACTTAGAGAATAATAGAGGGGGAGGGAGTGAAGAGCTATTTTATTTCTTCAATTGCATATCTAAAAATACATTACAAGTTTACTATTTATAAGCTTAAGAGAGTAACCCAAAAGCCAGGAGTTACAAGTTCTCTATTTAAGAGAGTAAACCAAAATTCAAGAGTTACAAGTTCTTTATTTGGACATCCATATACAATTTTCATAACAATCCTCATTGGATGTCCAATATTTATGGAATATGCCTTGTTAAAATCTTGCCAAGAAAAATCTAATGAGATAAAAACTTGGACGAAGGAAAAAGAGTACATATTCATATAAAATTTGTAAGCATGATACACTGCCTCATTAAAACCTTGCCAAGAAAAACCATGTGAGATAAAAACTTGGACAACAAAAAAAGAGTACAGTGTAAGAATTAGTGATCACACTCTCCCTAATACTGGCAAGAGATCCTTTAGTTGATGCATCTCAGTATTCTAAATCATCTTTCTGAATGCTGTGGTTGGCAATGCTTTAGTGAATAAATTTGTGAAATTTTTACTTGATTGTATCTACTGAACGTCGATGTCACCATTCTTTTGTAGCTTGTGAGTATAGAAAAATTTCGGTAATATATGCTTTGTTCTGTCATCTTTTATGTAGTCATTTCTGATTTGTGCAATACAAGCAGCATTATCTTTATACAATATCGTCGGAGTATTCTTTGTTGAAGCCCACATGATTCTCGGATATGCTGAACCATCGTTCTTAACCATATGCACTCTCGACTTGCTTCATGCAATGCCATAATTTCTGAGTAACGAGAAGTAGTGGTTAATGTTTGTTTCACCGAACAGGGGCGGATCCAGAAATGTATATTGGGGTAGGCTAGAGTAGGTTAGGGTGGGCTATGTGTGGGCTAACTCCCACAAAAATTCAAAAAACAAAAACCTATATGGAAAAAAAAGAAATTTATTTTTTTTGGGGTGGGCTGGAGCCCACCCCAGCTCTTACCTAGATCCGCCCCAGCACCGAACGTCATGATATTGAAGTACCACCAAAAGTAAACACGTATCCACTCTGAGATCTTCCTTTATGTGTGTCAGATAGATAACCAACATCGGCATAACCCACAACTTGTGATTCTGAATTTTTTGAGTAAAACAAGCCTATGTCGGTTGTTCCGCGAATATAACGTAATATATGTTTAATACCATTCCAATGTCGTTTGTTGGTGCTGAGCTATATAATGCCATTAGGTTTACTGAAAATGATATACCAGGTCTTGTACAATTTGTAAGATACATCAAAGCTCCAATAGCACTAAGATATAGTACTTCTGGACCTAATAATTCTTCATTATCCTCTCCAGGATGAAACGGATCTTTTTTATCTAATGATCGAACAACTATGGGACTACTCAATGGATGAGCTTTATCCATATAATTTTTTTTCAAAATCTTTTCTGCGTAGGTTAATTCATGGATAAAAATTTCATTTGATAAATGCTCGGTCTGTAGGCCAAAGACAAAAATTTGTCTTTCCAAGATTTTTTTATCTCAAATTCTTCCATCAGATAATTAACAGATTTTGTGAGCTCTTCGGGAGTTCCTACAAGATTTAAGTCATCAACATATGCCGCAGTAATGGAGAATCCATTTTTAGATCTTTTGATAAAAATGCATGGATAAATTGGATTATTTATGTATCCTTCTCTAACAAGGTATTCACTAAGACGGTTTATACCACATTCTTCCAGGTTGTTTTAATCCGCATAGGAATCGTCGTAATTTTATTGAGTATAACCCATAAGACTTTTGGTTATATGCTTCAGGCAATTTGAATCCTTCTGGAATTTTCATACAAATGTCATTATACAATGACCCATATAAGTATGCGGTAACAACATCCATAAGCCGCATATCAAGTTTTTCAATGACTGCTAAACTGATCAAGTATCGTAATATGATTGCGTCGTTCACATGGGGAATATATTTCATCATAATCGATTACAGGTCTCTGTGAAAAAACTTGTGCAACAAGTCATGCCTTGTATCTTACAATTTCATTTTTCTTGTTGTGTTTTCGTACAAACACCCATTTGTATCCAATAGGTTTTATACCTTCAAGAGTTTGGACTACTGGTCCAAATACTTTGCGACTTTCTAGGGATTTTAATTCAGCATGTATCGCATCTTTTCATTTTGGTCAATTATTTCTATGTCGACATTGTTCAATAGATTTTGGTTCAGGATCCTCATTTACAATATCAAATGCGACACCATAAGCAAAAACATTATCTATAGTAATTATCTTTGTATCCCAGCTTTCTATTATACTCATATAATTTAAAGAGATCTCTTCTGAAATTTGTTCATCGCCATGTGTCTCTTTATGAGCTAATTTAGACTGATCAGTCAATTTTTCTATAGCGCTATCATATTTTGAAACTATTTCCTCTTTGGGAGTAATTACTTGTACCTTTTTTTCGAGGGTTCTTATCTTTAGCACCAACAGGACATCCACGTTGCATGCACGATTTTAGTGTGCCATCATGCTGTCCTTCAGGGATATCAATCCATGCTTGTATGTTTATAGCCGGTACATGAGATTTTTCGTCACTATCTTAATATCAGTGAGTCCATCTGGCAACTGATTTGCAATATTTTGCAAATGAATGATCATTTTTACTTCTTGCTCATATCTATTTGTGCGTGGGTCAATAAAAGATGGTACATTCTATGTAATTTTACGTCGTTCTATAGGAAGCGACATTTTTTCTCCCTAATGACGGGAAAACTATCTCATCAAAATGGCAATCAGCAAACCTTGTCTTAAATAAATCACCCATCACGCTCAATGAATTTTATTATAGATAGGGAATCAAAAGCAACGTAAATTCTAAGACGTCTTTATGGACCCATTTTTTTCATTGAGGTGGAGAAATAGAAACATAAATCGCACAATCAAAAACCATTAAGTGGGAAATATCATGCTACTGGCCTTAAACAAGTTGCAACGGTGAATAATGATAAAATGAACTTGGTCGAATACGGACCAATGCAGCTAGATGCATGTAATATTGTATGACCCCAAACAGAAATGGGTAAATTTGATCTTAAAAGTAAAGGTCTAGCAATCAATTGCAACCTTTTAATAAAAGACTTTGCAAGTCCATTTTGAGTATGCACATGTGCAATTGAATGTTCAACATCAATGCTAATTGACATGCAATAATCATTAAATGCTTTAGATGTAAATTTATCGGCATTATCAAGACGAATATTCTTGATAGAATAATCAGGGAATTAAGCCCGTAATCTTATAATCCGAGCAAGAAGTTTGGCAAAAGCAATTGTTCGTATTGACAGTAGACTGACATGTGACCATCTAGATGATGCATCTAATAAGACCATAAAGTAACGAAATAGTCCACAAGGTGGGTCAATAGGTCCACAAATATCCCCTGTATTCTTCGTAAAAACATAGGGGACTCAAAATTAACTTTTATTGGAGATGGTCTTACAATTAATTTCCATTGTGAGCATGCAACACATACAATCACGAGGTAAAAGAATCTTCTAGTTCTTTAGAGGATGCCCATGTGAGTTTCTAACTATTCGATGCATCATACTCGATCCAGGATGGCCAAGTCGATCATGCCAAGGCATAAAAAGTTTTGGATCATTGAACTTTTGATTTATTGCAGTGTTTGATTCTATGGTACTTATGTTCGCATAATACAATCTTAATGAAAAACGGGAAGTTTTTCTTTCACATGCTTCTGGCATGAATCATTGTATGCAATATATAGATATTCCATATTTCCCTCATTCATAATCTCGATATGGAAACCATTAAGACGTATGTCTTTGAAACTCAGCAAATTTCTGCTAGAATACAAAGCCTCTTTCACCAAAATATTTGTTCCACCCGGCAATATAATGTTCACTCTTCCAGAGCCCTCTATAATTAGTTTTATAGTATCAGAAATAGTACTAATATTTGTTTTTGCCAATTTTAAGTTCGAGAAGTATTTTCGATCTTGAAGAATTGTGTGTGTTGTTCCACTATCAACAAAACATATGTCTCCACTGTTGGAGTTGTTCATGGCATTATCATTTTTCACATTTCTATAAACAAAACAAATAAAGTAAGAAGCATTATAAAACTTAATTTATTAATTCAAACTTATAACAACCAAGGCTTAGAAAAATGACAAAAAAAGCATTGAACTAAAATTAAACTTAGAAAATTAAAGTTCAAATAATCTCAACCTCAACTCAATCATTTTTTATCTTTCCGTTGCCATCATTAGCATCATCACCCCAAAACTTAATCCCATTAATTTTTTCACTTGGCACGGTTAAGAAATCATGAACATCCAAATGAACAAATTCCATTAGATCATTTTCATCATCAACAATTTTACTGAAATTTACAAAATTGATTTATTTCCCTTTTTTTTACCCTTGATAAAAGTTTGGTAAAGATCAATTAGGTGCTTTGGTGTACGACAGGTACGAGACCAATGCCCTTTTGCTCAACACCTATATCAAGCCTCATCATAATTCTTTGAAGAATCTATTTTCACACTTTTTTTCTTTTCTTGTTTTTTGTCACTGTTGTTCCACTTCAAGTGGTATGGTCCAACCTTCTTGTTGAAGGCGTGATAATTAGGACTACCTTGGTCTCGAGTTTTATCATGACTGTAGCCGCAACCATGACCACGGCCACGACCATGACCACGACCGCGATCGCGTCCTTGTCTATAGTTATTTGCATTCGCTTCAGGGAATGGCTGTGATCTAGTAGGGTAGGAGTTATATGGTTTTTCATCAAGAGCTCATTGTTTTGTTCAGCAACAAGTAGGTATGAGATCAATTGAGAATATTTTTTAAAATCTTTTTCATGGTACTTCTGCTATAGGAACATGTTCGTGGCATGAAAAGTGGTGAATGTCTTTTCCAACATATCTTCTTCAGTAATATTATCTTTGTACAATCTCATTTGAGACACGATTTTGAACATTGCAGAGTTATAGTCGTTCATTATTTTGAAATCTTGTAACCTCAAGTGCATCCAAACATAGCGAGCCTTTGGGAGTATCACACTCTTTTGATGATTATAACGTTCCTCCAAGTTTTTTCATAAAACATATGGGTCTTTCACTCCAGGATATTCAGATTTCAGCCCTTCATGGAGATGCTATCGAATGAAAATCATTGCATTTGCTTTATCTTGTTCGCTTGTCTCATTTTTCTCTTTGATGGCATGTCCAAGTTTCTGTCACGACCCGATCCTAAATTGTTGGGTCGAATCAGATTATGTCCAGCCTGCACCGTTGTGAGACGGCGAAAGTAAGCTGTATCTAATGCAGGTAATCACAACAACATAATATATTTTGTCACAACTTCTAAACTTCGAATATTAAAACTTGTCCAACAAAAGGTTCTTTTAATACATCAGATAAAATAAAAATTGTCTTTTATTTAAACATCAAAACAAAAAGGAAAATCATCATCTAGGAAGTTGGCTCATCAGCCTCAGGATCAACATCTTCCAAGTGGTAATCTGGAAGCACTGCAGGGTAGAGCACTGGATCATAATAGCTATTAATCAATAGTTCTGCCTCATCGATGGAACCTATTGGGGGTGGGGGATCCAGTCGGGAAAAGAGCAAAGTACAATTATGAAAATTTAACAATTCAACTAATAATTAAATTTTTTTAATTTAAACAGTTTAAATACTTGAATAATATTTTTCAGCAATTTTCCACGATTAAAAATAATATGATTTGAGTATGTAATGTTTATGACCGATTCGGGTTGTACAATTGTATCCTAGTGATACGATACGGCTTATTCCCGTGTGTAAGAGGGGTAAGCTCGCACAATCAATATGCAATATGAGGGGTATTGGTCATAATACACTACACTACTCCTCCAATCCCACAATCAATAATAATCAGTACTCTATGTGAGAGTTCGTGTAGCAATGTGGTTTAATCTTACAATATTACAATTATTAACTAAATTGAAAATAAACACAACCGTACTTGCCTTTGTTTATGACTGGGTTTGAAGAGTCAGTTCCAGAAAGAAAATCAGACTCGTCCTCGAAATCCTACATTGAGAATTTTGACTTAGCATAAATGAGGAAACTATATCTAGGTGTGCTAGTTACAATCTCTAAAATTTGATCCTAGTCAAATTTTAGGTCATTTACAAAATCTACCAGAACACGTTTATCGATGTGAGTTATTAATTTACGAAGGAAAAGTCAATTTAATATTTATTGGAAAAATTCGTATTTTTGGATTATTTGACAAAACTTTGTACTTTGTAATATATATAAATATTAGGTTTTTAATGAGAAAAACGTGAATTTGTTAAATTACAAACTTGTAATTTTCTTAGTTTATTTATTGTGAGGAGAATGATATTAATAAATATTTATTTAACATCTTACGCATTTACGTCAAATCAACAACCAGAAAAGAAATAAAAACTACACTACATTATTACAGGCCAAAGAAAACAAAGATATAAAGCTAGGCTTATGCCCTTACAATTATTTACATAAATGAATTAAAATAAGAATGGTAAAATGAACGCCGGAAAGCGGTCCATTCAGCAGGCCGAGGTCCTGCACCAAAATACTCTAGGCCAGTAACACGTTCTAAGAAAATATAATTAATATTAAATATATAATAAAGGAAAGGTCTCAGACTTGATCCAAAGGTCATGTTTGCAAATAGCTAATGCCTCAATGTCCGAAAATTTTGGTTTCGTTTGTATTTTGCTAAGGCCCATGGACCGATATGGTTGTCGCCCGAAAAGATAATTGAAACCAAAATAAGTCTTTTGCAAAGGCTGGTTTTGAAAACTTTTAAGAAAAATTGGATAGCATTTCCTTTGTAACTGGGACAACCCAATCATAGAAAAATGCCAAATCACAACACCAAATATCCCACCAAAAGTGAATATCCAACCCGAAAATGAATAACAAATCCAAAAGCCGAAATCAAAACCACGGCACCAACATATAGCTATACCAACTACAGAACTTTATAATTAGCTATGGCTAAGAAAAATCCACAGAACAAATATTCTCAACCCAAGCTAGTATTAGCTTGGTCACAAGACCAAAACTAACAGAGTTCGAAAAAAATCGAACTACCCAGAAAATTCAAAAATCACAGAACAACACAAAGTGAACTCGGAAAACCGAGAACCACAGAACCACTCTAAGAAGAATGATCACAGAACCATATACGAGATAATTTCGAAAAATCTGAACTTAACTCAAAAATTCCGAGAAACCACAGAAACCACAATAACAAAGCCAAAGCTACATAACCATCCAAAATGGAGTTCGAAAATGTCTGAAACCATAACTGCAATAAATCGAGCCGATTTTTATAGCGGAATCGGGGACCGTGTCATCATCGACTCTACGGGAGGGACGAACTACTGTGATTAACAGAATTTACCTAATATCCGTTGGTCGGGGAGCCGCGGGATAATTTCGGGAAAGGAAACGGAAAGCGCTGGACAGCGGGATCGGCCATGAAAAACCACGGACAACGGATCGGGCACGGGAAACAACAGACAGCAGATCGGACACGGGGCGGCCGGATCGGGGACCACAGGGGGTCAGACACGGGACGCGGGGTAGAGCCGGCGGGCAGGGGAACTCGGGTTCGCTGGAATTTGGGGTTAGGTTAGAAGTAGGTTGGGGAAGGGATAAGGAGAAAGAAGAGGAGAAGGGGGCTTTTATAGGGGAAAGAAGTTTGGGGAGTTTTGGGAGGGGAAGAGGCGACGGTTTCGGGGAGGTCAGGGGACATGGCCAGGGGTTTCACGCGGGGAGGGGAGGGGCTTGGCCGAACGGTTTCGAGAAGGGAAAGGGGGTCGGTTACTTGTGAGGGAAAAAGAGAGGTGAGCTGTTGGTTATGGAAAGAGAGAGTGTGTTTTAATAAATTTTTATAAGAAAACTTTTTATTAATACCTTAATTATTTAGTAATAATTTTCTTTTCCTCTCTTAAAAAATTTGTAACACTACATAAATAATTCCTAAAAATAATTTTAAATAAATTCAGATTCGGGTTCGGGTTCGGGACTGGGCCAGGCAATCGAAAGTCCCAGTTTATTTATTTTGAAAATAATTTTCTATTTAACTAATGATAATAATAATTTGAAGAATTAAATTAGTAAACACATATTTAAAAGAAATCAAAATTTTTACTGGTTTTACAGTTTCTTTGCACTCAAATGGATCTCAGCATCAAGAACCCAAGTCAAATAATTTCTTCCGAAAATATCAAGAGCAGCAAACTCAAGCTTGGTGATGTTTGCCATAATCTGAATACAAAACAAGTATTACTTTAGAATATAATACATATACTCAAATCTACAAATTTGAGTTTTATCACTTAGACTCCAAGCCTAACATATTCGATTTTGGCTTCATGCCTTATATTCAATCTAGGCTTCTAGCCGAACTTTTTTTTTTCCGTGAAACTTCAGGTTCATTTATAAAAATTATCAAATACAGTATCGTCAAACTACAACACAATAATTTATCGATAACAAGGAAAATATTATATATATATATATATATATATATATATATATATATATATATATATTGGGTGTCCTTCTTACTGGAGCTTAGGTGCGTGCGCCTAAGGGGGGATTCGAACCCGGGCCTTTCGCCAGGGTTGCCCCCGTCGCTACCACTAGGCCACGACCCCTTGGATATATATATATATATATATATATATATATATATATATATATATATATATATAATTTTTTTGAGGGTGTCCACTTCTTAATGGTGCTTGGAGGCTATATATATAAATATATATATATATATATATATATATATATATATATATATATATATATATATATATATATATATATATATATATATATATATATATATATATTTTTTTTTTTTTTTTTTTTTTCTTTTTTCTTTTTTTTTTTTTGGGGGGGGGGGGGGTCCGGGGGAGGGGGGGGCCGGGGGGGAGGGGGGAGGGGGGGGGTGTCCGGCAAAGGGTCCCCACCCGGGGCCGCGGCCTAGGCCGCCCAGCCACCCCAGGTGCGGGAGGGGAGGCTCGAACCCAGCCCTCCCCTAGGAGAGCCACTCCACCTAACCACAAGAGCTAGGCCCGCCGGACATATATATATATATATATATATATATATATATATATATATATATATATATATATATATATATATATATATATATATACCAATGACCCACTAGCTTAGTGGTAGTGGTGAGGCATGCGGTCCGAGTGGTTAGGAGATCGATTTCGGTGGGAGCGTTCGCCACTATATATATATATATATATATATATATATATATATATATATATATATATATATATATATAAGAGCTAGTGGGTCATTGGCTATACTAGCTCTTATATATATATATATATATATATATATATATATATATATATATACATATATATATATATAAGAGCTAGTATAGCCAATGACCCACTAGCTCTTATATATATATATATATATATATATATATATATATATATATATATATATATATATATATTATATATATATATATATATATATATATATATATATATGGCTCTCCACCCCAGCCCCCTCTCGCAGGTTCTCCCCCCTCCCCGCCGCTAGGCGGCCGGTGGGCCTTCTCCCTCCCCCTCTGCCCATGGACGCCGTCGGGCCCCCGCCGGCTTCCTCCGTCCCTTCCATCGGCTGTTCCCCACATCCGCCTAGCATCCTCCAGTCCGCCTCCTCCGCTCATCCTCCTCCGCCAGCCAATCTCCCCCTCCTCACCAGTCATCCCACCCCCTCCCTCGATGGCCGCCCCGTCGTGCCGTCTTCCCCCACCACTCCCCTCTTCACCCCCCATCCCCCGAACGTTTCCCCGTCCTTGACGGTCGCGAGCGGCGATCCTTCCGCTGGCTCCGGCGATTCCACGGCTGCTACATCGGGATCGGAGACCCACGCGGAGGGTCAGCCCTGTCTTTCCCCCTCGGGCCTGTCGCTTTCCCGCCCTCTTCCCTATAGCGTTTCGAATTTCAAATCGCTTGGGTCTGGCCTCGCCTCGAGCTTCCCGCTCCACGAGGGAGGTTCAGCTTTGGGCGCATGGCCCATGTCGACTTCGGACGCATGGCCCTATCCTCGTTCGGGCATGCTTGTCCGCGAATGCTTGGCCCCCGTCGGCTACTGTGGGCGCATGGCCCACTATCCCGTTTTCGGGCGCATGGCCCCTTCCATCCTGGGGGCGCATGTGTTGGCCCATTGGTCATGGTCAAACCTGATTTTAATAATTGATCAAACTCTGTCTCGATATAAATGTAAGTCTACTCAGATGTTTACCTACGACGTTTTAAATACTGCTCAACAATGGTTATCAACAATGTTCAAGACTGAAGTCGTTTGCCATTCAGAATGTACTTCCTGCTATACAATATAATTTTTCTTTTTATTGAGTCTAGGAATACATTGTACACCGAGTCGTACTGGCAAATAGGCTATCCGAAAACATTTTTCAAAAATTATCATATTCTTTTACAAATGATCCATGTTTTTGAAAAATATTCTTTTTACAAAAAGCCTTTGAAGGATTGTTTAAAAAGCCAAAATTTATTTTCTCCAAAAATGAACTGGCAGAACCTCAGGAGAACTCGGCCCGAGTTCGGCCAGAGTTCGACCATGTGGAACGTTAGTGAACATTTGGTTTTTGAACATGGTCATCCTTCAGTTACGGGTTGTTACAAAGAGTTCTGTCCGAATTCTGCCCGAATTCTGTCAGAGTTCTGTCTTTGGAAAAGCTATAAATAGAGAAGCATTTCGATCATTTCAACACACCAATTCACTTTCAATCTTCTCTTCTTAAAGCTTACAGTCTTCCAAAGAGTTCTTAAAAAGTTTTCATTTTCAAATCCCAAGCCAGTTACAATCCTCTAGTCGATTTGCCAGTGCGGTACGGTCTAGAAGTTGCAGAATGATTGTAATCAGAGGCTTGATAGAAGATTCAACTCTTCACAATTGAAGTTGGACGAGTTTTTCGTATCAAAGCTCAGGTCTGTAGAAGTTACAAGTACTTCGTATGAAAACTTGCGGGATTTTTCCAATAGTGAATTCAATTGGAAGCTAGAGTTCTTCCGACTGGACTAGTCCTCACCAGAGGAAAACTAGTATAAATCTCGGTGTTTGCGTTTGCCTTCTGATCACTTTTAAATTCTGTCATTTACTTCTTGTGATTATTATTATATCTGCGATCTAACTGCTAACAAGTTTTTAATTAGCAATATTTCGCTGCCTATTCTATTCACCCCCCTCTAGAGTATTCTGCTTTACGATTTTGTTCATACAATTGGTATCAGAGCGGATTATACAGGTAAAACAAGGTAAAATAGCAGTTATATTCAATTTTATATAGATCACAGCTTTTACACATGGCAACTGTGAAATTTACAAGTGAAGGCCAAGCCACAAACAGACCTCCACTATTTGACGGCACAAACTACACATATTGGAAAACACGTATGAGTTTCTTTTTAAAATCTCTTGATTTTGATTTATGGTCTGTGGTTATTGATGGCTATAAAAAGCCACCTCGTATAAATGTTGATGGAGTTTTAATTGAAAAACCCCATGACAAATATACAAAAAAAGAAAAGAAAAAGGCCAGTCTTGACGCACGTGCTATTAACGTTTTATTTTGTGCTTTAGACAGAACTGAACTTAACAGGGTATCTATCTGCACAACTGTAAATAAAGTATGGAAACTTTTTGAAGTCACACATGAGGGCACAACCCAAGTCAAAGAATCAAAGGTCAGCAAACTTACTCAAGAGTATGATGCATTCAAGATGAAGCCCAATGAAACAGTTACTCAGATGTTTAAAAGATTCTTGGATATTATAAATCCTTTGTCCTCCCTAGAAAAAGATTACAGTAACCATGAAAAGATTCGCAAACTCCTGCGAGCACTTACAAAGAACTGGATTCCGAAGGCTACTGCAATCATTGAAGGAAACGACCTCACTACTATGACACTTGAAGTACTCATGGGTAAGCTACTCACTCATGAACTAGAGTTACAAGACTTTGAAGAGCCTGCACCAAAGGAGAAGACGACCGCTTTCAAGGCTCAGCACAGAAGATCTGCTGAAGATGATTCAGACAACAGTGAATCTGATGCTAAAGATCAAGCACTCCTTGCAAGAAAATTCAAAAGATTCTTGAGATATGAGAAGAAGACAAAAGAGAATAATGGCGGCAACAGCTGGTATCAAGATGACGCTGTCTGCTACGGCTGCAAGAAGAAAAGACACATGAAGAAGGACTATCCTACAAACACATCAACAAGCAAGAATAGCAACAGATACGAGAAAAGGAACCTTAAAAGATCAACATCTCGGAAGTATGCCAACACCAGCATATGGCATGAAAGTGAAGCCAGCGACTCAGAAGATGAACAATCAGAAGACGCTGCAAATGTATGCTTTATGGCATCCGATCAGGTACTCTCTGAACCTATAGTTGATACATATGATGACTTCACCTTTGAGCAATTAGGAGAAGCCTTCAGTGAACTGTTAAGTGATTACAAGAAACTGTGTAGCAAATATCAGACCTCTAAGAAGGTACTCAAAGAGTACAAAGGTGAAATAGAAAGACTTACCGACCTACTAGCTGAGGTTAAAGATAATGTTAGTGAGTCTGGTGAGCTTTCTTCTATTAGCTCTTATTACACGAGACTACCAAGTCATCCGAAGAAAAAGACATGGTTATTGACCAACTGAAAGAAGAACTTTCTAAAGAGAAGAAAAGTTTTCAAAGTGCACAAGTCAGAATGGAAGCACTCACTTCTGAATATACTAAGTTATTTGACACTTCCAAAAGATTGGAAATTAGGTTAGGAAAACAGCCTGAGACTACTGCTTCCTACCCTAACACGTGTCACTTACTGAAAAATCGAAATATTCCCAAACCTAACACTGTCAGACCTAACCCTATCAAACCTTTACTTAAAAAGGTTATGCCCAAACAGGATAATAGGTATGCTTTCTTCTATACTAGAAAACCTAAACCTACCAACCATACACACCACTCAGCTTTCAACACTCAACATGCTAAATGTCATTATTGTGGTCTCATTGGTCATATATCTTCTACATATAGAATCAGAAAGCTAGTAGATCTAAATATTTATGCATGGATACCGAAAACTAACCAGTCAGGACCCTACAAGAAATGGGTACCAATTGTAATGCCCTGCTCCGTATGGTGCATTATGATGAGTCGTTGACTCGAAGAGTTGCGTTGACTCGATGAAGTATCGATGTGAATCGATGCAAGAGTTACATTGGCCAAAGGTAAGCTTTGAGTCGGTTGGAATCCATAAATCGAATCGATGCAAATGATAAGTTCTGTTTGAGCAAGTGCTGACTTTAGTTGATCTGGTGTGCAGGCTATGCTTTTACGCTGGACGATAAGAGGTCGGTATTTTACCTTATGCAATGAAGTGTCCACGAAACCAAATCGTGGCCTTGTAACAGATTATGGCATAGGTACGATAGGCCAAATCAACCGAGTAGTTCAAAGGAATGGCTAAGTCCGGGAGTTAGCTATGCGATCGAGTTATGGAAGCGAGACGCTTCAATCGGCGAGACGGCAAGGCGTATCGGCTTAAGGTGGGCGGGTTCTTGACTCTATCTTCCTATTCCTTCACGTCTAATAAAAATATGTTTTGGTATGCGTAGATGTTATCGAGTTAGCAAGCGTGGCTCGGCGACAAAAGGGTCCAACTATGTGTCGAACACTAAGATAGAACATTAAACAATCGAACAATTGAAGCGACGTGCATCAAGTGTATGGGTCGCAGTAGGGCAATGATGGTAGAATATTGAAAGATGATATCGAGATGTGCATCATGTGCACGACTCCGAGAATATTGAACACTAGGCGTAGAACATTGATAACGGTGCTGAGCGTGCCCTCGGGCACTTATGCTACGAAATGACTGAGTAACTACGGAATTAGGCTATGAGAATAACTTACGAATAGTATGTGCTGAATATGAGTACGAGACGACTAAGCCGTTGGGCATCGTACATCAATATGGATGTGTTGGGGAATAACGCCGACGGAGCTCCCCATATGGATGGTGGATTATGTTTATGGCACGGGAAACCGTTTATGGCACAGAAAACCGTTTATGGATCGAGACTATGTTTATGCAACGGAGGATTTGGTTGGACGATATGACTTGTATGCTATGATACGTATTGCATGGTCAATGGACTCGGATGGCCCGTACACAAGTGCGGCTTCCCTCGGACGGTTACGCCGGGGCACCGGGACCGTTCGGCCTAGAAGGGAATTATGTGTGATATTTATGGTGCACAATATTCGGACGGATTACGACCGTCCAGTGCTGTGATAAGCTATGATATCCGTAAGTTTGGGATCCTTCGGATACTGGGATAGTAACCCGTATCGAAGTGATCGTAGGCTTACACATAAGAGATGCCAAGTCCATTACGGTGCAAAACACCGTGACCTTCATATAGATAGGGCCGGTGGACTGAGATGAGAGTTGGGTACAGGCGCAGGGCCTGCCACCCTTATGCATATGTTTACGGTTATGATTGGTTGGTTGCACGAACGAAATAATTTCGTATGTTAAGTTCTAACTATTGCAGGCTAGGCGAAACGGGACGGAGATGTGCACGAGCACTAAGTTTATGTTCATATTATGCCTAACTGTATCTGCTGTAGGAACACGGTAGTGGAGACATTATGATAAAGTTGCTATGCGTAAACATTGCCATGAAACTGATCCTAAGGCTAAATAGAAATATCACAAATTAAGATGCATGTTTCACTAAAGATATTTAGTGTTTGGTTTGGGTGCGAGCGGGTCTTGATCAGTGCGAAGCGAGGACGAAAGCACTAATCCTCCACTAGTTTATGTGCAGGTTCAGGTATGTTCAGCTCGGGGCGGGGCTTGGCTTGGACGTGCCGAGGCATGGAGTCCTTGACGTTCAAGAGGAGCTACCGCATATGCGTTCGGACTTGCGACATGGAGATGTTCGGCCGAAGACTACTTGGTGGCTATAAAGAGGCATAATGTATGGAACAATGTAATCCTTTGTGAGCTAGAGAGATCATGAGCGTTGTAGCCAATTGGTATATATGTTGGGCTATTCAGAGCCTTTGTAATCTTCAGTTCATTATGAATAAAAGAGATTCTTGTGTTATACTTTGTTTCCTTCCGCTGCTTATGTTATGAATTTGAGATAATCACTATGTGAACTGTTATCTTGTCTTGCACGAGTGCAACTCTAGGCTCGTGCGGCATCACGCCCCAGCGAGGACGATAATTTGGGTAAAATCTAGCGAGGACGAACGATTTTCCGGATCGGGGCGTGACAAGTTGGTATCAGAGCGGTTCCATCCTTTGGACCGTGCATGAATCTCTTTGACCCTCAGTTGCTTTGCTATCGAATTCAGTTGACTCTAAGTTGTTTTCGCAACCGCATGGCTCATGGATCTGCTCGATGCTACATTGGATGTTCCATACAATAAGTCTATATTAAGTGAGTACGTCTGCCACAAGTATGTCGTGACTATCACGCTATCTCCGGGTGCCATCGGAGAGTGTTGGTTGCACGAAGTGCAACGGGTTTTGAGATTATGGTTTCCAGAAATGCAAGAAAGTTGTGAGTCGCTGGTCGCACGAAGTGCAACGAATATGATGATGTTGGTTGCACGAAGTGCAATGATATATGTGTTGTTGGTCGCACAGAGTGCGAGGAGTTATGTGTTGGCGGTCGCATGAAGTGCGAGAGGATATGTGTTGTTGGTTGCACAAGGTGTAACGAGTCGATATGTGAGGCGGTACATGTTATGTGGCTAGGTGAACGGTTATGTGTTGTTGGTTGCACGGAGTGCAGCAAGTCGTGAATCGTTGGTTGCATCAGTGCAACGAGTCGATATGGTATGGTGCGTGTTGTATGGCTATGCGGATGGATAGCGATATATTGTGCGAGATTGAGTAAAGATCGTAAATATCGAGAATGAGTTGTTGTACGAGTTGCAACGAGTGAGATTGGAAGATCGCGGATGCGATAGTACGAGTCGAGTTGGTCGCTAAGTTGAGTTGAGTAGGCGAACGTTTATGTTGGCCGTATGTTGCGTTGATCTGTAAATAAATGAATGTTACGGGTGTGATCGATATGATCGCCATGGTACGGTTAGATCGAATGTATGTCAAACTTGAGTGAACGCTAGAGCTGGGATCAAAAAGATCGCCATGCGGGATAGTTGATTGGAAGTTAGATGCCGGACCTATGCAGAATGTGATGTCGAGTAATGACTCGATTTTGAGTGGTATATGCAATACCAAGTGTGCGATCAATGTAGCGAAGTATTATATCGATAACGATAGGCTCGATCCTGAGTGGTATATGGAATACCACTTAGCGATAGCTATGTTAAGTCGCTTGGTGACTTGCGATAGATTTCGTCGAGACGATTATATTGTTACGATATTTTGTCCTCAACGGACGAAGTAGTACCGAGACTTGAGTGTGAATGACTTGAGAAAAGTCGATGCAAGTATGCCTTGAGGAAGTGAGTCGAACGATTATGTGCGAAGTCATATCCACGGAGGATACGTCGGGCGAGGATTCGCTAAGCGTAAGTCGAACGATAGGCTGAGCATAACGAAAGAAATATTACATTGAGGAAATAGTCGACTCGATCGAGATTACGTTGAGTAGGTACGAAGAAATCGCACGAATGAAATTGGGTTAGTACGATGAATCGGTAGCACGATTTGGAAGTACGAGTTTGGGATATGAGAATGAATATGTGAATTGGAAATTGTGTTGCGATTTTGGTAGTGAGTTATAACGGAATGAATCTTGATAAGTGCGAGACTTGATTCGTATTCGAGTTCGGATAATGGCAATGATTGCAATGGGTTTGAGCTTATGAGAAAGAAAGATGTTCAAGTTATGCATATCGACGATGGTATTGAGGCGTATCAAAGACGATATACAATAACTCGGGGATACTCCGATCGAATGAATGAAAATTATGTTGAGCATTGTTGCTGGATGAACAAGATGCAAGTTAAGTTATGGCAATTAGGATGATAACGGTAGGAGTGCTTCGGAAAGTCTAAGAGTGGATGGATGTTGCTTGGATGAAAACGAAAGTGCTTGATTGGTTCGAGGATAACCACAATATCGACATTCTTATCTTATGCGAGTGCAACTCCAGTACCCCACATACGTCACGCCCAATTAGGGCGATCGTTCCGCGTGAGCGCTGGTATGGTGGTTCATACAGCGGGGATGATCGAACTTACAAGGCGTGGCAAATTGGATTTGGCCTGTGGTTTGATACGAACGTTGTTCGAGGATAGTTTGATGAGTATGGAATGCTTCGGACTATGATCACAAATAGGTAAACTCGGACTTGACGCGAGTAGATGTCATATGACTAGCGAAGATAAGTCGACGGTAATACAGGAGTGATTCGAGTAGTAACAGCGCGCAAGCGCATGAGTCATTCGAGTAGCAACGGCGTATCAGTTGCGCGGGGGTAGATAAATTATGGATTGGTATGCCGGATTGGGTAAAGTTGTATAGGAATTGTCGGAAATTGATTTGGCTCCGCGATAGGATATAGCATGGTTCGTTGTAACTGTCCCTTGTTGATGATCTTCAATTATCGAGCGTAGTTTCGGGGCAGATGACCCTAGAAGACTTGGCCGCCAAATCATGTGAATGTTGAAGTCCCATAGGATGTCCCTAAAGAAGTCGCATAAGAAATTTCGTCGAGGATAAGGAATGAGGTAGTGCATGTTGAGGATAAGTCTAAGCGAGTGAGTATCGTGTCTCGAAAGTTAGCGAGTACTAGAATCGATATGGTCAAGAAAAGTTATGTTGGATCGAATAGATGTTGAAAAACGTGCTTAGCGTAATGATATGGTAAGGCGATTGCAAGGGTTCTGCAATGCGCGAGAGCGACGGATAGAAGAACGACCCTAAGAGTTGTGTCGTAGATCGGCTTGAGTAACGGTAAGGCTATGGGTGTTAGGCGCCCTATCTATATTATGAAACAAACTAGTCGGGATTGAATCAAAGATTTAGTAAAAGAATTCGTACTCGGTCGAGTATCGGAGACAGGCGTATCATAAGAGATCTTGGGTCAAAAAGATTGTTACCTTTGGGCATCGTAGACTCAAGTTGACCTCTTGTGTTGGAAGAGCGCGAGCATGATGTCTGGATAAGTTACCTAGCGGGGGTAGCCCCAGACGCGATGCGTAGGCAGTTCGAGAACGTGGGTCGTGTTGGGATAGTTGTGTGCGTGACTTAGTACGGATTGTTGGCAAAGGAATTTGTGACATGTAGACTTAGTCCATGTCTTTAAGGCTAAATGTTATGAACGGTTTGATGAAAGACTTGGATTATGTGAGAGATAGGCAAACGGTTGGGTGAATAGGCGTTGCGGAGAATTATTGTGATCGGATGCGCAATGACTTGATACAACGCGAGTATTAGGTGGCCGCCAAGAAACTTATGAGATCGAACTAATAGTTTTGAGTTAAGTTATATGCAGAGGTGTTTGGAAGATGATCGTATGTTACGGAATACACATACGAGAAGTATTTTAGGAATAGGCGCTAAGGTATGACTAAGTCGAGTACGGACTGATTGGTGCTTGAGGATTAAGTTGAGCATGTTAGCTTTGTCCCGATATCCTACAACTGAGCTTGGCAGAAATGCATATATTGGTGGGACGCCTAAAATATGTGTATGATCCAAACTAAGTTATATGATTCAACGATAGTAGCACAAGATCGTAAAGCGATCTATACGAGGCACTTGGATTAAGTATTGGTTTCAGTTCGAGGATGAACCTGATTTTGAGTGGTATATTATATAATGCCCCATTCCGTACGGTGTATTATGATGAGTCGTTGACTCGAAGAGTTGCGTTGACCCGATAAAGTATCGATGTGAATCGATGCAAGAGTTACGTTGGCCAAAGGTAAGCTTTGAGTCGGTTGAATTCTATGAATCGAATCGATGCAAAGGATAAGTTTCGTTTGAGCAAGTGCTGACTTTAGTTGATCTGGTGTACAGGCTATGCTTTTACGCTGGACGATAAGAGGTCGGCATTTTGCCTTATGTAATGAAGTGTCCACGAAACCAAATCGTGGCCTTGCAACAGATTGTGGCATAGGCACGATAGGCCAAATCAACCGAGTAGTTCAAAGGAATGGCTAAGTCCGGGAGTTAGCTATGCGATCGAGTTATGGAAGCGAGACGCTTCAATCGGCGAGACGGCAAGGCGTATCGGCTTAAGGTGGGCGGGTTCTTGACTCTCTCTCCCTATTCCTTCACGTATAATAAAAATATGTTTTAGTATGCGTAGATGTTATCGAGTTAGCGAGCGTGGCTCGGCGACAAAAGGGTCCAAGTATGTGTCGAACACTAAGATAGAACATTAAACAATCGAACAATTGAAGCGACGTGCATCAAGTGTACGGGTCGCGGTAGGGCAATGATGGTAGAATATTGAAAGATGATATCGAGATGTGCATCATGTACACGGCTCCGAGAACATTGAACACTAGGCGTAGAACATTGATTACGGTGCTGAGCGTGCCCTCGGGCACTTATGCTACGAAATAACTGAGTAACTACGGAATTACGCTATGAGAATAACTTACGAATGGTACGTGCTGAATATGAGTACGAGACGACTAAGCCGTTGGGCATCATGCATCAATATGGATGTGTTGGGGAATAACGCCGACGGAGCTCCCCATATGGATGGTGGATTATGTTTATGGCACGGGAAACCGTTTATGGATCGAGACTATGTTTATGCAACGGAGGATTTGGTTGGATGATATGACTTGTATGCTATGATACGTATTGCATGGTTAATGGACTCGGATGGCCCGTGCACGAGTGCGGCTTCCCTCGGACGGTTACGCCGGGGCACCGGGACCGTTCGGCCTAGGAGGGAATTATATGTGGTATTTATGGTGCACAACATTCGGACGGATTGCGACCGTCCAGTGCTGTGATAAGCTATGATATCCGTAAGTTTGGGATCCTTCGGATACTAGGATAGTAACCCGTATCGAAGTGATCGTAGGCTTACACATAAGAGATGCCAAGTCCATTATGGTACGAAACACCGTGACCTTAATATAGATAGGGCCGGTGGGCTGAGATGGAAGTTTGGTACAGGCGCAGGGCCTGCCACCCTTATGCATATGTTTACGGTTATGATTGGTTGGTTGCACGAACGGAATGATTTCTTATGTTAAGTTGTAACTATTGCAGGCTAGGCAAAACGGGACGGAGATGTGCACGAGCACTAAGTTTATGTTCATATTATGCCTAACTGTATCTGCTGCAGGAACATAGTAGTGGACACATTATGATAAAGTTGCTATGCGTAAACATTGCCATGAAACTGATCCTAAGGCTAAATAGAAAGATCACAAATTAAGATGCATGTTTCATTAAAGATATTTAGTGTTTGGTTTGGGTGCGAGCGGGTCTTGATCAGTGCAAAGTGAGGACGAAAGTACTAATCTCCTACTAGTTTATGTGCAGGTTCATGTATGTTCAGCTCGGGGCGGGGCTTGGCTTGGACGTCCCGAGGAATGGAGTCCTTGGCGTTCAATAGGAGCTACCGCATATGCGTTCGGACTTGCGACATGGAGATGTTCGGCCGAAGACTACTTGGTGGCTATAAAGAGGCATAATGTATGGAATAATTAATGTAATCCTTTGTGAGCTAGAGAGATCATGAGCGTTGTAGCCAATTGGCATATATGTTAGGCTATTCAGAGCCTTTGTAATCTTCAGTTCATTATGAATAAAAGAGATTCTTATGTTATACTTTGTTTCCTTCCGCTGCTTATGTTACGAATTTGAGATAATCACTATGTGAACTGTTATCTTGCCTTGCACGAGCGCAACTCCAGGCTCGTGTGGCATCACGCCCCAGCGAGGATGATAATTTGGGTAAAATCTAGCGAGGACGAACGATTTTCTGGATCGGGGCGTGACACCAATAGTTTCATCTGCAAATTATTTTGTAGGTGGGACACCCTTCACATGCTAGGAGCAAATGGATCCTCGACAGCGGTTGCTCATGGCACATGACAGGCGATGTTTCATTATTCGCAACACTGTCGAAGAGGAATAAAGAAGGATATGTTTCCTTCGGCAATAATTTAAAATGGTATATAATCGGTATTGGTAATATTGGTAAAGCTCCCTATCCAGTGATTAAAGATGTTTGTCTTGTTACTGAGTTAAAACATAATCTGCTCAGCATAAGCCATTTAGCTGATCACGGTTATGGTATTAACTTTGTAAAAGACAAATGTACTATTATTGATAGTTCAACTAGTAATACTATATTTGAAGGTATTAGAGAAGACAATATATATGTTTTCTATTTGTTGGAAGATACTAACATTTCAGGTAGATGTTTAATGGCTAAAAGCGATGAGAGTCATCTGTGGCATATGAGACTCGGTCATGCAAATATGGATACTATTTTCAGATTATCCATAAAGAAGCTAGTACGCAGTTTATCGGACATTTCATTCAAGAAGGATTCGGTATGCAGTCAATGTGAAAAGAACAAAGCTACTCGATCCACTTTTAAGTCAGTAAACGCTGTATGTTCTACTAGACCTCTACAATTGCTACATATGGACTTATTTGGTCCTAGCAGAGTTGCTAGCCTCGGAGGTAAGCTATATGCTTTTGTAATTGTAGATGATTATTCTAGATACACGTGGGTATATTTTCTGACACGCAAAAATGATACATTATCGGAATTTATCACCTTTTGCAAGAAAGTACAGAATGAAAAAGGTTACATGATCACTCGTATTAGAAGCGATCATGGAGGCGAATTCGAGAATGCAGAGTTTGAGTAATTTTGTGACACATACGATTTTGTACACGAATTCTCCTGTCCTAGGACTCCACAACAAAATAGAGTTATGGAACGTAAGAGCAGAACTCTATCCGAAATGGCCAGAGTAATGTTAAACCAGTTTAGTCTACCCAAGTATTTCTGGGCTGAAGCTGTCAATACAGCTTGTTTTGTTCTCAATAGAGTTCTAATTCGACCTAAATCGAAGAAGACTCCATTTGAGCTATGGTTTGCTAGAATTCCATCAGTTTCATATTTTAGAATATTTGGTTGTAAATATTTTATTTTTAATACAAAAGATAATTTGGGAAAGTTTGACGAAAAGGTCGATGAAGGTATATTTTTAGGTTATGCGGGCAAAAGTAAAGGATACAGAGTCTTCAACAAAAGAACCATGATCATCGAAGAGTCGATCAATGTCACCTTTGATGAGCTAAATCAAACGACAATCGATGATAATGACGAAGATCTCAATGTACCCAGCAAAGCACCAGCTGATCCTCCTAGAAAAGATCCAGGAACCAGCTACCTTCGGAGTCTGCCAAAAAGATTAAAGTTTACGGCTGATCATCCAAAGGAATTGGTAATTGGTGAGATTACCAAGGGTTGTATACAAAATGAGTTTGAGATGAGCATGATGGGAGTGCTAAAATTCTTTCTCGGACTGCAAATCAAACAAACCAACAATGGGACATTCATAAATCAAGCTAAGTACACAAAGGATCTACTAAGAAGTTCAACATGGAAGCAGCAAAGCCACTTAGCACTCCAATGGCGACTTCAACCAAGCTTGATATTGATGAACAAGGCAAACCTGTCGATATACGTAAGTATCGAGGTATGATCGGTAGCTTACTCTATTTAACTGCCAGTCGACCAGACATAATATTTAGTGTTTGCTTATGTGCTCGTTTTCAAGTCAATCCTAAGGAATCACATCTGTGCGCAGTTAAGCGTATCTTTCGATACCTTAAAGGCACTTCTTCTGTCGGCTTATGGTATCCCAAAACTACGTCGTTTGACCTAACCGGTTATTCCGATGCTGATTTTGCCGGATGCAAAGTAGATAGAAAAAGCACCAACGGCACATGTCATTTCCTAGAAAAAGCTCTAGTCTCTTGGTTTAGTAAAAAGCAAAATTCTGTTGCATTATCAACAACAGAGGCTAAGTATATCGCTGCAGGACGTTGTACACAAATTTTATGGATGAAACAAACCTTAGAAGACTATGGATTACATTTTACACATATACCCATTTTCTGTGATAATACTAGTTCTATTAATTTGACTAAGAATCCAGTATGTCATTCTCGTACTAAACATATCGAGATTTGACATCATTTTCTTAGAGATCATCAACAAAATGGAGATATAGACCTTGCATACATAGACACACAGAATCAATTAGCTGACATATTCATAAAACCTTTAGCGGAAGATCGTTTTAACTATTTACGTCGAGAATTAGGAATTTTAGATATCAATAATATTAATTAATTTTGTTTTATTAATTATTTATTCGATACTCATAAACTGTTTTCGAGACAAGCCCAAAAAGAGTCTGTCTGTCACCACGACTATGGTCGAAGCGAAGCGGTATTTAAGAGTTCCCCGGTGAACCTCCGTTAGCTGGGACAGTACTCCTACAGCTAATCTGAGACAGATGATGAGTAAAGAATATTAATTTGTAAAATAATATTAATTATATTATTTTGAGATTTAAAATTACTAAACTTTGAATTAAGCATTTGAAACGAATTAATGAAAAAGAATGTGGTCTCATTTGATTTTTTTTATATATATAGCCAGGCAACCCTAGGCGAATTCGGCCCGAGTTCGGTCCGAATTCGGCCAGAGTTCTGCTGGATATTTATATATAACAGCAGCAAGCCGAGGCCTCCTTCTTCTTCATACTTCTCCACATCCTCATAACAGCAGCTTCGCCCCTCCAAAACCCTAGTTCTACTCCCTCTTTGTTCTTCCAATTCTTGTGGAATTTTTCATCAAAACTTTGGATTCATGCGGAGATCGTCATCCTCTACAATATATCCGACTCTTGGAAGGTATAATCCCTTCTTTCCACCACTGTTCAACTTAGGATTTGTAGAAATTTTGGAAAAGAATGCCTAAGTTCAATCCCTTCAAGAGGAAGAAGACTAATGCCAGTGAAGAGGCATCGTCTTCAAATCCACATACGGATTGTCTCTTTTCTCCGGTCCAATCGGACGATGGTGCGTCGGATGAGTTTTATTTTAAAACTTTCGATCAAGCGTTATTGTGGTACGCTGATTTTAACATACGTACTATTTGCACTGGATCACCGATTAAGTGGACTGTCTTTTCGGATCACCGTCCTTATTTTGAGACATTAGGGTTACAATATTTTGTCACCTTAAAATTCCCCATTGCCACTAATGCCATTAGATTATTCTACTGTAATTTTGTGTTAGACACTTTTACAGCGAGGACACGTGTCGGTGGAATTGATATCGAATTCACTGATGACACGTTAGCAGAAATCCTTGGTATTTCAAACGAAGGTGCCCCGCTAGATGACATCACTGATTTTGATTTTCCCGATGGCACGACACTCGTTAGTTTCAAGAATAAACTTTATGCGCCCGCATGCGTTCTTCCTTGAAAGTTCATGGCTATTAACTTGAACTTGTTTAACTACGAATTGCATCGCATCATCTATTCTACTTTACTTCCTAAATCTACTTCAAAAGATGATGTCACTGCACTTGAGCTCTCTGCTCTTTATCATATTCTTAAGAGGATTTCTTTTTCTGCCCCTAAGACTATTATTCAGATGATGGGTAGATGTCGCGGGAGAGACCGTAACCTATCATATGCGATGCTCATTTTTTAGAGATTTGACATTGATTTATCTACTTGTGGTGTCGACCCCGAACCCAAGTTTATCAAACTCTCTCGTCGCAGCATTGTATCTGTTCCTCCACCCACTGCACCTACTCCTCCTGCACCTACTTTCACTGATCTCGCAGCACCTGTTCCTCCTCATTCTTACCCTATGACATTTGAGGGTATCTATCAATACTTATCAGATCTGCAGTCTTTTTATGTTGAGACCTCCAGGGAACACGAGTTCTGTGATGTGACTCAGTTCCAGGAGATTGCCAACTCCTTCGTCGATCTGAGGTTTGCACAGACGGGTTATTCTGCTAGCTCTCTGCCTCGAGACCCTTCTGTTTCTGGCTACCGTATTGATGACGAGGCGGTACACTCTCTGTTCCAGCCAGGGAACGCATATGATTGGTATCGTACTGCTCGTGCCCCTCTTCGAGACTATGTTGGTGAGTTTTACACTGGCGCCACTCCTCACACTTCTGGCGCGGGTGCTTCTAGAGCTGGTCCATCTGGACATGCTGGAGCTGCAGCTGATGATGATGACGTTGATGATGATGAGTTTTGAGATGTTAGACTATTGAGACTGTTATTTTTTATCTTATGTTTACTTGGAAATGCTCCGACATTCCAAGATTTTATCAGTACTCTTGTTTTATCAGTACTATTTTTTTTCCTTATTCATGGACATGGTTATTTTTTGATTATGCCTTAGTTTTGGCATCTTAGTCCATTTTCAGCACTCTATTTGTTTCAGTTTATCGTAGCACTATCTATCTTTTATTCCTTTATTCTTTACATATTGCCTGAGACAAATACATGCCTGTGTTGTTATTCTATTTCTCTTACTGTTTCTACCATCTGTCATGATTATTTATTTTTCATGTGTTTCTTCACTGTTTGTTACTTATGCATTGATTGCGGGGAAGCCTTTTTATTTTGCAATTATTTTGCTAAGTGACAACGGGGGAGAAATAAGGATCTAACATGTTTGTGAAATACAGGATATGAACAATTTTTCTTTACTATTTTGATTTGATTACAAGCTTAGATGTTATATCGTCAAGGTTTGTCAATTATCAAAATGGGGAAGATTGTTGGCCCATTGGTCATGGTCAAACTTGATTTTAATAATTGATCAAACTTTATCTCGATATAAATGCAAGTCTACTCAGATGTTTACCTACGACGTTTTAGACACTGTTCAACAATGGTTATCAACAATGTTCAAGACTGAAACCGTTTGCCATTCAGAATGTACTTCCTGCTATGCAATATAATTTTTCTTTTTATTGAGTCTAGGAATACATTGTACACCGAGTCGTACTGGCAAATAGGCTATCCGAAAACATTTTTAAAAACCATCATATTCTTTTACAAATGATCCATGTTTTTGAAAAATATTCTTTTTACAAAAAGCCTTTGAAGGATTGTTCAAAAAGTCAAAATTTATTTTCTCCAAAAATGAACTGGCAGAACCTCAGGAGAACTCGGCCCGAGTTCGGCCAGAGTTCGGCCATGTGGAATGTTAGTGAACGTTGGGTTTTTGAACTTGGTCATCCTTCAGTTACGGGTTGTTACAAAGAGTTCTGTCTGAATTCTGCCCGAATTCTGTCAGAGTTCTGTCTTTGGAAAAGCTATAAATAGATAAGCATTTCGATCATTTCAACACACCAATTCACTTTCAATCTTCTCTTCTTAAAGCTTACAGTCTTCCAAAGAGTTCTTAAAAAGCTTTCATTTTCAAATCCCAAGCCAGTTACAATCCTATAGTCGATTTGCCAGTACGGTACGGTCAAGAAGTTTTAGAGTGATTGTAATCAGAGGCTTGATAGAAGATTCAACTCTTCACAATTTGTAACACCCTATTTTCTAAAATTGGGGATTTTTAAAAATTTATTATTTTTATTATTTATTAGTGGTATTTTAGTCATGGTATGATTTTCTGGTGATTTTAGTTAAGTTAAACCATTTCTAAAGTCATGCTAAGTCATGACTTATGACTTTATGATTTTGGTTAGTATAACTTAGTGTAAACCCTAGTTTTTCTTAACCTAGAAGTTGCCATGACCATGTGAGCTTAGCCATAGGCTTAGAACACCAAATTAGTGATTTTTAGCCTAAAGGGTATTTTGGTAAATTTCTAGGAATTATTTGGAATTATTTAGATTTATGTGTTTTTATTATTGTTTAATTATTGTTAAGTGTCATGATAGTCCCTAACCAAGTTTGGCCTAATCTAGGGATTAGTCACTAACCTAGAATGCTAAGGGGATAGATATTTGCATAGGGTTAAGGTAGTATAAATATCTTAGAATGACTTTATAGGATATTTTGCTACAAACACTCAAAATATCAAGACCTTTTCACCAAAGTCCATGCCTTAGCCATGAAGGAAGGGCAAGAACACCCCCCCCTTGCTATGGCCGGCCATGGGGTACCCCCCTAGCCCTACACCATCCTATATTAACCCATTGTATCATTCATGAACAATTTTACATGAAATTCAACCTAGAAAAATCCTATTTCTTCAAACCTACACAACTTGACCAATTTTGATCTAAATCACCTCTAGTTTCTTGCATTGGACTCCCCTACACTAGAGGGTACTAGTTAGGGCCTGCTATCAAGGAAATTGAAGGGCTTTGGGCATCACCAAGTGGAAGAACACCCCCCCCCCTTCTTGGGTGTTTTCTTGATTTTTCACCAAATAGGTATATATCCATAAACCATGTTAATATTATGTTTTATCTTTATATTTGCATGCATCTAGGTACTAGGGTACTGTAGGACAATTTTGGTGAAGGTTTGAGTTGGTTTGGTGTCCGTATCGGACACGTATCCTAGACTAGGAAACTGTGTTTGTTGAAATGCCACAAAGAACTGGTTTTTATTAAAATGTGAAACAAAATATGTTTTTGGGTAGCCCTAGACACCTAGGTCACAACCCTAACCTACTGAGCACATTATTGTGTCGTGTCCGTGTCAAATCAGACACGAACACACTGTACTGCACTGCACTGCACAGTGTGGCAGTGTCCTGCTACCACACGGTTCGTGCGCACTGCACAGATCACGTCGACACACCAAAATTGGTGGACACGAGGGGGCAGTGTCTGCGCACATGCCCCCAAAATTTTAGGACACCTCGTGTCGTATCGAGGATACGAGGACACGTGCACTGGTCGTGCACTGTCGTGCACGCGCACAGTCCAGTCGAAAATTTGACTTAGACACGCGTGTCGTATCGCATGGACACGACACTAGAGCATCTCGTAGTGACACCATCGTGTAGCCCTTCATGTGGCGTACACGAGGACACGAGCACGTGGTGCGTCGTGTCCTGTGTCACGAGCATTGGGCTTGTGACAGCGTACACGACGCTGTCGAAACTCGCGCGCATCAGTCGTGTTTTCACGACTGATACGGGGTTCGTTTTGTGTCCACGAGTGTCGTGGACATGTGTCAGGGTGTGGAACGTATAGCCCTATATGTGGGCTACACGTGTGTGTGACCACGAGTGGTGTCGTGTCTCGTGGTGTGTCCACGAGACACGTGAGCACGTGCACGACGCTGTGTACGTATTCGTGTATCCTAGCTTACCCGAGTGAGTTCTTTTGTGTTTGGACACGTTGTGTCATGTCGTGGTGCAGTATCAGGGACACTAGACACTAGAGGACACCTAGGGGCTCAGTTACCAACCCTTTGATTCGGGTCTTAGCTCGATTTGTAGGAGAAATTGGGTTTGCCTACTGTCAAGTGTACAGTACAAATTTTTCCAGATTTTGTATTAATTCCCAGTTTTCAAAAGTGATTTTCAAATCTATTTTTGATATGTTTTATACATGTATATATGTATTTTTAGTGTATAAACATGTAGTATATAGGTATGTGTGAGTGTGGGTGAATTTTGAGGGTATTTGGGTGAGTGAATAGGTAGTTGTGATGTGTATATACATATATGTATATATGAATTGTGTGTGTGTGTATTTTCTGTGAGGGGGGGGGGCAATTCCTGTTCTCAGGAAATCTGAGAACACCCCCCTCCTGTCCACTGTCCAGTTACCCCCATTTTCCCCTCTCTCTCACTGTCATGTTTTTCCTCTTTCACTTTATATCTCTTTCTCTATGTCCCTCACTTTCTTCTCTTTATATATGTATAGTATATATATAAGTTTTATATATATAGATATATATATATATATATATGTATATATATATTGATATATATATATATATATTTGTTTTAGGTCACATATATAGTGTATCATATGTATGTGGGTTTTTGGGTATGGTATATATGGTATTCCCATATAGGTATATAGATAGTAGATTGATGTGTATATATATATTTATATATATAGATATATATATATATATATGTATAACTTGCTAAGTCTAGGTTTATATAGAAACCTATAATCACTAGCCTATGGAACCCTAAGAATAGCCTATGGCCTAGGCTACTAGCCTATGGCTTGGGGGCTAACTCAATTTGACCTAAAGGCCCAAAACCCTACTAGTTAACCTTTGTTGACTAAAGGTTGACCAAAGTCAACCTTAGGACAAACCTTGACCTAATTAACCTAGATTTGACTAGGATTGACCTACAATGACTAGTTTAACTAGTTGACTAAAACCCTAACTAGTTAGACTAGTGTTGACCTAGCTTTGACTTAGAGTTGACCATTGTTGACCATGGTTGACTAAAGTCAACTATTGGTCAAACCATGACCTAATTGACCTAATAAATGACTAGCTCAACTAGTCAGACCATGTTTGACCTAATTACCTAACTGACTAGTCCTTGTTTGACCCATATCTTAGTTGGTCTAAGTTGATCTAGACTTGATCCAGATTGATCATGTTGACTAGTATTTGACTAGTTTGATTAGAGTGTTGACCAGGAGTTGACTTTAACCTAGATTAAACTTATTTGACCTTGTTTGATCTTGTTTGACCTTATTTGACTTAGTATGACTTCATGTGACCTAGTTTGACTATTAGAGTTGACCAAGAGTTGACTTTTGACCAGATTAACCTAGAATCATGTAGTGTGCATTGTATACTTTATTTTTACCATTGTGGATACATTGTGACTTGTATTGCTCTGATTAGGAGCCATACACCTCTCCTCAGACAGTATATCTTCTTCAGACATTCAGTTATCAGGCGAGTACATTCTCTGACCGTTTCATATTTGCCAGGATTTATATTCTTGCTCTAGATTACTTTACTTGATGCTGACACGATTGTTATCACGGATTGGTACTATATGGATCTTTTCATGAGATGTTATCCCCTCGGGAGCATCAGATACAGCACGTTTGTGCGTTTCACGAATCATCATGTATCTCTATGCTTTCATAGATTTACGAATCGCTTGTGACTCATGTACTCTCATGCTCACAGAGCCTCTCATGAATCTCCCATTTATGGGCTTATCATGAATCTTAACATAACTTGAACGGATCCTTGTGTATTGATTGGGGATGGGGGAGTGGAAATAGTCATGTGGATATTATCCCAGTAGCTGTAGTCATGAATCACTCCTAGCTGTAGTCATGAATCTCCTATGCTATTTCACATGTCTATATTTTACTCTGACTCACTAGACACTGCTAGTTCTCTATTATAGTAGATATTTTATTACAGTTATCTCTTTTGCTACATGTATCTTCTTTCAGCATTTTCTGTATTTTACTCTATTGCATGCTTTATATTTCCTATCATACTATGTACTGCGTGAGATGTATTGTGCTCGTTTCTGTCATGATTGGACCTGTTGAAAATATTACAGAGGATGAGGAGGAGGCCCTGGTGTCTACCTATTATGGAGCAGGACTAGATGACACTTATGTTGTGGACCCTCAGCAGGATCCACCTGCAGCTGAGGACGTTGCCCCAGTAGTCTAGATTAGTATAGCTAGACAGTCTTTCTATGTTATCTTTTTGTCTCACCTCTGAGTTGTATTTTGAGATGTTGAGATATGTAAACTCTTAGACTTATTGTATTATGAGTTGACATTCTGATGTTATGTTATCCTAGACACTTGGACTTATTTCATCTATTGTACTGTCTCTTTGAGTTACCATCTGTCTATCTATCTATCTTCCATTTCTCTACCTAGATGTGATTGAGATTATTTTCTGTTTGTCACCTCCATTCGGAGAGTATAAACTGTACAGGTACTTTATATTGTTAGATGATTAACCTAGGACAGCGTTCTACCGCCGACACTGCGGCGTAGGCTGGACGTACCCACTTCTTGTGTCCTGACTCTAGGGTGCGGGTCGTGACACATTTTTAGTGGTGGTCCATGCAGGTCGAGTTTATGTAGTGGTATTCGAACTAGAGTATCACTACAGCCTGTGATAGGATTTAAGGAATAGGCTTAGAGAGAGTGGTTACTCAATCACAATTAGGAAATTTCCATGGATTTGAATCTACTGACTATTGTTCAAATCTGTATAATCTATTTCATATTGTCCTTTGATACTATCATCCTTGTACCGTTATTGACTTCCTTATTGATCTGTCTTCAGGATGGTGGAGACACGATCGCAGCGTCTCGGTCCAGGTGACACCACTGAGAGGTCTGCCACCTCTCGTCCAGCTCACCAGGACCCGGGGACCACAGCTCCCCTTACTCCAGCTCATGTGGGAGCTTCTGCCACATTTGGGGGTGCACCTCTACTTATTCGGAGGACCATCCCAGCTACCCCAGACATGCCTCCCCCGCAGTTTCGTCAGCCACAGTTTCAGCAGCACCAGCAGGAGTACCAGCAGCAGATGCCATCTGGGTTTGTGGATGCTGCACAGATGTTTACATATTTCCAGCAGTTCCTAGAGTCGCAGCAGACCCAGTAGCAGCGCCAGACGACGACATTTACCAGAGGCATTGATGAGGTCCATCAGCTGGCTAGAGTGACGATGGAGAGGTTGGTAGTCCAGCCACAGGGAGGATCAGGACAGCCGTGACAGCAGAGGATTTTGGGCATACAGGACTTCAAGAAGATGAACCCCAGGGACTTCTTGGGGACAGAGGGGATTCTTTATGCTGATGACTGGATAGAGCACATTGAGAAGATCTTTCGACTGGCAGAGATACCAGTCGGACTCCAGATAGAGGCAGCAGCCAGCCAGATACGGGATCTTGCCCGTACCTGGTATCAGACGGACCTGAGAGTAGGCACTCCAGGGCAGACATGGAGAGTTTTCAAGGAGCTCTTAAAGGGAAAGTTTTTCCCGGATCAGGCAGTCGGTACTTTGGAGACCCAGTTCGAGAACCTGGTTCAGGGGAACCAGACTGTAGAGGAGTATTCCGGTGAGTTTTGCCGGTTGAACAGGTTTGTAGAGGGCCTTAGCGAGACAGCGAAGGCGAGGAGGTTCAGGAAGGGCTTGGTCAAGGAGGTCAAGTCCTTGACCAAGAGTGACAGGAATGCCACCTTTGAGGAGATTCTGGCAGGAGCGATGGCAGCTGAGGATGATCTTGGGCTGAAGCTCAAGAGGGGCCGTGATACACAGGGAGCAGGCAGCAGTGGAGGTCAGGCCAAGAGGCCTCACTATCAGCATCAGCAGAGGCAGCCACAGCAGTATCAGCAGCCGAGGCAGCAGCAGCAGGCCCCGAGACAGCAGACTACCAGTTGTCCCTACTGTAAGAAATCGGGACATGGATGGGGAGAGTGCAGGAAGAGGTTGGGCTCGTGCCTACTATGTGGGGCAGCAGACCACCAGCTGAGAGAGTGTTTCCAGTACACAGGCAGAGTAGCACAGGGAGCAGCACCAGGAGCAGGAGCCAAGGCTCCGGTAGGACAGCAGCAGAGAGGACCGTTACAGCCACAGCAGCAGAGATTTTTGCAGTTTCAGCAGCAGGCTGGAAGAGGTCAGCAGGGGCGTGCTTACGCCATGACAGTTGAGGATGCTCAGACAGTTGGCGATGTGCTTGCAGGTTCTGTTCTTCTAAATTCCATTCCCACCTTGCTTCATTATATCTATCTTGAAATCCAATTCCATCTGCTCCTACCTGTTCTTTATTAGTGATAAGTTTTGACCTGGTAGTTCTTTTATTTTGTCGATTGTTTGTTTGTTTCTTCATCTCTTACTTAGGAGTAGGAGTAGGAGTAGTTTAGTTGTTAATATAATTCTTGACTAAACTTCCTTGTCAATAATTTTCCTCTTAAATAGATTAATGTATATATGCTATGCCTTTTGATAGAGTAGCTTTGACCATAGAATGGTAACCCTTTTAGCCTTGTGATTTATTATTTCCTTATCTTCCTAGTCTATACCTATGACCAGGATTGTCCCACCTAACCTGTCCTTTATACTACTATTTCATCACGATTCTTGGTTCTATTTAGGCCATAGACCTTTCCCACTCTAAATTATGATCATCGTAGACACGTTACCGTGACTTTTAAGTTAGGAGCACAAGACTAGTTGTTTTCTCAAAACTAATTTCACATACGTGACCTAGACATGACATACTACACCCATGACCTTAGTGTCCCACTCAGGCATACCATCGTATGCTTCATTTGCTTAGTACGATTTCCTGACCCGAGACTCCATCCTGATTTACCCCATGGAGTTACTTTTGGCTTCGATTTAAATTCAGGACACCTTATGACCTGAAACTGCCAGCCAATTTTTAGACATGACCCAGTATAGGTCTACTACCCATATTTTGCTTGTTGACCTTGTATGTTGCCTAGGTAGTGGCTTCGTCCTTGATTGTTGGAGGTTTGACCTAGGAGGAGTACGTCTAAATTTCGAGGACGAAATTATTTTAAGGTGGGTAGACTTGTAACACCCTGTTTTCTGAAATTGGAGATTTTTAAAAATTTATTATTTTTATTATTTATTAGTGGTATTTTAGTCATGGTATGATTTTCTGGTGATTTTAGTTAAGTTAAACCATTTCTAAAGTCATGCTAAGTCATGACTTATGACTTTGTGATTTTGGTTAGTATAACTTAGTGTAAATCCTAGTTTTTCTTAACCTAGAAGTTGCCATGACCATGTGAGCTTAGCCATAGGCTTAGAACACCAAATTAGTGATTTTTAGCCTAAAGGGTATTTTGGTAAATTTCTAGGAATTATTTGGAATTATTTAGATTTATGTGTTTTTATTATTGTTTAATTATTGTTAAGTGTCATGATAGTCCCTAACCAAGTTTGGCCTAATCTAGGAATTAGTCACTAACCTAGAATGCTAAGGGGATAGATATTTGCATAGGGTTAAGGTAGTATAAATATCTTAGAATGACTTTATAGGATATTTTGCTACAAACACTCAAAATATCAAGACCTTTTCACCAAAGTCCATGCCTTAGCCATGAAGGAAGGGCAAGAACACCCCCCCCCCTTGCTATGGCCGGCCATGGGGTACCCCCCTAGCCCTACACCATCCTATATTAACCCATTGTATCATTCATGAACAATTTTACATGAAATTCAACCTAGAAAAATCCTATTTCTTCAAACCTACACAACTTGATCAATTTTGATCTAAATCACCTCTAGTTTCTTGCATTGGACTCCCCTACACTAGAGGGTACTAGTTAGGGCCTGCTATCAAGGAAATTGAAGGGCTTTGGGCATCACCAAGTGGAAGAACACCCCCCCATTCTTGGGTGTTTTCTTGATTTTTTACCAAATAGGTAAATGTCCATAAACCATGTTAATATTATGTTTTCTCTTTATATTTGCATGCATCTAGGTACTAGGGTACTGTAGGACAATTTTGGTGAAGGTTTGAGTTGGTTTGGTGTCCGTATCGGACACGTATCCTAGACTAGGAAACTGTGTTTGTTGAAATGCCACAAAGAACTGGTTTTTATTAAAATGTGAAACAAAATATGTTTTTGGGTAGCCCTAGACACCTAGGTCACAACCCTAACCTACTGAGCACATTATTATGTCGTGTCCGTGTCAAATCAGACACGAACACACTGCACTGTACTGTACTGCACAGTGTGGCAGTGTCCTGCTACCACACGGTTCGTGCGCACTGCACAGATCACGTCGACACACCAAAATTGGTGGACACGAGGGGGCAGTGTCTGCGCATATGCCCCCAAAATTTTAGGACACCTCATGTCGTATCGAGGACATGAGGACACGTGCACTGGTCGTGCACTGTCGTGCACGCACACAGTCCAGTCGAAAATTCGACTTAGACACGCGTGTCGTGTCGCATGGACTCGACACTAGAGCGTCTCGTAGTGACACCATCGTGTAGCCCTTCATGTGGCGTACACGAGGACACGAGCACGTGGTGCGTCGTATCCTGTATCACGAGCACGGGGCTTGTGACAGCGTGCACGATGCTGTCAAAACTCGCGCGCATCAGTCGTGTTTTCACGACTGATACGGGGTTCGTTTTGTGTCCACGAGTGTCGTGGACATGTGTCAGGGTGTGGAACGTGTAGCCCTATATGTGGGCTACACGTGTGTGTGACCACGAGTGGTGTCGTGTCTCGTGGTGTGTCCACGAGACACGTGAACACGTGCACGACGCTGTGTACGTATTCGTGTATCCTAGCTTACCCGAGTGAGTTCTTTTGTGTTTGGACACGTTGTATCATGTCGTGGTGCAGTATCAGGGACACTAGACACTAGAGGACACCTAGGGGCTCAGTTACCAACCCTTTGATTCGGGTCTTAGCTCGATTTGTAGGAGAAATTGGGTTTGCCTACTGTCAAGTGTACATTTTTCCAGATTTTGTATTAATTCCCAGTTTTCAAAAGTGATTTTCAAATCTATTTTTGATATGTTTTATACATGTATATATGTATTTTTAGTGTATAAACATGTAGTATATAGGTATGTGTGAGTGTGGGTGAATTTTGAGGGTATTTGGGTGAGTGAATAGGTAGTTGTGATGTATATATACATATATGTATATATGAATTGTGTGTGTGTGTATTTTCTGTGGGGGGGGGGGGCAATTCCTGTTCTCAGGAAATCTGAGAACACCCCCCTCCTGTCCACTGTCCAGTTACCCCCATTTTCCCCTCTCTCTCACTGTCATGTTTTTCCTCTTTCACTTTATGTCTCTCTCTCTATGTCCCTCACTTTCCTCTCTTTATATATGTATAGTATATATATAAGTTTTATATATATAGATATATATATATATATATATATATGTATATATATATTGATATATATATATATATATATTTGTTTTAGGTCACATATATAGTGTATCATATGTATGTGGGTTTTTGGGTATGGTATATATGGTATTCCCATATAGGTATATAGATAGTAGATTGATGTGTATATATATATTTATATATATAGATATATATATATGTATAACTTGCTAAGTCTAGGTTTATATAGAAACCTATAATCACTAGCCTATGGAACCCTAAGAATAGCCTATGGCCTAGGCTACTAGCCTATGGCTTGGGGGCTAACTCAATTTGACCTAAAGGCCCAAAACCCTACTAGTTAACCTTTGTTGACTAAAGGTTGACCAAAGTCAACCTTAGGACAAACCTTGACCTAATTAACCTAGATTTGACTAGGATTGACCTACAATGACTAGTTTAACTAGTTGACTAAAATCCTAACTAGTTAGACTAGTGTTGACCTAGCTTTGACTTAGAGTTGACCATTGTTGACCATGGTTGACTAAAGTCAACTATTGGTCAAACCATGACCTAATTGACCTAATAAATGACTAGCTCAACTAGTCAGACCATGTTTGACCTAATTACCTAACTGACTAGTCCTTGTTTGACCCATATCTTAGTTGGTCTAAGTTGATCTAGACTTGATCCAGATTGATCATGTTGACTAGTATTTGACTAGTTTGATTAGAGTGTTGACCAGGAGTTGACTTTAACCTAGATTAAACTTGTTTGACCTTGTTTGATCTTGTTTGACCTTATTTGACTTAGTATGACTTCCTGTGACCTAGTTTGACTATTAGAGTTGACCAAGAGTTGACTTTTGACCAGATTGACCTAGAATCATGTAGTGTGCATTGTATACTTTATTTTTACCATTGTGGATACATTGTGACTTGTATTGCTTTGATTAGGAGCCATACACCTCTCCTTAGACGGTATATCTTCTTCAGACATTCAGTTATCAGGCGAGTACATTCTCTGACCGTTTCATATTTGCCAGGATTTATATTCTTGCTCTAGATTACTTTACTTGATGCTGACACGATTGTTATCACGGATTGGTACTATATGGATCTTTTCATGAGATGTTATCCCCTCGGGAGCATCAGATACAGCATGTTTGTGCGTTTCACGAATCATCATGTATCTCTATGCTTTCATAGATTCACGAATCGCTTGTGACTTATTTTCCATAAATAAATTCACTTTATTTATTTTGTATCTGAGAAAATTACAACTGTAGGAATCTAATCTAGAAGACGATTACTTTATCCCTTGGACGATGCGATGAAGAAGACTCGAACTTTGAAGAACTTGGACAGCAACTGGGCAATCTCTCTGTTCTCTCTGAAATTGACTGTAGTGTCTGATGAAGATGAAGAAAACTCTCTTTTATAGAGTTCAGGATAACTGTCCTTAAACATACGCTCAGGTAGTTACTTGACGTGTGCATAACTGCAGGGACGCGTGGCAAATTCTGGTGGAGACACATTAGCGTGCGGTTGAAAGTAGTAGAGTATATTCAGGAGAGATTGATGGCATGAATGCCACGTTGCATAACTTCTGAAGAAGTGGATAATTGAGTACAGGACACGTGAGAACGTGTGTTAACTGCTTATTGAAAATCATTCTGGACATAACTGCTGTGATACGCTGCCTTAGAAGAAGAGTCATACACTAGCTTTGAAGGCACATGTCTTGCATACGCTTACTTGGACAGCGTAGAACCATATAAAGCTGATACGCTCACATTATTGACAGGGAGTCGTATGGAAACTATACGCTCACTTGTCAAGGAGTCGTATGGAATCCATACGCTCACTTGATTGAGAAGGAGTCGTATGAGATCCATACGCTCACTTAGTTGGAAGAAGTCGTATGAGATCCATACGCTCACTTAGTTGGAAGAAGTCGTATGAGATCCATACGCTCACTTAGTTGGAAGAAGTCGTATGAAAAATAAGTAGACACGTGGCATGTTTGAATAAGTAGACACGTGGCCATCATCAATCTTCTTTGATACGCCATATCTTCCAATAACTGACAAAATCGTCTCGAGCGTCGTGACTGCAGATATGATGGCTGACAGACTGTCAAAACTGACAGTAATGATGGCTTTTACATTTATGAGAAATGCTGAGTTGTCCTCGTAAAAGACAAAACTGACTCCTCGAAAACATATATGACGGCTAGTCTCCATTGGACAGCTGTCTTTGCACGAAAGACGAAGTGTCAAATTCATCCTTTATTAAATATATGCTGTGCTGTCATCTCAGAAAATAATAAAATATTCACTGAATGTACGGCCTTTGGATGAGCGTATGGCCTTGACTGAGCGTATGGCCTTGAGCGTATTTGGACTGAGTGTATGGCTTGGACTGAGTCTTATGTCAGCGTGTCATAATTTTCACACCCTACAAGACCCCCTTCAAAGTTTTCGAACTTTATGAATTTCAAAAGTTCGAAATTACTTTGAACTTTAAAGTGAGAATAAGTCCTGACACGCTGGCATGAGTTTGTTATCTTCCTCAATATCAGTGCAAATCTTTAGGGATTTTGTTTAAAGAATATCCGCCGTTTGAACTACTTTCTTTCTTCTATAAATAGGTCTTCCAACACCTATTTTATTTCTTTACCAGAGCTTTTGCTTTCGAGAGAGAAAAGAGCTTTCAGAAACTCAAGATCTTTCTTGTTCTTCTTCGTCTTCAACTCCATCTCCATTAATGGCACCCAAGATTGATGCTGCTGCAAAAGGAAAGGGGAAAGCCCCTGAAGAGTCATCTCATCCTGTCGTCGACACTGCCACTACCAAGAAGACGGCCAGTCAGCGTGTTTCACGCAGTGAACGGCCATTGAAACCTCTTTATGGTGAGGACGAAGATGATGAACAAATAACTATTCCCTTTTTAGGGCTCTGGTTAGAACAAAACTCAGAAAACGTATCCCTCTTTAGGGTTAATACGTCAGCAAATACGCTTCCTTCTTTAGGGTTTAGCCGTATTCCATGTTTTTCGTTTTTACGAAAAATATGTTTGGAGCGTATATCTGTAAGATACGCGTATTTTTGATAGAGATATCAAAATACACTATCTTTTAAAAGAATATGCTATGGCAATTTGTCTCATTGAGATACGCTAACTCCTGTGTTAGCGTAAACTTTTGATGATCATCTTGTCAACCATACGCTGATATGCTCAAACTGATCATAAACTGAACTTTAAAAACCATTCACTTAAGATAAAATCTGTTATACGCTTAAAGAAAACTAAGCGTATACTGAACCTTGAATCAACCATACGCTTAAGAAAAACCGAGCGTATGCTGAACCTTGAATCTGCCAAACGCTTAAAGAAAATTGAGCGTATACTGAGCCTTGAGTCTGCCATACGCTTAGTAAAAACTGAGCGTAAGTTGAGCTGTACGCTTAGTAAAAACTGAGCGTATGTTGAGCTGTACGCTTAGTAAAAACTGAGCGTATGTTGAGCTGTACGCTTAGTAAAAACTGAGCGTATGTTTAAACTTTATCATCTCTTGACATTGAAGATTTCTAATACTTTATTCTTCATTTGCAGTGGATATTCTGGCTCAGGAAGCAGAATTTGAAGGAAGTATGGGAAATAATTATAGAAGTGATTTATCACATGTTCGTTTTCTCCAATTTGACGGACCTTCCACAAGAATAGCTCTGTTGACCAATCAGGAAGATGATACTTTGCTGAACCTGATGAGTGGACTACCGTTACAGAGTGTAGATGGTATTGCCCATTTGAAGCCAGCATTCCTTTTTGGAGATGCTATTGATATGAACTCCCAACCTGCTCTGGATAAAGTATCATACAGTTGCTATAGGGATGGTGATGTAAATCAGCCTATGTATTTGACTGGTTTGACAAAGAGTATCAACATAGCCCGTTTATTCCATTCGGGCCAGCAAAGACAGATGAAGTGGGATATTACTCCATCCCGACAAGCTAAGGCTGGGTGGATTGGATATCGTCAAGGAAGGTTCCGCAGTGGTACTGAACCACATGTCACATCTCTGCGAGGACTGTTACCTGCCACTATCCCTCCTGAGGACTCGGCACTGCTGAAGCCAGTCAGAGTCCCAATTTTTGCCAACGAATTTGCTCAATTAAATAATGCCATCTACCCAAAACAGTCAATGAGGCTGACTGGTCTAGTAAATCCAGAAAACACTAGATGGACTGCTCTAGTGAGATGGATTTTGTAGAACTTCGGTGCACAGTTGAAGGCGATAGGTTTATATGATGCCATTAAGTGTACTGCTTATGGTTTCAAACCGAACCCGGATCTGTTTTTGGTATTAGCGGAGAGATACAACTATCGGACCGGCACCTTCATGACCCCAAAGGGCGAGATGGGATTCGCCCTTCATGAAATGGCATATATATCTCAGCTACCAACGACAGATTTGCCATATGAAGAATATATCCCTTTTGTTGACGAAATGAATAAGATTTCTGCAGCCAACCCACTAATTCTTTATGTATTTGAAGAATTAATGTGTCATTACAGCATCTGTAAAGCATTTTATAAGGGACAAGGTGGAGAGGGGGACTCCAATTGTTATTCTTCGAAGTGGATGGCTTATTTGTTTCAAGGCCGCACTGACGAAGTCCAAAAGAAGAAAAAGACCGAGCAGTATGTCGGTAAATTCAAGCCCTTGAGTCAAGCCGAGATTAACAGATTAATCCGGGAGACTAATCATGATGATATTGTCATCGAAGAAGACATCGACAGCTACAAGGCCGGTGATAGGTTAGAAACCTATATTAAACAGGGTGGCCGAGAATTGTCCGTTGAAGGTCATCTGGCCGGTTTCATATCTCTTTGGCTGAGGAAATTCGTCGTCCCTGGCACCTGTTCGGCAGACAGGATGCACAGAGGAGTCGTCTTCGCAGCAGTCCGGCTGGTTTTTGGGTATAAGATGGATTTATTAACGGCAATGACCTGCCGACTGAATGCCGGATTAAGGGCATACACAGATAGGATGTTCGAATTGGCACGGAAGAGCCTGACGTCCTTTCCTCGGGTAGAAATGCCCTTTACATACTTGTTTGGATGGCTGCTTCTTTATTTTGAATCTCTGATGAGTGCTGGGATGGCTAGGCCAGATGACACTTTCCTTGAAAGGTACAAGCACATACCGAAATGGAGATATGATACTTTAACCGATTGCAGAACCATCTTGAACAGGGGAGAACTATGGAGCTTCACCTGTGTTCCTCCCCCTATTGGTTATGAGACCATGCCCGGGAGATTGATTGGCGGCGTTGGTGCTAATGAGTTGGATGATGTCCAACATGAATGGCTAAAGAGAATCAGGCCATCTCATTTAATTTGCCGCCGTGACAACATCACATATCTAGAGCCATATCTTTCGAGCAGATTTGCTCGTCAATTTGGTTACGATCAGTTGCATGTGGGCAATACAACGACGTGTTTTGCTCATCAAGGCGGGTTGGTTGATGGTGCTAGAGCTTGGCTATATTACATTGCCAAAGGTACAGGGGCTACCTTTTCTATGCCAGATCCGGTCAACTATCGAAGAGGAGCTAAGATATTGGCGTCTTATGCCAGATTTTATGTATCAGCTAACACCTTTGATGAAAAATTTAGCATCTTAGGTAAAAGCTTTATTCATGTTGAAAAGAAATCAACCAAATCCGCCTTGCCTAAGGATTGTCACGACAAAGAAGATCCTCTGGCCACCGATGAAGTTGATGATGATGTTTTGGAAACTTTCTTCTCTGATGACCTTCATCAACCATTGCATGTGCCTATCGGGAGTGCTGAAGAAAGTATATCTATTAACAATACCCCGAAGAGGAAGAGGAGTAAAGGTGCTGCGGGTCCTGTCGCAAAAAGAGCTACTCGAGCAGAGACTCGAAGTCGCGGAGGAATTACTATTCCCAGGAATTCTCCTATTTCTGAACGAGCCAGAGATGTTGATGAAGCAGGTAGCGATCCAATTGACAATTATCCTACTGTTCCTTTAACCAGAAGAATAGGAAGGAAAGTAATAGTTTCAAAAACTAAATCCGTAATTTGTCTGGATGCAGAGAGTCCTACCGATCGTGCTATGCGATTGGCTGCAGAAAAGCAAGCTGCTTTTGATTTCTCTGTAAAGACAGAAGAAGAAGAGATTCCTGAAACTGCTGGGTCTTCTAGGCCTTCTGATATAAGCTCAGTTCCACCAATGGCCGATGATGCGCAGGAAATTAGTCAACCTGCAGCAGAGGCCGAGCATCAGACTGAAACGGCTAATGACTTACTGATTTTGGGAGAATCAGTGAAGGAAGCCATTCCTCTCAATCCAATTGTTGAAGCTTCAGAGAGCGAACAAGTTGATTATGAACCGTCGTCGCATTCGTCTGGAGAAGAAGATATGGAGATAGACGATGAATCACCGTCTAAAACACCAATCGATGCACTGAAGACCATTGGTCAACACTCAGGGTTGACACCAGAGCCGGAGAGGCATCTGGAAATTGAAGTTCAAATTCGGAGTACTTTTGGAGCGGGAAGCAGTGAAATAAATCCCGTGTCAGAAAGTACTCTGAACAGACTAAAAGCCGGATTGAATGATCCGAATGAGACTGAATATGAACCAACTCCAGGTAATATTTTATTCATCAAAGTTTTGTCTCTGCTTTATTTATCTTTTGGTTTTGATTATGCTTCTTTTATTTCAACAGCTGTAGGAACTGCACCGGCTATGAGTTCTACTCAAGCCCCACTTGTTCAAACTGAAGTGGGTGAGGGGAGTTCCCATCTGCCGAGTTCTCCAAAGGCACTAACTTCAGCTCCAAGAATAGAAGCTCCTCCTGCTCCTTCCCCTATTATTGCAGCGACACCCAGTTTTGACACAGGGATAGCAAAAGTCATAGGGATGTATTCAGATATTATTTATACATATCTGGATACATATTCGAGGCGACTCATGAAAGATGAGACTATGCCCTTTTCGAGTCTTCGAGAAGCGACTAGTTTCCCACGTTCAGCCTTGAGACAATCTGGTTATGAGGCTCAATGTGTCTTCTTTGAACATCTCCTGAATGATTTAGAAGCCAACATCCAAAAATACTGGGAGACTAAAAAGGAGGATATTGAATCTCTGACTGCAGCTGAAATTTCTCAATTGGAGAATGAAGCTCAAGCTCAGCATATTGCTCTGACAGAATTTCTCGCTCAATCTTCCAAAGAGTTAATGGCAAAAGACGAAGAAATAATAAGTACTCGTCAGAATATGGAGCGCTTAGAGAAGGATGAAGCGTTAAGAGCTGAGGAGCTTAGAAAATTGAGGGAAGAGCTAGCTCGTATTCAGGAGCAAATTGCCTCTGTGGAGAAAGAACAATCAAAGATTGCTGCTGATCGTCAATCTGAAGCTGAACGCTGTCAAGTTTTACAGCAAGAGCGAGAATTAATGCAAATCAATCAGATTGAAGAAACCAATCGCCGTAGTTCTATTATTGTGGAATATGACCAACGGAGGATTGGAATTGAAACATCAGAGCGAATAAAGAAAGCTCATGATGAGAAGATGAATAATGTAATCATTCGTATTCAGGAGATCATTACACCTCCTAAATAGTTTTTTTACATTTTTCATGTACTGAATTTTTTTTTTTTTGAAATCCAATTGTAAGCAATGTTTTGATTCTGATTAAAGAAATGAACATCTTGGCTTGATTTCAATTCTGTAGATGACACTTTTGTAGAAAATATGTTCAGAGGTAAATAATACATGACATATTTCAATAGAATAGAATATACAAATAAACTTTGCAACTCTATCATGATATTAAACCAAAGATTTTTTTTTTAGTTTAATCCTGATTAGAGAAAACAGAATTCAGATATAAAGATATCTTTGAATTATATTTTCCATGATCTTTGGACTCGAAAATCAAAAGACGAGATATCCTTTTCCTAAAATAGAAAATATGATACATACTGAGATAGAAAATTCAGAGGTAATATGGACATGATTTTCTATACAAGATCTTTATTAAAACCACTGGGGATCTAATAAAACAAAATATCAAATTCTCTGGAAAGATGATACATGGTGGAATATCAGTTTCCTCTGGGGATAACGATATCGAAATAACTTTTGTAGAGAAGAATTTTATATTCACTGGGGAATGATGAAAATATTATACATAATATTTCTTTAAGAATTTGCCATTGATAGGCATCATCATGACTTTCCCATCCATAGAGGCAAGCTGGTATGCTCCGTTAGAGAAGACTTTGTTTACTACGAATGGGCCTTCCCATTTCGCATCAAATTTGCCTTTGCTCATATGTGTCATGGTCATAGGACGTCTGACAGTAAGGACCAGTTCTTCCTTCTGATATGCTCTGACTTTGACTTTCCGATTAAAAGCTTTTGAGATTCGGGCCTGATACAGCTCGATATTTTGTTGAGCATACAATCGTTTTTCATCTAGAACTTCCAACTCTTGAAGTCGAAGACGATCATTGTTTTCTGTTGTCAGTTCATTGGAGATTGCAATTCTTAGAGAAGGAATCTGAATCTCAAGGGGAAGAACAGTTTCACACCCATATACTAAACAGAAAGGTGTACATCCGGTCGCATTACGAACTGTGGTGCGGTAGGCCCATAAACATTCACCAAGCTTCTCGCTCCAGTTGCGTTTGTTGGAAGAAACAAACTTTTTCAAGAGTTTGATGATTGTTTTATTGAAAGCTTCTGCCAATCCATTAGCTGCTGGATTATATGCAGTAGAAGCTAAATTATTAATCCGATGATCGTCGCAGAATCGAGTAAATTTCTGACTGACGAACTGCGGTCCGTTATCATGGATAATACGTCGAGGAACATCAAATCGATAGATAACATGATGTTTGACGAAGTTGATAACACTAGAAGTTTTAACTTCAGATAATGGGATTGCTTCAGCCCATTTGGAAAAGTAATCGGTTATTGCTAAAATAAACCGATGTCCTCTTGATGATGGTGGGTTGATGGGACCAATGACGTCCATGCCCCAAGCTTCAAAGGGCCATGATGCCGCTGTTGGGTGTAAGAACTCTGACGGTTGATGGATAAAGTCTGCATGAATTTGACAGGCTTTACATTTCCGAGCATATTGAATAGCGTCAGCCACCATCGTGGGCCAATAATAACCCATACGTCGGATACGCTCTTGGAGTTTAGGACCTGGTTGATGAGCTCCGCAAACACCATCATGTGCTTCACGGATTATCTGTTGTGTTTCTTCACCAGCAATGCATCGGAGGAGAAGACCGTCGCAAGACCGACGATATAATGTTTTCATCGTATGATTATAATAGAATCTGAGAGATCGACGTCGAATAGACGCTACTTCACTCGGATTATCAGAAAGTATATCATACAAAACAAAATCTAGAAACGGGCGTCTCCAGTCTTCAATTATGGCTTCTGTTTCATTAGAAAAGACATATTCCATAGTAGAATCAGAAGAAGACGGGGATATTTTGTCAAACTTTAATCCAGCATCAAGGTTGAAAGAATCTTCGTCTGGTTTATAGGGAAAAGCCAAAGCCAAATTATTCTCAACACAGAATAGTTCTCGGTTATAAACCACTATCACTTGCTGACGTCTAATTGGTATAGCTAATACAGCAGTAAGATTAGCTAAAGCATCAGCTTCTGCATTATAGGCTTGTCGAACATGTTCAATAAAGAAACCTTCAAAAGATGAGGCTATAGAGAGTGCTGCTCGATGATAAGGTATCAAATCCTGATGACGAACTTCATACGTTCCTCTAATCTGATTGACAATAAGCTTGGAGTCTCCAAAAACTTCCAAATATTGAATATCTAGATGTTTAGCAAGTTGAAGACCAATGAGTAATGCATTGTATTCGGCTACATTGTTTGAACATGATTGATCTAGAGAATAAGCCCTCTGGATAGTTAGTCCTTCTGGGGATACAAGAACAATCCCAACTCCAGCGACAATATCGCCGTTAGGACCTATTCTAGATGCTCCATCAAAGAATAGACGCCAGGTAGGAACTTCTTCAGAAATCAGATTTGAATCTAAGACTTCATCAGGAATCTCATCATATAATTTAGAATCTTCTGGAATTGCATGAGCAGCCAGAAAATCAGCAAGAGCCTGTCCTTTAACTGACTTCTGAGGAATATAATGCATATCGTATTGAGCTAACAAGATTCCCCAATTAGCTAGTCTGGAGTTGAGAATACCAGGTTTCTTCATCATAATCCTGATGGGATTCACTCTGGAAATGACGTGAATCGTTTGACCGATAATATAATGTCGCGTTTTCTGAACAGCAAATATTAATGCTAAGCATTCTTTCTCGATTGGAGAATAACGCGGTTCAGCACCCGTCATTGTGCGACTGAGATAATAAATAGCCTGTTCATGGCCATCTTTATTTTTCTGGACAAGTAATGCACCAAGAGAATGATCCATAGCTCGAACATATAGAAGGAATGGTATCCCCGAGACGGGAGGTACCAAAACTGGAGGATTCATGAGATACTGTTTAATATCGTCAAATGCTTTTTGACATTCTTCGTTCCAGACGAAAGATACACCTTTCTTCAGAAGTTTGTTGAATGGTCTGCAGCGTCCTGATAAGTTAGAAATGAATCTCCTGATATAAGCAATTCTTTCTTGAAATCCTCGTAGCTCTTTTAAGGTGCATGGAAAACGCATCTCTTGAATGGCTTTGATCTTCTCGAGATCCACGTGTATACCTTTAGCGGTAATGACGAAGCCGAGAAATTTACCACTAGAGACGCCCAGAAAGGACTTAGTAGGGTTCATTTTAAGTTGATGCTGACGCATTAAATCAAAGATAGTCTTCAAATCTTGGATATGATCTTCCTTTCGTCGACTTTTGACCGCAATATCATCAACATAGCATTCGACTATTTTTCGGAGATGTTCGTGAAATATAGTGCTCATTGCTCGCTGATATGTTGCTCCTACATTTTTGAGACCAAACGGCATCACTGTATAATAGTATGTACCGATCGGCGTTCTGAAGGAAGTGTGTTTTTCATCATCTGGAAACATTTTGATCTGGTTGTATCCCGAATACCCATCCATAAATGACATTCGTTCGAAACCACATGTGTTATCGATCATGACATCAGTAATTGGAAGAGAAAACTCGTCTTTAGGACAAGCTGCATTGAGATCACAAAAATCTATACAGACCCGGATCTTACCAGTCTTTTTAAGGACAGGAACGATGTTAGCCACCCATTCAGGATGTTGTTCCTCTCGAATAAATCCAGAAGCCATAAGCTTGTTAACTTCAGCTTCAATTGCATCCAAGATGTCTGGACGAAATTGTCGCTGTTGTTGTTTGACCGGTTTAGCATTTGGCATGATATTGAGTTTGTGCATTGCAATCTTCGGATCTAGTCCTGGCATATCTTCATAACTCCAGGCAAAGACATTAATATAATCACGAATAAGCTTGATCATGTCTTGCTTATCCATTTCTGAAAGACTTTCACTGATGAATATTGGTTTAGGAGAACCTTCTTCACCAACATCAATTTGGATCAGTTTATCTTCGGTAGGAGGTTCCCTCTGCTCGAACCTGAATTTCCATTGATTATCTAATCTTTGAGCCCATTGTTCCGATTCGGGTGATATTTCAAAATCATCCTCATCTTCATCATTTTCCTGCGGGCCATCAACGGAGACCATATTGATGGATAGAATAGAACGATGGATATCGCCAATACTCGTGTCAGAATCCCAAGAGAGGGAATCAGAAGACTCAGATCGTTCGTCTTCATCGGATTTTGAATCTTCATGGACTATGTTGATAAAGAAAGTAGGAGTAATGTAACCTAAACCACATTTTGTCCTTCCGTATTTTAATGGAGGAATTCGAACAGGCATTCTTCTTCCTTTTCCATTATTGAGACTGGTTCTAAAGTCATAACCCATATTCTTAATGATATTTTTGGATTGTTGACTGTAGCGACGCAGTTGTAACCTTCCAGTATCGTCGTTTATGTCATCTTCTTCCAAGTTAGGAGGATTCCGGGGTCCTTTATAAAAGAAGATTGGATTTTCTCCCTTCTTTTTAGCAGGGACCACGAAGTATGATTTTTGTATGGATTCCAATGATACGTCTGTATGAAGAGTTTGAACAACCCCTATAGTTAGTGACTCTAAGCTATCTAACAATTGTAAATAACTTTGTACATGATCACAAACATCAATATACTGTAAAGGAGATGCTTCATTAATATTAGATACTGTATTTACAACAGAAGGCTGAGCCTTATCAGGCTTAGTCAAATTAATGACAAAAGGGGGAGAGGAAGAGCGATCAGAAGTTTTGTTTCGATTAAGATCGATAACAAAAGGCTCAGAAGAGGTGAGCTCCCTTGAAGAAGATCGTGGATAAGTAGTACGTCCACTGACTGGAATGACTAGAGTATCTGGTCTAGCCTGAGAAGATGGAGGGGGAGTGGTACGTCCACTGACAGGAATTATCAGTGAGCCTTGTGGAGCCTGGGCAGGTGATGGAGTAGTACGTCCACTGACAGGAATTATCAGTGAGCCTTGTGGAGCCTGGGCAGGTGATGGAGTAGTACGTCCACTGACAGGAATTATCAGTGAGCCTTCTTCAGATGATTTAACAGACTGCGGAGGAGTGATACGCCCATTTACAGGAATAACAAAAGTGCCAACTTTTGCTATCTCATCATCATTATCCATAGCTTGCAAGACTTTTGAGTATTCATCTTTGTACATGCGAGCATCATTGAAGTAAGCTTCGACTCCTTTGAATGGATAGAGATCTGCAACCTCCTTTTGAACTTTTCCATTATCATCAACATATTTGAAGCACTGATGAAGAGTTGAAGGAACGATATTATGTTCATGCAAGAATGGTCTCCCCAATAAAGCATTATATGAGCAACCATGATTGTCGATGATGTAAAAAGTGACTTTGGTACGAAGATCGCCTATTTGAAATTTGAGACAAATCTTGCCCAAAGGCTCACTTTTTCCTTGATTAAATCCCAAGATGGTAGTGATAGTGCTGGAAAGGCTATGTACAGGTATCTTCAGTACGTCTAGCATAGCTTTTGGCATAATACTGAGAGCAGATCCTGGATCAATCAGGAGACGATCAACCTTCATAGAATCAATATATCCTGTATGATATAAAGGACGATCATGTCGATTATCCTCTAGCAGCATATCGTCCTGCGTAAAGGTAATGTTTGGAATAAATTCCAATACATTATGGCAATGAGAAACAGATTCTGTTTCCAACTTCTTGAGAAGAGTTAGGCAGGTTTCTGCTTGCAGTAGTGCTTCACTTAGAGTTTCTCGAGTCTCTTTAGAGAGGCGTAAGAGCTCGAAGATTGATAATTTAGCTGGGGTATTGGCTAGTTGAGCTAATATATCAAAATTATAAGGCTTTTCAAGTCCTGTAGGAGATGATTTCTTCAATGGTTTGTCGAAGCGAACTTGTTGTTTGCCTTTGTCAGCTGCCGTTGGTTTAGAAGGAACTGTCTCAACAGGAACATTCAAAGGCTCTTCAGTAGAGACTGGTGTTGAAGCTGTAACTGGAGGGACGTCAGAAGTTTCTTCAGGAATTTTAGCATAATCTTTTAGATATATTTTTCCTGACCGAGTTCCAGCATGAACTTCAACTTCAGATTCTGGTTCCGGGTCTATGGAAACCATGTTGCAATTTTTTATCTTGCTCTTGGTTCTTTTATGTTTGATGAGAGCTTCATTCCAGAAACCAAGGCCAACACGAGATTGATTATGTCTCATAGTGATAGCCAAAGGTGCTCGAAATCCCTTGCCTGAGTTCAAACCAGGAGCAGTGGCTAGATCATAACCCATCTTCGCCATCAATTCACGAGATTGTGAACTGTATAGATAAAAAGCAGGCTTGTACCTATCTTCAAATTGAGGTACAGATTTTATCTCCGTAGGGAGTGAATTTCCTGCTGAGATGAAAGTAGAAGTTAGATAAAAATCGGGTGTAAAACTAGAAGTCACATTGCATGACTTAGTCTTCCCGAGCTTCTTTTTAGATGATGGAGTCTTCCGAGGAGAAGAGGAAGACGTTTCAAACTCCGTCATTAAATCTGGATGAATCCACATGATCTCTCCCTTCTTGGTTGTGACAGGAACAAGTCTGTCATTCTGTGCTGGTGGGATGTTTACAACTTCGAGAGTTGCTTTGGGGATAGGAACAATCCCACTTTCTACCATTAAGGGAGGGAAGTCACCGAACTGTATTGAAATTACATTTGCTGTGACTGTTTTGTCTTTGGGTGTTAATGTCACAGCTCCTGATTTAATCATCTCTTGAATCTTCCCTTTTAATACATAGCAAGACCGGATTGTATGACCCAGCATTCTATGATATGGACAGTATTTTGGATGATCTGTCTTATTGGCTTCATCAGGCTTTTTAATTTCTGGCAATTGAATCTTATTACCTTTGAGCAAGCATTCAAAGATACCCTGAACATCATCATCGTCGAAAGAATATTCTTCCTTCGGCCGAGGAGGTCTCTGTTGTTGATTTGTTGGAGCTGGAGTAGCTTGGGTAGTCTTTACCTCTTGACTACTGCTTCGGAGATTGACTTCAAGAGCTTCTTTCCCTTTGCGATTATTGGGTCTAGGACTATTACTAGCACTCTGATTTGATTCCTTGGGAGCCATTTGTACCCCCAGACCCTTGAAGGTCTCAGCACTGACCTCGGCAGCCTTGGCACTGACAATAAAAGAAGGCCAATCTTGGAACTGAGTGGACCCTGTCCACATGCTGATAATTGGTAAAAGATTCGACTTGCAAGTGTCGATGGTAACAGCATCGGGAGTTCTGAGAGGCATTTTGAGGGCTTCTCTTCTGAATCTTTCAATGAAGTCCTCGGTGGTTTCATTATTTTTCTGTTTAATTCTTATGAGGGCTGACATGGTCATGTCGTTAAGCCCTTCATAGAATCGTTCAAGAAATATTTGCTTGAAACCGGCAAATGAGGTAATGCACCCATCAGGGAGACTTCTATACCATTCATAAGCCGTTCCTTTGAGACATCCAACGAACACCCGAGTAAGGAGGGCGTCACTTGGTTGCAGTTGATCAGTCATTACTTCAAAATGATTAATGAACTGACTTGGGGAGGTTGTCCCATCAAAGAAAGAGATGGTCGGAGGTTTGTATTTTGGTGGATACGATACCTGCTTCCATTCTATCGGGTAAGGTTGCTTGATACCTAACCTTTGCAAACCATCCTTCTGTTTGAATGCCTCGAATTGAGTTCGGAGATTCCTTAACTCTTCAGAAACAATTCCAGAAGATTGGGGAGTTGTAACTTGTTGAGTGTAATTGGGAGGAGGGACTGCAGTATATGTACCACCCCCAGCTCCAGACTGACTTGGAGTGGGTTGTATAGGAACATTAGATTGTACCCCCGGAATAGTAGAGGGTTCCGGGTTTGGAACAACAGGAGTATTTAATATAACTGGAGGAGCTGTCTGTTGGACTTGCTGAGTTTGATGCTGAGCTTGCATAAGAGTGTGCATAGCATTCAATGTATCTGCCATAGCTCGCAACTGTTGTTCTAAGGAAGAAATCCTTTGTTCATGAGCTTCGGTGCTAGTCGAAGGTTCATGATTGCCCTCTGCCATGTAAGTGGTAATCATTCGAGGGATAGATGATGAAACAGTCTGTTCTGAATCATCACTGTGTGAATCAGTATCTTTCCCGGGGCTATTTACGGGAGTCAATACTGGAAAGTTAGATTCTCCAAGGAAGTCTTTTGTGATCTCCGGATTACCACTTGGATGAGAAGAATAAGAGGCTCTGGCCAAGGCCCCGGTCCTGGATCGGGTGTCGAGATAAACACCATCTTCAGAGTCTGATATAGCATCAGACCGTATGCTACCCCCAATATTTCTGGAGGTCATGTTGACAGAAGCATAAAGAGGTTCATCTTCATCCAACATTGGTTCATATTGAATCCGTTCGAAAACAGATTGTCTTTTTGGTGAACAACAACATTGAATTACAACTCGAGGTTGGAAATTGCAACCATGCTTTTCATGACAAATATGAGCAATATCATAGCCTGACTGAGTGTCAATTCTCCGTTTATTTTGCAAATACTCCCGGAGATCTGTAGGAACAGATTGGGAAGTACTTGAAGATAGTTTCTGTGTAGAAACTCGTCTTTTGTTCTTCTGTCTTCTTGGTTCCTGAGTGTATAAAGACTGATTAATTTGAGCCACATAGTTCTTGGCATATTCTGCATCAGGGTCTAATATACTTGTCTCAGTGGAACTGAAACGATTATGATTAAGCTTGTTACGAAGATCCGTAGGAGATCTGACTTTGATATCAGTCTTGGATACTTGTAATTTACCTTTCTCAGATCGAGAAATTTTGAGAGAAGGAAGATGGGTATTATTTCGACTAGGAGTCAGTAATAATCCATCTTTGGAGGAATTAGCCAAAAGGCGTTTTCCTTTGTTTGATCTAGTAAGAGTACTAGTCAAATTAACTCCAGAGGTAAAGACCTTAGGAGTAGAGGAGTTGACTAAAGAGTCTTTCTCCTTGGTAGGCACAAGATGTGCAAGTTGAGGGGGAATCATTTGTATGTTCTGTGGAAGAGAACCCCCAGCCTGATTTTGAGAAACAGTCAAAGAACTGTATCTGTTAGCATACGCTGACTTCAGTTTGGACTTCTGGTCATATGCTGCCTTTTTATTAGCATACGCTGGCTTTGGCTTAGCGTACGCTGCCTGATGTTGGCTTTTGTACGCTGCCTTTGCCATACGCTGCCCTTTGAATACCATACGCTCAGAGTCATCAATGGCTAAAGAGCCGACTGCTGTCGTAAGAGTAGAGGGAGAAGAGACTTTGACTTGTCCAGAAATGGTTTTCCTTGTACACGCTGACTTGGTTAAAGAACCAATTTTGTCAGCGTGACTAGGAGAAGCCACTGTTGCCGTGTTCAGAGAAGCCGAATTGTGCTTCATGGAAGTTGAAGACATGTTTTTGTCAGCATGAGAAGTGACAGAAGCGTCTCGGACTGCTGCAAAAGACTTAGGGACATAGACGGAGCGTCCTTTCTTCTTGGCAGCAGAAAGAGCGGAGGAAGCAGTACGGCCCTCCTTCGCCTTGAGCATTTCTTCATAAGCCGATTGGTCGAATTGTACAACCATCGTCTTCTTCGTCAAGCCGATCGACGAAGTATCGTATTGAGTTGTTGCTATCTCGTTAGAGGAGACAGCTTTCCCCAGCAGAGTCGCCAATTTATTTTCCATAAATAAATTCACTTTATTTATTTTGTATCTGAGAAAATTACAACTGTAGGAATCTAATCTAGAAGACGATTACTTTATCCCTTGGACGATACGATAAAGAAGACTCGAACTTTGAAGAACTTGGACAGCAACTGGGCAATCTCTCTGTTCTCTATGAAATTGACTGTAGTGTCTAATGAAGATGAAGAAAACTCTCTTTTATAGAGTTCAGGATAACTGTCCTTAAACATACGCTCAGGTAGTTACTTGACGTGTGCATAACTGCAGGAACGCGTGGCAAATTCTGGTGGAGACACATTAGCGTGCGGTTGAAAGTAGTAGAGTATATTCAGGAGAGATTGATGGCATGAATGCCACGTTGCATAACTTCTGAAGAAGTGGATAATTGAGTACAGGACACGTGAGAACGTGTGTTAACTGCTTATTGAAAATCATTCTGGACATAACTGCTGTGATACGCTGCCTTAGAAGAAGAGTCATACACTAGCTTTGAAGGCACATGTCTTGCATACGCTTACTTGGACAGCGTAGAACCATATAAAGCTGATACGCTCACATTATTGACAGAGAGTCGTATGGAAACTATACGCTCACTTGTCAAGGAGTCGTATGGAATCCATACGCTCACTTGATTGAGAAGGAGTCGTATGAGATCCATACGCTCACTTAGTTGGAAGAAGTCGTATGAGATCCATATGCTCACTTAGTTGGAAGAAGTCGTATGAGATCCATACGCTCACTTAGTTGGAAGAAGTCGTATGAAAAATAAGTAGACACGTGGCATATTTGAATAAGTAGACACGTGGCCATCATCAATCTTCTTTGATACGCCATATCTTCCAATAACTGACAAAATCGTCTCGAGCGTCGTGACTGCGGATATGATGGCTGATAGACTGTCAAAACTGACAGTAATGATGGCTTTTACATTTATGAGAAATGCTGAGCTGTCCTCGTAAAAGACAAAACCGACTCCTCGAAAACATATATGACGGCTAGTCTCCATTGGACAGCTGTCTTTGCACGAAAGACGAAGTATCAAATTCATCATTTATTAAATATATGCTGTGCTGTCATCTCAGAAAATAATAAAATATTCACTGAACGTACGGCCTTTGGATGAGCGTATGGCCTTGACTGAGCGTATGGCCTTGAGCGTATGACTTGGACTGAGTGTATGGCTTGGACTGAGTCTTATGTCAGCGTGTCATAATTTTCACACCCTACAAGACTCATGTACTCTCATGCTCACAGAGCCTCTCATGAATCTCCCATTTATGGGCTTATCATGAATCTTAACATAACTTGAACGGATCCTTGTGTATTGATTGGGGATGGGGGAGTGGAAATAGTCATGTGGATATTACCCCAGTAGCTGTAGTCATGAATCACTCCTAGCTGTAGTCATGAATCTCCTATGCTATTTCACATGTCTATATTTTACTCTGACTCACTAGACACTGCTAGTTCTCTATTATAGTAGATATTTCATTACAGTTATCTCTTTTGCTACATGTATCTTCTTTCAGCGTTTCCTGTATTTTACTCTATTGCATGCTTTATATTTCCTATCATACTATGCACTGCGTGAGATGTATTGTGCTCGTTCCTGTCCTGATTGGACATGTTGAAAATATTACAGAGGATGAGGAGGAGGCCCTGGTGTCTACCTATTATGGAGCAGGACTAGATGACACTTATGTTGTGGACCCTCAGCAGGATCCACCTGCAGCTGAGGACGTTGCCCCAGTAGTCTAGATTAGTATAGCTAGACAGTCTTTCTATGTTATCTTTTTGTCTCACCTATGAGTTGTATTTTGAGATGTTGAGATATGTAGACTCTTAGACTTATTGTATTATGAGTTGACATTCTGATGTTATGTTATCCTAGACACTTGGACTTATTTCATCTATTGTACTGTCTCTTTGAGTTACCATCTGTCTATCTATCTATCTTCCATTTCTCTACCTAGATGTGATTGAGATTATTTTCTGTTTGTCACCTCCATTCGGAGAGTATAAACTGTGCAGGTACTTTATATTGTTAGATGATTAACCTAGGACAGCGTTCTACTGCCGACACTGCGGCGTAGGCTGGACGTACCTACTTCTCGTCCCCTGACTCTAGGGTGCGGGTCGTGACACAATTGAAGTTGGACGAGTTCTTCGTATCAAAGCTCGCGTCTGTAGAAGTTGCAAGGACTTCGTATGAAAACTTGCGAGATTTTTCCAATAGTGGATTCAACTGGAAGCTAGAGTTATTCCGACTGGACTAGTCCTCACCAGAAGAAAACCAGTATAAATCTCGGTGTTTACGTTTGCCTTCTGATCACTTTTAAATTCTGCCATTTACTTCTTATGATTATTATTATATCTGCGATCTAACTGCTAACAAGTTTTTAATTAGCAATATTCTGTTGCCTACTCTATTCACCCCCTCTAGAGTATTCTGCTTTACGATTTCGTTCCTACAGCATGGTCCATGCATCCTGACGCTAGCGCATGGCTTCCGTATGAGGGCGCTCGTCACCTTGCTCAAGCGAGCGCATGGCCACCCGCGTTCCGTCCGGTGGGCGCATGGTCCTCTTCCTCATATGCGGGCGCATGGCCCTCGCCCCCTGGTGCAGGCGCATGGCATCACCTCCCCTTCGATCATTTGGTGGGCACAGGGCCCCCTCCCCCTGCGGCAGCCCCTCCCGTGAGCGCAGGGCCTCCCTCCCCGGGTGTTTGGTTCCCTTCCGGGGCTTCTTCGATCATCCAAGCCGACGGCTCATCCTCTGGATCTGGGGCGACGGTTTCAGCGGTTGCTCCCCCCCCCCGTGCTGCTGGCCACCCTACATCAAATCTTCCCCTTTTCCAGGTTCGGGCGCCTCCGGCGGACCCTCCCCCCCCCGTGGCTCTGCCCCGGCTGTTGACCCCCTCCTTGGGGTGCCTCTGCCCCCTGTCGTCGCAGCTACCACCCTCGCTCCTTCATCTATCAGTCCGCCTCCTCCTACAACAGCCCCTCCCCTCCGTGGCCTTGACCCGACCTCTATCTCCAGGCCGTCTGCTCATCTTCCTTCCCTGTCTGCCGGTGGGATCCCACCCATTCGCGACGCTTCGTCCTCGACATCCAAATCAGGTGGCCCGCCACCCTCATTCGCCGATGTGCTACGCCCGGATCGCTCCCCCAAGAAGGGCAGCCTGTTCTACGACGTTGATCTCCCGGAAGTGGACTACCCTTCGGAATCCTCGGTTACCCGAGTCCCCTTCTCTGCTCAGGAACTATCCTCTCTATCCTCGTCCTTCCCCCACACTTTTGTCCTTAAATTTTCCACTGGCTGTCCGAAGCTTGATCGGGTTAAGGAAGTGATCCTCAGTTGTCGGTTGTCCGCAGATTACAGGATCGTTCCTCTCAACCCTAAGCATATCATGCTGCACCTTTCCTCAGCGACCGATCACCAGACCGTGTGGTCCAAGGGCACATGTAAGGTGGACTCCCACCTTATGAAGATTATCAGGTGGACCCTTGACTTTAGTACCAAAGAAGATTTCGCGATGGTCGCGGCCTGAGTGACCCTATCCAACCTTTCCCTAATCTGCTTCGTCCCCGCGGCCCTCAGGCGTATTGCCAACTCGTTCGGGACCTATGTGGCAACTTTAGAAGAAACCAGCAACCTCACTAAGGCTCACTACGCTAAGATCTGTGTAGAGCTTGACTTGAACAATGAGCCCCCCAATCACATCGTACTAGAGCTGGGCCACCAGCTGCACACCCAGCGAATAGTATACGATAGTCACATCATATACTGCAAATACTGCCATCAGCGGGAACACCTAGCAGAACATTGTTTCCGCCTACACCCAGAGCTCAAGAAGATGCCCACCAGGAAAGACGCCCCGAATAAGGGAGGCAAAATAAACAGAAGCAACACCCCCCGCTACTTCTTCTTCCGAACACCCATGTTAGGTTTGAAGATCAAGGAGGTTCACCGGACAGGGCCCCCACTGTCATAATTGCGAAACGCAATACCCCTACATCCCTAGACCTATCCAACAAGTTCGACGTTCTGGATTCGGAAGCTACCGAGTCGGCTGAGGCTACTGCCACCTTAGAGGACCCGGAAACCACCGAGCCATCACAGGCCATTGTATCCTTTTAGGACCCGTTCAGGCACATGGAAGTGACCGAAGAGCCCGAAACACCCAGAGATACCCACCTAATCGAAGACACGGACAACCTCCCCGAGTCCGTCGATCCCCTTGTCTCTGTTATCGAGGCGCTGGCGATCCTGGGACCAGAGCAGGTCCTGAAAGGAAAGCAAGTTATAGCAGCAGGATTCCCCCTACAAGCAGCTGAAGAAGAAGAGGGAGACACAGAAGACACACTCATTTTACCCAACGGAGAGGCCTTTCTGGACTCCGTGGGAGATAGGATCGCTCCCACAAAGGTCAACCACTCCACAGGCACTCAGGACCCCAACAACGACAAGCCTGCAGATGTCACAGAGAAGACAACCATCCGAACTAGATCCGCAGTCAAGCGAATTAAAAATGACCTCAATCATAACATTAATGCTTAACATCCTCTCCTGAAATGTTAGAGGTCTGGCTAACAAACCTACCAAGAGGCGGATTATTGCCCTCAAAAAACTCCACAAGTTTGACATTTTGATCATTCTCGAACCCAAGATCCCCCTCCAGGAAAATTAAATCTATTCAGCTGCAATTAGGTTTCCATAATGTCGTGGCTGGCAACCACGACATTTGGATCCTCATCTCTTCCAATGTCCACATCAAAATTATCCGGGATTCCAAGCAAGCTCTCACGTGCTGGATAGAGCACCCCTCCCTTCCAAAGCGTGCCATGTTGTCAGCGGTTCACGACAGCTGCGACATCATCGAGCACAAACAACTTTGGGAAGACCTCCTCGACACCAACGTCAACCACTTCAACATCCCCTGGCTTTGTATTGGAGACTTTAACGTAATCACCTGTAGAGAGGAGAAGTCAGGGGGAAGGCCGCCCCCACCTACCGCCATGTATGACTTCGACAACTTCATCTTTAATGCCGACCTTTCCACGATCCAGTTCTCCGGGAACGCGTTCGCTTGGTGCAATATGCAAGAAGGAGATCGTAGGCAATATTTTTGCCTTGACAGAGCCCTCACAAATTCCCTCTGGCACGGCATGGGCATCACCTCTAGACTTTCTCATCTTAATGCTACTGAGTCTGATCATGCTCCCCTGCTAGTGGAGATCAGTAACTCAGCCAACCAGATTAAAAAGAACTTCCGATTTTTCGACCTCTAGAGCGACCATCCTCAATTCATGAAGGTCGTCGAGAAAGCTTAGAATCAGGTGGACGAAGACGACCCACTGATCAGAGTTGCCAGCAAGCTTAAGGCGACTCGGAAAGCTCTGGCAGCATGGAGCAAACAGGCGTACAGAGATATTTTTCAGGAAGTCCGTACGGCGGAAGATAATGTCACCCACGCAGAGATGCTCTTTTTGGCTGATCGATCTTCGACTGCCAGGGCCGCCCTCAACCTCACTAAAGCCATCCTCAAATTCCGGCTGAAAGTAGAAACGGAATATTGGAAGCAGAAAGCGAGGCTGAAATAGAAAAGTGAGGGGGATAAAAATTTGGCCTATTTTTACGCCTGTGCCAGCGGCCGTAAACAGAAGCTGTCTCTTCACCAGATCAAAAATGACTCGGGTATCATCATCAGTAACCAGCGGGATATCCAAGCGACGGCTGCTAAATTCTACTCCCAGCTGTTCACCAAACAATGGGTCTACAGAGATGACAATCTTCTGGCTGAGATTCCTCTTCTCATTGATGACAACGACAACACTCAGCTGGAACTCCCCCCGATCGAGCTTGAGGTTAAAGACGCGGTTTGGGCGCTAGACGCCCACAGCGTGCCCGGACCCGACGGCTTCTCCGGGACATTCTTTCGACAATGCTAGAACATCATCAGGAAAGACATCCATGAAGCAGTTATCGCCTTTTTCCAGGGAGCAACCTACCCAAAGGCCATATCAGCCGCAATCTAATCCTCATCCCCAAAAAAGATAACCCGAAAACCTTTCGAGACTTCCGCCCCATCAGCTTGTGTAACTTCACTAATAAGATCATCTCCAAGATCATCGCTTCTCGTATGTCTGGTTTACTACCGAAGATCATCTCTGAGGAGCAAAGTGGCTTCGTCCGAGGTAGAAACATCCAAGACAACATTATGCTTGCTCAGGAACTTATTACCTGTATCGAAACTTCCTGCTAGAGGGGGCAACATAGCGATCAAACTGGACATGGAGAAAGCTTATGATAGGCTTGACTGGCAATTCATGATTTGGGTTTTCACGGCCTTTGGCTTCTCGGAGACTTGGACCAACATGGTGTGGAGATCGATCAGCAACTCGTGGTTCTCTACTGTCATCAACGGCCAAGCCGACGGCAAATCCAGTCGGGGCGTCAGACAAGGAGACCCTTTATCTTCCACCATCTTCATCATCACAGCGGACGCTTTGAGCAAAAATCTGAATAAGATGGTTAGAACCCCGAACTTCCAACACTTTCATACCGCCAGCGGATGTCCGATCTTTACCCACCTCGCTTATGCCGACGACATCCTCATCTTTTCATCTGGGGATGTCGGGTCGGTAGAGGTGGTCCATAACACCCTTCAGAGATATGCTGCTAGCTCAGGACAGAAGGTGAACTCCGACAAGAGTGTTATCTACATGCATCACAACATTGGGAGAGACATCGTGGCTAATATCTCCAATGTCACTTCTTTTTCTATTGAACACCCTCCATTCCTTTACCTTGGTTGTCCACTGGTGTACGGTAGGACTAACGCTGGCATTTTTTACGGGCTGGTTAACAAAATCAGGAGAAAGCTGGAGGGCTGGCACAACGCTAGCTACTCTATCCCCGAGCGGAAAGATGATTCTCATCAACCACGTACTCACATCCATTTCCATATATACCCTGGCTGCGTGCTCCCTCCCCCCCAAGAAGGTGATCCGCTTGATTGAAAGCATCATGTGCGACTTCTTCTAGGGGCATAGCGCGGGGACATTAAACATCACTGGACGAGTTGGGACACCATGGCCAGGCCTGCCGAGGAGGAAGGCATGTGGTTTGCTAGAATCTCTCACATTGTTGTCGCATTCTCCATGAAACGGTGGTGGAAGCTTAGATCGAGTCAGAATCTATGGGCTAGATTCATGAAGGCCAGATACTTCAAGCACATCCACCCATCTCAGGCCTTCCCCAACAGCAGATCATCCGCCGCCTGGCGGCGCATTCTTACCGGACGCACTATGGCCGAACCGGTAATACGTCTTGCTTTGGGGAAGGGCGAAGCGTCGTTCTTCCTTGAACGTTGGGCTGGGGACTCCTTGTTTCCCATCCGCACGGCGGGTCGCGAGAACACCAAGATCAGGGACCTGTGGGATCCAGAGGGGAATGATTGGGATTGGGTCAGGATTCGCGATTGGGCCGGGGATGAGGCTGAAGACTATATTCGTCAACGAGGCCTGAAGATTGGCAACGAGGCGGACGAGCTGCGCTGGTCGGCCGAACACTCTGGACAATTCTCGGTGCGCTCGGCCAGGCAAGTCGCTCGCGGTCGTGGTACTCCATCTCAGATCCACGCTGCTTTCTGGCAGACTTGCATTCCAAAGAAGTGGTCAATACTAATTTGGAGAGTCCTTCAGAAGAGGTTGCCCACCGACGATAATATGTACACCATCAGTTTCAGCTTGGCATCTGCATGCAACTGCTGCTCAGAGCGTCAGACAGAAACTGTCGACCATATCTTTTGTCAAGGGGAATTACCTGACAGGGTATGGAGAAAGTTATCTCAAAGGTGTAGAAAGGCACATGGAGTTGGCTGCATCAATGACCTCCTGACCGACTGGGCTACAGTGTCCCATGGCCACCAAATTGTAACGGCTGCTGCCATATGGACCATTTGGAAGAATCGCAACAAAGCGAGATATGAGGGCTATCAGTACAATGCCGACCAGGTTATCAGAGAGACCTTCAGGCCGTGTCAGAAGATCATGTCCTGCTGTCCGTACAGGCAGAACAGTTCTTGGAGTACACCTCTCCCCTAACATCCGATTTCCTGGTTTTGGTGGTATACTTGTATAGGCGTCGGCATTTTGTGCCTAGGGGTATACTTGTACAAGCTTCGGCATTTTGAACCTTGTCGGAATAAAATAGAGTGTTTCTTTAATATATATATATATATATATATATATATATATATATATATATATATATATATATATATATATATATATATATATATACACGGCTCAAAAGTGAGCCGTCTACCCAATTTATGGATATCTTAAATTACACTACCCAATTTAGATTACAATTACTTTTTATCTGGGACTTTATTTAGCGCCAAATATAACATAGGAGACAAACAGTTTAGTTTAGTTACCCTTCGACTTGAACGGTAATTTCTACACAATTTTATTCCTGGTATCTTGCTCATTCTCAAAAACAAAATTGATCTTTTAGCATATCTATTTGCAAAATAGACAAGAATTTAGGATATTAGTTTGGAAAAAAAAAAGGTTTACTAGAGCAAATTGCTAACAAAACAAAGTTTATGCAAAGTTGTGATAATTTGTAATATTTAGTTACTTAGATAAGTAAACAATTTTTTTTTTGAATTCTTGTTCACAAGTATTGCATGATATTTCCAACTACTAGTTACCAAACACTCTCATTAATTTATATTTTCTTTGACAGTAGTTGTTTAGTTACAAAGAGATATATGCAAAAGTGGCTGTCCAAAATTTTTTTTTATCATACTTGACAAAAGAATTAGTTGAGAGGCACTAATAGCATGTTTCAGGTGCAGCATTCAAATGCTGCCATGTAAATTATTATGAAACAAAATACCTCCCTAAATCGTTTGAATCCTTCCCAATTTTACTATTTATCTATTTATTTTTAAAGCATGAATTCTTTCTAGTCTTGCCATATTTTTACAATACCACAATCCTCGCACTTCAATTTATAATTCGAGGAAGTCCAAAAAAAATTAAGTTAATTATTCAGCATTTAGTGCATTACTAACAACTTCTCAAATATTAGATCGATTATTTATTAATAATTTTATTTTATAGTTTTTCCTTCTTTATTCTATAAAAAAATTGTAAATAAATATAAGAAGATTTGTATAGTCAGTCGTCTATATAATAAGAGTGGCGTTTCCAACAAATAAGATAAAAACAAAGTACGGTCAGAATTAAAATACATAAATATATCCATTGGTATAGAACTCATTGTCATTGTTTGCTTAATTAACTATTCTTTTTTCTCTTAGTTTAATTATTTTGTCAACTAATAATAGTGGCTATACTCCTCTCTACTTAATTAACTCTTTATCTTCCTTGTTTTTTTAATTATTCTATTAACTAGTTAATACTTGGTCCCAATATTAAGCATACAAATTGATTATTAAGTTGATTAATTTATTGGTATCTTTTTTTTTTTAATCTTCTAATATTAAAACTTTAAATGATGCAGAGGTCTTATTAAAATTATGATCAAATCACTACAAGAAAAATGACGATTCTTGACGGTTTATAAGTTGACGGTCGTCGAAAACCATCATTAAATAGGGTTTATCTTGACGGTTTTAGGCTTACGTCAAGAGATGGCCTTTTTTTGTTACTTTAGCTCATTTATAGCATGTATGTTGACGGTTTCGAGAGATCCGTAAAGAAAGAGTATCTTTTATATTGACGTTTTGATAATAACCGTTAACTATTGTGTATGCGGAAAAGTTGTCGCGGTTTTTTCATTTGCCATTATGGTAATTATTTCGAAGTCTTTAAATTTATTGCCGGTCTTCCACAAAAAACTTTAAGGCTCATAAGAACCAAACTCTCGACTTCTCTTCGCGCTCTCTTCGAAACTCTCGACTTCTCTCTCCTCCCGCTCTCTCAGAAACCCTCGTCTCCCCCTCCCCTCTGAAACCCTCGTCTCTCCTCTCTCAGAAACCCCTCCTCTCTCTCCCCCCTCAGAAACCCCTCTCTCCCCGTCTCAGAAATCGCTCTGGAGAAAACCTAACCGGTCTGGAGAAAACCCCTCCACTTCGATACCGCTCTGGAGAAAACCCTAGGCTTCAACAACTTCGTGCTGGAGAAAACCCTAGGCTTCAACAACCGTTCTTCACAATGCGGCAACTTCGATCTTCACCGTGCGGTATAATGCCTTTAATTTTCTCTCTCTGAAATTCAATTTTATGCCTAGGTTTTTTGTGCCAACTTCGATCGTCCTTCACGTTAGGATTTTTTGGTGGCAACTTCGTTCGTAAACTTAGGGTTTTTCTCTGTGCATTGCAACTAAGGGTTCACTTAGGATTTTTCTCTCGCTACCAACCATTTTTTGTATGTGTCTGTATTCTCTTTGTTATCTAATGTTGGTTCAGGTGGATTTTGTTTGTTACTTTTCATTATGATGGGCCAAAATGAGTCCCTTCTTTTTTCTTTTGAAGGACTTCTAACGGTGAACCAATTGGTTTTTGGATGCTATGTTCTGTGTTGATACATTCAATGTGGGTTTGATTATAAAGAAGTGGGTTTTTGGATGTTGTCCTCTGTATTCATACATTCAATATGGTTTTTGTAGTTGAACAAGTAATGGAGTAGGCTTGTTTCATTTCTAGCCAAGATGATTCTTTTTTTTTTTGCATGCTAATGGTCTTTTGGATGGTATTGATATTGTAAATGTCACAAACACGTATCGGACTCGACACAAACACTCGAGATATTTGTAAGGTTTATGGATGTTATGATATCTGTCTTCAATGTAAGAACTTAAATGGGTTTGTTAGTTTTTTTGTTGGATGGATGGCTAGGGTTCACTTAGGAAAGTTCAAGTACTTTTGAACTTCAAAATTTGTAAGGTTTATTGTTTATTTGCAGAATTTAATTCGATAGAGATTATTTTGTTCCTGTAAGTTTTGTGAAATTGTCATCTTCTCCTCTTTTCTATGCATAAGTTTCTTTTTTCTTTTTCGGGCTTTATAGTTGGTGTTTGTTTTATGAATGTGTAAGGGTTTTGTGAAATTGTCATCTTTATGTAGGTGTTTGTGTAAGGATTTTGTGAAATTGCCATCTTCCTAATAGTTGGTATTTGTTTTATGAATGTGTAAGGGTTTTTGGTACGTATCAGTAGGTGTATCAGTATACACTGATTTTGGATGTATTTCAATTTTTAGATGTATCTCAATTTTTAGTGTATCGTTGTGGTCCTTAATTTCTAGATGAATCTCAATTTTTTGTTTGAAATGCATAAACTCTTAGCTTCTTCCTACTTCAATGTTGCACAAATAGGTGAAGGGTCTTTAATTCCTTAATTTCTAGGCGTATGTACCTGAGAATTGTTCGTTTCTTTATTTGTAGAATGAATGGTTCTTCAATGTGAAGGGTTTAAATACTTGCAAGCATTATCTTTTACTAGTTTTAGATACCCTTTGAATTTGCATTGCACATTCTTAGATGGTTTTTTCTGAGTCTTGCATTGTATAGGTTGCATTCCCCTTCTTTAAAAAAATACTTTTGTAGCTTAAAAACTAGCTCTACCACATTGTCATGACCCGCACCCACTGTGAGGGTACGAGAACGTAACAACGCCCAGCCTACGCCGCAGTGTCGGCGGTAGAACGCTGTCCTAGGTCAACATACATCTAACAATATCTATCTAAACAGTTTATACTCCCCGAATGGGGGTGACATAGCAGTAATAAACTCAATCACAACTAAGGAAGAGATAGCACGATATGAAATAGAACTCAAGGAAAACAAATAGATGAAAAGTAGTCTAAGATAATCTCAGCAAAAATCCAGAAGTACATGGTCTCAGATACAGAATGAAAGAATATACATCTCTGAACTCAGAATAAAGTCTAGCTAAACATGCCTCAAGGCTACATAAAAGAAACTAAGCCTCACTAATCTAATCTAGGCAAACTGGGTGATATCCTCAGCTAGAGCTGGGTCCTCCTGAGCGTCCAGCTCATAGGTGTCATCTAAGGCTGTCCCGTAGTAAGTATCCAGACCAGCCTCCTCTTCGTCCTCTGTAATATTTTCAACAGGTCCAGTCAGGACAGGAACGAGCACAATACATCTCATGCAGTTCATATCATGTCAGGAAATATAAAGCAAGCAATAGAATAAGATACATGAAACGCTGTAAAAGATGTACATGAAAACAGGAGAGATATTTGATAACTGGAAATATATACATGATAAGTAAGAACTGTAAGTGACTAGTGATTTAGAGTACGAGATGGCATGTAATTGGCTTAGGTAGTACATGATAAAACATGGAAGTAACAGAGTGTACATGATGGGTAAATCACATGACCATTTATACTCACCCCTACCCACAATCAATACACAAGGATCTATTCAAGTTACGTTACGGACATGATGTTTTGGTTATACAAGAGACACATGGGCAAATCATGAGCGTACATGAAAGAACATGAGAGTACATGGACGTACATGTAAGAACATGAGAGAACATGAGTGTACATGAATAACGCAGAAGCAAGGAATACATGATGTACATGAAACACATGTCATAAAGTATCTGATGCGCCCGCTAAAGGGGATAACATCCCAAGAAGAGATCCATATAGTACCAATCCGTGATGATAACGTGACAGCATCAAGTAAAAGTAATCTAGAGCGAGAATATAAATCGTGACAAGTATGAAACGATCAGTGAATGTACTCGCCTGGTATCTGAGTGTCCGATATAAAAGTACTGTCTGAGGAGTGGTGTCTGGCTCCTAATCAGAACAGCACAAGTCACAACAAGTCCAGAATAGTAAAATGAGGTCCTACTATGCATTCTACATGATTCTAGGTCAATCTAGGCCAAAGTCAACCCTTGGTCAACTCTGGTCAACAGTCTAGGTTAACTAGGTCATTCCAAGTCTAAACCTAGACTAACAAGTCATTCTAGTCATTCTAGTCAATCTAGGCCTAACCAAGCCTACTAAACCTAAGCACACCAATACAGACAATGTCAGGGTATCACACACAAGTTGTATATACATTTAGGTATCCAAATACTAGGCAATATGCACATAGTATCATTGTGTGTGTACATGCTTTAGTGTCATAGGTGGATGTGTATTAGAGTGTATAGGGTGTCACATGTACATGGCATACAACATCACACTATATACCTATATACATACTACTAACCTTCATAGATGCATACCTACTTATACTTATACATTGAGAGATAGAGAGAGTTATGTAAATAGGCAATGCCATATCTATTGCATTCCACATTAGGCTATATACATCATACTCACATGTGTATATCACATTCACATAGGCAATTGCATTGTTCCTCACACATTACCCATCACATTACACATTTTCACTAGGTTAGATATTATCTATATATACATACATGTATACATACATAGAGGGAGAAAATATGTATGTCAAGAATGTGTGTGTAAATGTGTGGCTGCAACAAGTGACAGGAATAGCATAGAGTGTGTGTTTTATTTCTCAGTTTTCAGAAGAAAAGGAATCCCAGTTTTCAGAAGAAATGTGTGTCAATGACAGTTTGTTCATGTATTTAAACCTGTGTGTGTTCTACAATGTGTTCAGTCATAGGGAAAACTTTAGGAAGTAATCAACAGTGAATAACTAGAATCTTAGATTTCATAAAGAAGGGAGGGAACCAACTCATGATCCCTCCCCATAATCTCAGGTTTCAGGACTGAGGTTGGGTTCTAACATCCTGGAAAAATTCAGAATTTGCATTTCCAGTTCCCCTATCAGTTCAAACATTCCATTCACTCTCCCATGCTCTCAGGTATAGGTTTGAGTTCTAAATAGCATGAACATTCAGGAAAAAATAGGATTTCAGTTTGTGTGTGGTGTGTTGAACACAAATTTAAAGCCAAAGAAATTCTCAGATTATGACTTATATTCAGATTTCAGTTAATGCCAAACAAAAGGAAGAATAAAAGAAACAGTGTACACTCAGTTATTTAGGGAAAACAAACTCAGGTTTTACACAAATCTCAGGTTTTACCATTTGAATAGTGGAATGGTGTCTATGTTCATGAGGGAGGAATAAACTCAGTTTTAACAACGGCACTGATCTCAGATTTGTGTGACAGTTCCAAAGTGTGTGAGTAGTGTGTGTTTTGAAAACTCAATGCAATGAAATGGAAAAAAAATAGTTTTCATAGGAAATAAAATAACAGGTTTTTGAATGGATTATTGGTTGCAGGAAAACATAGATTGAACACTCATTAAGGTTCAGTTTCAGTAAATAACATACACAACAACCATTCCATGCCCAATCTCCTTCTCAGGTTTTACTTTTATTTCACATTTGAAAACAGAAATCCAACCCTCATTCGAAATCCATGCTACAAACCCCAACATGCATACATATGATCCTACCTATGTAAACTCATAGCACAGACATGTTAATCATGTATTAACATTATAATTAACATTTTAATTAACAATTTAATATCATTGAATTCAGAAAAAATGAAGGATTAATATGGTATCAGTCCATATCTCAAAAACCATGCATCCCATTGTCCAATTTCCTTTTATGAATCATAAACCCTAATCTATCATGCAAAACTAATTTAGTAGGTATTAATACATATGCAGGATTAATCAATATAACAAAATCATTAATTAACAGTTGGAAAAATGGAAATGAACTCAGTGAAATGACAGAAACTGAAACATGTATCAGTTCTTATGGAAACTTTACATTCGATCAACCAAAACACAATAATTTTATAGAGTAAGGGTTGGTAAACAATGTGTCATGCATACACGTGTCAAACATGGTGTTTGTGTCCAAACAAGTGGACACAAACGTGTCCAAAACATAAATTACACTGAAAGTGATAACACTGCACAGGCAGCCTCGTACACGTGTTCACCTAGGTCTAGGACACGACACAGGCATCCACGTGTCTCGTGGTCACGTGTGTAGGTTCACCTAGGGTCAGGCTACGTGTTCCATACCCTGATACGTGTCCATGTGTCGTGTAGAAAGGACACGAGATGCGTATCAGAGCCGATTTCTCAGCTGAACGTGTGCGTGTGTGGCCAGTGTGGCCCTAATTTCGTGTCCGATACAAAACGACACCTCGTGAAACTTTGGGGGCATGTTCGTAGACATTGCCCCCATGTCTATGCCAAATTTGGCGTATCGACGTGCACTGTGCAGTATGCACGAACAGGGTGGTAGCAGGGCACTGCCATACTGTGCAGTGCAGTGCAGTGTAGTGCAGTACAGTGTGTTCGTGTCTGATTTTGACACGGACATGACACAATATCAGCTCAGTCAACCAGGATCCAATAAACAATAACAAAACCTAATTTCCTATTTTAAAACTTTCCAAAAATCAGATCGAAATCCCCTCTTGGGCATTTCGACAAACACCTAGGCCACACCCTTGATACGTGTCCAAATGGACACGAAACTCATGAAACCTGACACGACACTAATGCACACACTTAGGGGACCCCTAGGGCTTCCTAATGATAAAGACAAATCGAAATTTCATGGAAATTTGAGGGAGTTACCTAAGCTTGAACCTTCAAGAAAAATCCCCTATTCAAATGCTCTCTTCTTGATGTCCCAATCCACCAAAATCACCACAAACTGAAATGGAACCTTAATGACAGGAAGAATAGATAGATTAGGATCTAATAGAAAAGATTTGAATGGAAAAGGAAGAGGAATGGAATTTTAGGGATTTATTGAATAGGAACAAACCTTTCCTTCTAGACTTGAGCTTTCCTAAGAAGGAGGCAACCCTAAACTAAGAGAGTATTTATAGGGTGGTGTTCCCAATGATGATATGGTGGCTGGCCACTTAGTCTAGGGCTTAGGGTTTTGGAATTTGTCTTGGGCTTTGGGCCCAACCACAAGGCTATGAGCTAAATGATTTAATAAAGGTTCTAAATCACAAACCATGACTTATGACTTTTCTAAATCCTAATGCTAACTAGAGTCTAATGACCAACCCAAGGATTAGCTTAGGTTAGACTAGAGTCATATAACCTAACCAAGTCCATACTAACTAGGGTTAGCTTCTAGGTTGGTCTACAAGGGTCAAAACTAGTCAAAGTCAACCCAGTCCAAACAAATCCAAAATAACTCCTATAAAATTCTCATAAATTCAAATAAATTCTATTAAATCTAAATAATAATTAATAATCCCAAATAATTCTTAAAATTACAAAAATGACTAAAATACCCCTCAGTCTGGAAATGAACACTAGCAAGACACCAAATCATAAGTCATGAATTTAAATAGTTAAAAAAATAATTAAAAATCACTAAAAATCATAATATGAAATAAATACCATTAAATAATAATTATAAATACAAAATTTCAAAATTACCTTCTTCTGGAAAACTGGGTGTTACACACATTTTGGTTGCAGGAAAGGATGAAGGTAAGACCTTAAGGAGTGGACTAAGGTCGTCTAAAGTTGAAGCTCAGGTATACAGACTATTACAATATTATATTGCATTTGTATCCTCTGTTTTACTCCAAAACTTTTATGTTGTCCTCTGACACTTTATTTGTATCCTCTAGTTTGTACTTTGTATATTGCTAAGTAGAGTTACATGTCTAAATCATGGCTAACATGTTATATTAACCTGTGTAGGCATTTCTATTCTAATCCAACCCAAAATGGATAAATCGTGGATGTCAAAGGATAGAATGTGTAGAGAATATGAGGAAGGAGTAGAAGAGTTTCTTGAGTTTGCAAAACTCGATTCAAGTAATCCTAATTCTAATAGATGTCCATGCGAAAAATGTAGAAACTTGACATTTCAAACGTTAGGGGTCGTAAGAAAACATTTGTTTATGAGGGGTATAGATCGAAGTTATATAGTATAGGTTTTGCATGGTGAGAAACACGAGAAGATAGGATCGTCAAGCTTTGCAACATATTCTGAAGAAACACATGGCTATGAAGACGACTCCTTTGAAAATGCTGTAGATGCTGTGGAAATGGTTAATGCTGCATATGAACATATTTCTGGTGACCGTAAGTTATTTATTTCTCTACTCGAAGATACTAAAAAGCCTTTGTATCCTGGTTGTTCAAAGTATAGAAAACTATCAGGATTGATGAGATTGTATAACATTAAAGGAAGATTTGGGTGGTCTGACAGTAGCTTTTCAGAGTTGTTGAAAATTCTTCATGATATGTTCCCAACACAAAATAAAATACCTTCATCAATGTACGAGGCTAAGAAGATGATGAAAGCTCTGGGTTTGGAATATAAGAAGATACATGCATGTCCCAAATGATTGCATACTTTATAGAAAGGAATATAGTGATTTATCGGATTGTCCCACTTGTGTAACATCAAGATGGAAGAAGGCAACTAATGATCCTCACCAAGTTTTTAATAAAAAAGTTCCTGCCAAACTATTGTGGTATTTTCCTCCCATTCTCCGGTTTAAACGAATGTTTCAATCCTCAAAGACAGCAAAGGACTTAACTTGGCATGCTTATGAAAGAGTAGTTGACGGCAAACTTTGCCATCCTGCAGACTCCGCATCAAGGAAGCTAGTTGACCACAAGTGGCCGAATTTTGCGAAAGATCCTAGAAACCTTCGATTAGCTCTTTCAGCTGATGGCATAAATCCACATAGGTTCCTTAGTAGTAGGTACAGTTGTTGGCCAGTTATATTGGTTACCTATAATCTACCGCCGTAGTTGTACATGAAAAAAAATTTATGATGTTGTCGCTATTGATTTCAGGTCCAAACCAGCCGGGCAATGATATTGATGTTTATTTAGCACCATTAGTTGAGGACTTGAAACATTTATGGGAAGAGGGAGTTGATGCTTATGACGCACAAAAAAGAGAGTTCTTTACTTTAAAGGCCGTATTGTTGTGGACTATCAACGATTTTCCTGCATATGGAAATCTGTCTGGTTGCACTACTAAGGGGTATTATGCTTGCCCCATATGCGGGGAAGATACTTATGCGCCTAGGCTAAAACATAGTGGTAAAAATGTGTATATTAGTACAAGGAGGTTTCTCCCACGACATCATCCGTTATCACACTCAAAAGAAAGTTTTCAATGGTAAGTAGGAATTTGGCGATCCTCCAACACCATTGAGCGGAAAGGATATATTAGACAAGGTTGGTGAAATTTCGAACTCATGGGGAAAGAAACATGCAATGTGCAAAGCATTACAGTTAGGTGAAAGAAGATGGATGAAGAAGAAATCAATCTTCTTTACACTTGACTATTGGGAACACTTGCATATCCGCCATACACTCGATGTTATGCACATCGAAAAAAATATTTGTGAGAGCATATATGGTACATTGCTTAACATTCCTGGAAAGACAAAGGATGGAGTCAATGCTCGTCTTGATCTTGTGGACGGGGGTCTAAGGATTGAATTAAAACCTGATTTTGAAAAGAAACGAACATATTTGCCGCGTGTTTGTTATACGTTGACGAAGGATGAGAAAAAGATATTTTGTCAAACATTGGTAGACGTAAAGGTTCCTGAAGGTTACTCTTCTAATATCAGAAATCTTGTCTCAATGCAAGATTTGAAATTTTATGGTCTGAAATCCCATGATTGTCATGCACTAATGTAACAACTACTACCCGTGGCAATCCGTTCAATTTTGCCTAAGCCGGTTAGAGTTGCTATTACTCGATTTTGCTTCTTCTTCAATACAATTTGCAAGAAAGTGGTGGATGTGAATAAGCTAAACTATATTCAAAATGATCTTGTGGTCACATTATGCATGTTGGAAAAATATTTTCCACCGTCTTTCTTTGACATTATGGTCCATTTAACTCTTCATCTTGTTGCCCAAGTCAGGATATGTGGACCTGTTTTTCTGACATGGATGTATCCATTTGAAAGGTGCATGAAACCCTTGAAGGGTTATGTGCGCAATCATAACCGTCCCGAAGGATGCATTGTATAATGTTACTGCAGAAGAAGCAATAGAATTTTGTAGCGAGTATCTATCATATGTTGAAGCAGTAGGAAATCCATTTGCAAGGAAGGGCAACGTTAAAGATGGCCAACCTTTGCTTGGAGGTTGTAGGACCGATTGTAGGAACGAGTTATAAAGCGCAATACTCTAGAGGGGGGGTGAATAGAGTAGGCAGCGGAAATTAACTATTTAAAAATGTCAGTAACAAGATCACAGATAATATATCACAGATATATAAATAAAAAGTAGAGAGTAGAGAGCAAACACAAACACAAAGATGTATACTGGTTTTCCTCTTGTGAGGACTAGTCCAGTCGAAAGAACTCTAGCTTCCAGTTGAATCCACTATAGAAAATCACCACAAGTTTTCATCCGAAGTTCTTACAACTTCTACAACGCGAGCTTTGATCCGAAGTACTCGACCAACTTCAATTGTGAAGTGTCTACCTTCAATCAAGCCTCTAATTACAATCACTCTAAAACTTCTAGACCGTACCGTACTGGCAAATCGACTAGAGGATTGTAACTGGCTTGGGATTTGAAAATGAATAACTCAGAATACTTTGAAAGAAATAGTAGGCTTATAGAGAAGAGATATGAAAGTGTATGAGTGAATTGAAATGATCGAAATTCTTTTCTACTTATAGTTTTTCCAAAGGCAGAATTCGGGCAAAATTCGGGCAGAACTCTATGAGAAAATCTCGTTGGGATCCGTAACTGTGGGAAGACCAAGTTCAAAAAGTAACGTTCACTAACCGAACTCTGGCCGAACTCTGGTCGAATTCGGGCCGAGTTCTGCTAGGGTTCTGTTAGGGTTTTTGCAAATTAGTTTTTGGGCTTTTTGAAAAGTCAAACAGTTAGGAAGTAGTTTGGGCTTTTGTAAGTGGGCTTGTTTTCAAAATAAAAGGGTATTTTGAAAACGTTTCTTAGGTAGCCTATTTGCCAGTACGATGCAGTGTACATCGTATTCCTAGACTCAATAAATATGAAAAATACATTGATGAAATAGGAAAACCAAGAGCCCTTTGATGCGAGGCCCCGGATAGGTCGTTAGGCGGTTCAGATAAATCTTCTTGTATAATGCCGTCTTTGGTCCATCAATAATACTCTATTGCATATGTCCTGGTTTGATCATATTTGATCATGCTTACAGCATGTCTACAAATACATGTTAGGCAAACAAAATAACATGATACAAGCATAGCAATATGATATAGAACATTTAGGACAATGCTAACATAAGGACAATGCTAAGTTTAAGTAGCAACATGATAGTGATTACATGAATATTAGTGATGTTATTATGTTAAACTTAATTGATTAGCCATATTCAAAAACATGATATAATCATTGGGCTAACAGAGGTCGCATTGTTGCAGTTGATTATGAAGAATGGCAACAAGCCCATTTATATGTTTTAGAGAATACAGATGGAATTTAACCTTATATTGAGTAAGCATCTTTATCATAAATTTTCTATTTATTCATTGTATGAAAATTGTTAGAAAATTGTATGATTAAGTTTGTTATGATGTCTTGACAGTGAACATATGGAGTGGTTACAATCACAACATCCCCTTAAATCTAAAAATAAAAAGTGGTTGCAGGATAAACACAATCAAACATTTCTCCAATGGTTACAGAAGAAGGTAGAAGTTGTAGCAATATTATTGTAGTTATATTCTAACTTATTTAGATGTTAAGTTTGCTTTTAATAAATATGAAACTTTGCAGGTTGGTTGTCAATTTAATGAAAGAGAAGACATTTCACAAACTGTAAAGTGGATAGCAGAAGGGCCTAACCACCGTGTGCTTAAGTGTTCTGGCTACGTTATTAATGGTTGTCGCTATCACACGAAGGTTCGTGACAATGCTCGAGTTACCCAAAATAGTGGAGTTAGTCTTGTAGCTACGATAATGCAGATTGCAAGTTCAAAAGATAAGAATCCTATAATAGGGGACATGTGTTTCTACGGGGTTATCACAAAAATATGGGAGCTTGATTATCACACTTTCAAAATTCCAGTATTTAAGTGCGACTGGGTCGATAGTAAGGGTGTTAAGGTTGATGAACTTGGTTTCACATTGGTGGACCTTAATCAAGTTGGGTACAAATCAGATTCTTTTGTTTTAGCTTCACAGGCCAAGCAAGTATTTTATGTAAAAGACCAACTTGATCCTCAATGGTCTGTTGTTTTGTCCATGGGTCAAAAAGACTATATGCACAAAGAAGATAATGAAGACCTGGACAATACAATGGAACATCATCCCTTTGCTAATGCATCGATGAATACTGATATATTATTTGATGCTTGGGATGATGATAATATGTGTTATAAAAGAGTAGGTTGTGAAGGGGATTGGGTTGATAAGTAAATGTTGGACACAAGTTGCTTATCATATGTGACATTAATGAATTTTGTTTTTTGGACTCATACGATTACTTCAGCCTATTTTTACTGATACTATCCACTTACTTTATTAGACATATATTGTAAAATCTCCTCTACTTATTTCTTTGACATATATAGTTTGATCCAATATGTTTGCATATTATTTCATAGCCTTTTTCGGCCATCTTGCAGACATCAAGCATGCCTAATATGACACCTTCCAAAAAAAAAGAGGTCATCAAAAGATGTATGCATCATATTATGTGATATATTATTTGGTAAGTGTTGTCTATCGAAAGAGGTATGCATCATTTTTTTTTCTGGTAAGTGTTGTTCCTGAGACATATATATGAGATTCTGACACAATATATGGGAAATGGATGTTTGGTTTTTAACTAGGTTTGAAACAGGTTCAGTTGTGAATTGAAATCTTTGGAGGAAGACACACAAACACAGACATCATATTATGTGTTTGTTTTTGTATGATCCAGTGGCGACGCCAATCAGAGAGCCACTTAGGCATTATCCTCCTAATCAAGTTAGCTTTTTGTCACATGCTTGTCTTTGTCACAGGTTATAAAGATGAACCCTCCCAAAGTGGAGGAAGTACAAAAACAAAAAGCAACAAGAGGTCCTACAAAAATGGAGAAAACTATCAAGCGAAGAAGTGACAAAATAAAAAAAATTATCACATTCAATGAGGCCGGACAGCCTATTGGGGAGGCTGGTGCAGAATGTGTTAGCTTGATTGGGGTCATTGCACGTTCTATGATACCCATTACTTATGACGATTGGCGAAAAGTCCCTCAAAATATTAAAGACAATGCATGGTCATCAGTGAACGTAACTTTTATTTATGTAGAAAAATTATTTCGAGTTCATTTATTACTACTTATGGTTCTAAACTGTAGTAATCTTCATATGCAGCAATCTTTTCTCCTTGATCCAAGAGCTAAAAAAATTTAATATAAATAATAGATGTTGCATCAAAATCATTCCGGCATAAACTGACAGCTTATGTTCTTGCAAATATGGACAAACTTGCAGTTCTTCGAAATCCCCCTCCAAACTATGATTTTATCAATCAAAGTGAATGGTCCAAGTTTGTGGCAACTCGTCTTTCTAACGACTTTCAGGTATCGTAGTGTTAATTGTGTTTTAACTTTGCAACTTCAGAAATTCTTACTTACTGTAAGCAAATTACAGTATCATTTCAGTCCCGGCGCAAAGTGCAACAAAGCCGGAGAATGAAGCATGTATATAACCATAGGCTAAGCCGAAAAGGCTATGCCGGTTTAAGAGAAGAAATTGTAAGTGATCTCATTTTGAATTTGAAGTCAGTATTTGAGTTTTATATATCTCATTTTGAATTTTAAGTCAGTATTATGAGTTTTATATAATAACTTTTTCTAAAAAATAGAAGAAAGATGGTACATATTCTGAGGACCAAGTAGACCGCTATCTATTTTGGAAGCTAGCTCGGAAGAAGCAAAAGCGGAATGTAGGCACAAGTTCAACAAAAAGAATAGTAGGGGTTGATAATGAAGATGCTAATGAAGGTGATGATCCATCGATAGTTTATGATCCAGTCACACAAGCAATGGTGGATAAAATTGTAAGCAAGTCTTAACTGTATTTCATTTTCATTCTTCTTGCACAACTTCATATTAAGATGCTAACATAAATTCATTCTTTTTATAGGATGAAGTGAGAAAGAAAATAAGTTCTGGAGAGTTGTTGATTCCTCAAAACATAGATGCTTTTGGATATGCAATGGAGAGGCCCGAGCACGGTGGTCGTGTTACGGTAATGGAGAAATATGCCACCCCAAGATCTTTTTTCAACACTCCTAAAAACTTCGACTGCCTGGGAGGAGAAGAAAAAGAAGTTGCTTGATGAGAATGAGAGAAAAAATAAGATGATAAACAGCTTACTTTCACAAGGTCTCTGTGCTACGCTATTATTCGATACCGGTTCCAAATTTCCAATTCCTCCAGTCCCTACCGTTTATGCACCGAGTTATGCCTCCGACGGTTCGCAGAGGACAAGGATGATGAACCAGGTTTATTTCATCCCCTCTTTCAATTTTAGTGTAAAGTAGACACACACTATCTACTTCACCAAGGTTCAAAGTATCGGTATCGGAATCAGTATTGGACCATTCCTATGAGTATCAGGATCGACGGTATCGGTCAGTATCGGGTATCGGTCGATATCGTATCGGGACATACCAAACCGTATCGGTATCGACAGTATCGGATCGATATCGGCCGATACTGCGAACTATGACTTCAACTTTTCTTTCTATTTGTTTATTTCTAGAAAGTTGGACTTCTCTGTCTACTTGAACTTTTCTGAACACTATCTACTTGCATTTTTTTTACTTGAACTTTTCTGGAAAGTTGGACTTTTCTGTACCTACTTGAATCAGTATCTATTTTTCTGATACCAGTATCTACTTTTCTGAAAAGGTTGTAAGTAAAAAATCTCCTCTCCAAACTGATCAAGATATGGATGTAGATGCAACAAAACCTAGCCCGAAGAGTAAAACAAAGGTACTACATGCCAGTTTCTTTATTCTTGAAATCTTAGTAAAATGGAAGTAATAAAGGGACATACAATTTTCTATATGCTTTCTTTTAAAAAGGTAGAAGCTTGCCAATTGGCTGTGGGTTCCATCGACAATATTGTTGCCAAAGGAACCATTATGGAATACAAGCCCCCCATTGTTATTGTGTCCATCGAATTGGTATTGGACGAGGATGCGTTGCTTCCTATTCCACCTGAAAATATCCCTGTAACTAAGATTAAGGATGGTATTGGATATCACATACTTTGGCCAACCGATTTAGTTTTTCATGATACTCTAATTAGAGAGGTAGTCAATATTTATTTAGAAGTCTCTTGTATAAATATCATATTATTTAAGTCTTCTACATTTTTACTCTAAAAATGTGTTGTATTTTAGGCATCCAAGGTGGACAAGGAAGCTCCCAATGAGTAAGGGAACACGCCAACTAAAGTTAAAACTCCAACAAGGGCTTCCACTAGAATTCTAAGGTCATTCAAAAATCCTCCCGGAATGGACTGCTTTGCTAAACTGGTACAACGCTTGATCGTTGAAAAAACTGTAATTTCGGTACCACTTCCTGGCGAATTATTTAATACCGCAACCGTTGCAATTCTGTTCGAGAAGAATTTCAAAAAATTTATTAAAATGCATGCCCTATCATCTAGTTGCGTCCAAATATACATAAGTTAATTGAATACTTTGCTTTTCAAATTTTTGTTATTACATTAATAAGTTGATCTAAATAATCTACAAACTACATATATAGGTGTTGTACATTCGTTTGGAGGAGGTAAACCTTGTCGAGGATGTTTGCTTCATTAATCCGAGAATAGTCTCCTCGTCTGGTTTGAAAGACGTTCTTGGAACCGGGATGCAAGGGCACGACATATTTGTAACAGTTTGATATCTCGAAAAGGAAGTCGACTTGTTTTCTTGCCATACAACCCTAGGTAATACATTTTCTTACTTATTTTTCTTCTACAATTTCTCACTAACTCGATAACTTGTATATATCTGGGTGTATATGGTGTTACAGTTTTCATTGGATTTTGGTTGTCATTGACCTGTCGCTAATGAAAGCATATTATTTGGACTCTTTGAGGAGTTACGTCCAAGACGATCTTCCGTACATTGTAACAAGGTATGCATCAATATTTGTACCATATTTTAGAAATTTCACAACTACAGTTAATATACTAATTAGATGATTCAGTAATGACTATTAATATTATCCACTTTAATTTGCTTATAGTGGACTTCGGATGTTTCATGCTCAAATGGAAAAGCAAGTCAAAAAGTTTAAATTGAACTGGATAACAATTAAGGTACAATATATTTCTCTCATGTAAATGTAAATGAAAAATAAATGCAAGTTTGTAATGACTTTGCTTAATTTTTTATGATTAGGCGCCACAACAAGCCGGCTCTATGGAATGTGGGTACTATATGATGAGATTTATGAAGGAGATCACATCTGATCGAACCTTACTTAGTCCAAAGGTGATGTTTTTCTAAATCGACATGTATATTTAGAATATAAATATATCATGACAGTAACAGTTTCAATTTTTCTTCCTATTTACAAACAGTACAATCAAAAGGAAGACTACAATTTTGAAGAAATTAATGAAGTTTGTACATAGTGGATGGAACATGTTTTGCAGTTTCTTAACTAACAAATCGTCGCAGGTAATTTTAGACTATCTACAGTGAATCTATAGTTTAACAATTTCGAAAAAATGTTTTCATTATGGAGTTTTATGATGGCACTCTATTTCCATTTGTTTGACTACTAGATATTTTGTTTAATGAGTCTATAGTTTAACGAGTTTAAGCTGTATTTCTAAATTACAATGATATGGAAACTATATTACATGATATCGGAATCAGACTCGGTATCGGACTATTCTTATGAATATTGGTATCGGCGATATCGGTAGTACAAATATTATAACCTCTTTAAATCATGATACTAACCTCATTAGATCGGGACATGCCAAACCGTATCGGTATCGGCCGTATCGGATCGGTATCGGCTGATATTTTAAACCATGATACTAACCTCATTTATCATTATTTTTTCCACTAAAAAATGGCTAATTGTTTCTCTAATCGTCAATTCTTGTAGTACTAATATTATAACCTACTTAGTCTTTATTTTAGAATTTTATGGGTAAATTTTTTTGCTATACAAATTTGATATTTTCTTTCTGTCATCTGATACACAATTAACTAGTATTGATGTCAAATGATCAATTTTGTAAACAAGCTTATATGCTTCTCTGGATGTTGGCAAGTTTATGGAGAGTTATGAGGTGTCCAACAAAAATGTGGGATCTTGAGTCTGAAACTCTTCGAGTGATTGTTATAAAGGCAAACTTTTCCCTATTGACTCTCAATGGTTTTGTGGAATTGAGATATTGTGTGAAAATTGTGAATAATAATTTAAGGGTGGTTCATCTCAGATTGACATGATAAAAAAACCTGACAAATTTTCTTGCTTAAGTATTCACAGGTTGTAACATTAGTGTATAATGTATGTAGATTCTCAAATAGGTACAATGTAGTCACACATGTTGCACGAATAAGGTTACGGGTACGGGTACGGACACGATAGGGACACCAGTTTTCTGTGCAACATGGGTGACATTGATCAGATATTTCTGTGCTGTTTGGTCAAAGGAGAACCAATACTTGGTTGTTTCAGTATCGCATCTTTCTGTTGCAGTTTCAAATTATATATAGTTTCAATTATAGTGAGAAACTTTACATGATTGACAATTTAGCTAGCCTTCAGATTCTTTACATGATTTATACATGTTTGTGAATTATAGTTTCAATATGGCTAGCCTTGCAGTTCTTTTCAAGTGATTCAAATTGTCTCAAGTTGTATTGATAATCCTGTAATAGTAAGTTGATACTTTGTGTTCGTGTTCTCTCAGAAACTTGCTAAAAAATGAAGGGTGGAAGCATGCTGTGAATAGGAGAATGCTGTGGATATGGAGAGATGTGCTCCGATATGGTTTGCTACTTTCTTGATTTTATTTTGTAGTTTTGGTGGATTATGTTTCGTGGCTGTGACAAATGATGGTTGTTTATGGTTTGGATGTTTAAGTTGTACGAAAACAACAGATGTGGTATGTGTAATTTATGGTTGGATTATGTCGTGGTTGGACAAGTGAAGAATACATGTTGTGGGATGTGTATTGGAAGTTTTTGTTGTATGAACAATACAGTTTGTTAATATAAAATTTGGGTTTTATAGTAATTTGATGTGTACAGCTTCTGGATTGATATAATGTATGGTTGATTAATATTATATAATTCTTGACAGAATTTTGGCATGCTTATCTTGACGGTACTCTGGATAGCTTCTCTTGACGCGGTTGTCAAATGTCAACTTTAATTTATATCATGCTGCACAATATAGCCGTGAATTAGTGCTTTTCATGACGGGTTTTGTCCGTCAAAACAAATGCTTTTATTGACGGCTAAAGACTGTCAACTAGGCCGGAGTCAAGAAAAGTTTTTGCCTATGTTGACGGTTCCTAAAAAGAGCTATCTTGACGGCTAAAAACAGTCAAAAAAACTACATAAAATGACGGCAAAAAACCGTCAAAAAAAGCCCTGTCAGGGACCGTCAAGAAGGGGGGTTTTCTTGACTACGGCCTAGTTGACGGATCTGCAACCGTCAAGATACTCATTTCTTGATGGGGAATCACCGTCAAGAAAAGCCCTTATTCTTGTAGTGAATCTTAAATGTATTTTATTTTATTGTATATGTTCATTTTGTTTGTTATTATTTATAGATTATTAGAAATATACTCTTAGTGTGATATTTTTCATTGTTATTTATTGAGTAAAATAAAATATTCTAAAGAGTGTCGAGGGAATATCGAGAGACACCACCAACTAGTCTATATAATAAAGTGAAGTATTTTCCCCCAAATTATAAAATAATAAACAAAGATCATGATTAATATAAAATATATATATTAGACACCAATGCGTATACCAATATATGTCAATAAAAAATTTAAGTTATTAAAAATTATTATTAAATAATATAAATAAGAATCAATATGAAAAAAGTGAATTATGGATCCATTTGGTATCATTTTTTTAATCTATATTTTTATAAAAAACATGTTTTTTAAATGTGTTTTTATTTATATTTTATTTCTAGAAACAAAAAATATTTTTTAACAATAGTTACCACGTCTTTATAAAAAAATTAAAAGAAAAAACAAATAAATTTAAGAGGCAGATGGTATGATATATTTGGTTGCAAAAAATAAATAAATTACACTTATGTTGTTTATCAAATATGTTTTTGTTTTTATAAGGCAAATTATAAGGGCACATAAGAAATTAATCAGGGCTAGCCAAAAGCAAATTTTGATTTATTTACAAGTTTGCCATTGAAAAAATTACTCAGGGTTAGCCAACATGTGAGTATATAAGTCAACTTTTTTTTTTCTCTCCTCTCTTTCCTCACAAGAAGAAGACGAACAACAAGAACAAGAACATCAATTTTTGTAAACCTAATTTATTTTGATTTTTTGCTCTCTTCTAATTTCTCAGATCTCTTTCTCCAAACCCTACTTTATTTTTCTTCTTCTTATTTGGGCATTATGGATGAAATCCTAGCTGTAGAAGAAATTGGGTTATCAAATCTATCAAATCTATTAATCTATTAGTCTATTAACCAATTTTTCTTTATTAATAGAAGAATTATGCATGCAATCCTAGTTGTAGAAGAAAACTATGGAAGAAATCCTAGTTGTAGAAGAATTGGGTTCATATCAGGACTGCCACAATTAATGACAGTTCTAGAATTATTGAGGACTACCAGAAATTGTGGAAGTCTTGAAATAGACTCGATGTACAACAGAACTGTCACAATTGCTGGCAGTCCTAGAAGTAATAAGGACTGCCAGGAATTGTGACAGTCTTGAAATAGACTCGATGTACAACATGACTGCCACAATATTTGCTGACAGTCCTAGAAGTAATGAGGACTGTCAGAAATTGTGGCAGTCCTGAAAGGGACATGCTCTACAGCAGGACTGTTACAATTTTTGGCAGTCCTAGACATATTGAGGACTGCTAGAAATTGAGGCAGTCCTGAAAGATACTTGTTGTACAGCAAGTTCCTTTCAGGACTGCCACAATTTCTAGCAGTCCTAAAGTCGAAATTCCCGAATGAAAAAAACATATTACGGTTTATTTCAATCTTGATAATACAGTAAAATATGCATTTTAGGATTTATTTTCATGCATTCTTTGTGAGGAAAGAAGTATTTAACCTTATTTTTATGCATTTTAGGGTTTATTTAATTTTTTGGGTGCCATCGAAATTGGGAAAGAGAAGAAAACGAGGGTTTTGATGGAGATGGTGATGATGGAAATGGTGGAGAAGAAGAAGAAGATGATGATGAGAAGAAAACCAGGATTTTGATGGAAATATGAGAATGGAAATGGTGGATAAGAAGAAGACAGATAGAAGAAGAAGAAGAAAGCAAGGGTTTGTGAAGAGAAAGAGTGAAATTTAGAAATGAGATTGATTTATGAGGTTTGGGGGTGTGAGATTTGGACAGCCCCCTGAGTGGAATATTTTGATAGTCCGAGTAAAATCTTCTCAAATTCTAGCTAACCCTAATCATGTCTAGTCCGAATCAAAATGTTATATGCCCTTATAATTTGCCTTTTATAAGCAATTACAACTTAGATATGTCAAACATACTTATTGTTTAGAAAAAATTAAAAACAAATTTTTCTTATAAATTTAAAATAAAAATTTAAAACAGATAAACGATAGAAAGGAGGGCTAGATTCAATCACAGGCCTTGGATCCACAATCCACACAGAAATGACGATTCCAGTCATCAACTTCACAATTATTACTAGATGTGTCCTTATCCGTACATATTTCTAAGTTACGTTTCTGTCCCTCCTCCATCAGGAAATGACGAAATTACCCATACAACCCGTCCATTCTTCGGAGACCGTGTCGACGGAACTTACGATTATGCCCATAGCGTGCTACAGTTCCGTCGGGGTAATTTATGTCTTTAAACAATAACTCGATGGCAGTTTCGTTATTAATGCAAACAAGATGGGCAGTTTTATAACTGCGTCCTCTATATAAGTCCCTTCCTATCTACGAATTTATATTCTATTTGACATTTTCTCTCTCTCACTGAAAATTTCCTGTTCTCTCTCTTTCCCTCTCCTCTCGCCGGAATCCGGCAGTGGTCCCCACATTTCTGATCCGTTATTTTTCATTTTAGCCCTTCCTTGAACTTATATTAGCAGTATAGCTTCACGGGAGTTTTGCATTTTAGCACCTGTATTTTTTTTGTTTTAAAACTCATTTCCTGTTCACTTTTAATTTTCTTTTTCTTTTCGTTCTAACCCTTCTTTTTAATTTTATTCTGAAGTTTCCCATTCCAGCCCTTTTTGAAAGTTTTTCGCAGCGGCGTATTTTACAATTTAACCCCTTCGTTTTTTTATTTGCAAGATTTCAGTGCTACTGACGTGTCGAGATGTTGAGATCGCCTATGAGGAAGCGGAAGGAGCCGGAAGGACCGGACGGCTTCCGGGCCCCACCGGAGCCGGCTCAGAAGCCGAAGCCGAGTCCGAGCCGGCTCAGAAGCCGAAGCCGGTGGGCAAGCCGGCTGGGAACCGACTCTTGGCTGGGTACCTGGCCCACGAGTTTCTGACGGGCGGGACCCCTTTCGGCAAGCCGTTTCCTCCAGCGGCGGCGGCGGCTCAGGCCCAAGCCGAGCCGGAAGACGCCTCCGACTAAGGCCAAGGCGTACGCCGTCCGTGGCGAGCTGATGATGGGGGACGGCGGGGCCACGTCCCCGGGGTCGTCAACCCCAGCCAGCTGGCGCAGTGGCTCCAGATGTAGTGCAGTTCCGCAGGCGCACCGTACCGGTGGCGGACGAGAAGGAAAACGTGGCAGGCTCCCATTGGGCGAGGCAGGGTTTTTTTTTTGTGTTGTGTGTGTCTTCTTTTTTCTATATTTATTACTGTGAATTCTTTGATGAAGAAAAAAGAAAAGAAAAAAGAAATTCTGTGCTCCTCTTGGTCTTCATGTTCTTTGGCTGCTTGCGCGTTGGAAGATTTATATTAGAAAGGAAAAAAAAAAGAAGAAGAAGTAGTAGTTATTCTATTAAATTTATTTATTTTTTCCCCTTTTCTTATTTAATTAGAAATTGGGAGTGGATTAATTAGGTGTTTAATTGGCAAATTCTGGTGGTGGGTGGTGGTGGTGGTATATGTTGCAATTACTTTGTTAGCATCTTGCTCTGGTAATAGAGATTGTTAGAGACTTAGAGGTCATTTGCTTTTATATATATATATATATATATATATATATATATATATATATATATATATAAAGTATTTTAAGATTTGTTATTTGCATTCTGGAAAATATATATTCAAACAACCAAAATTCAATTCAAGATTTCTGATTTCCAAATTTTAAAATTTATTAGGGTGTTGAGATTTGTTATTTGCATTGTGGAAAATATATATTCAAACAACCAAAATTCAATTCAAGAGGAGGCTGATTTCCAAATTTCTAAAATTTATTAGGTGTTGTGTTTTGCTCTATGAATTAATATAGAAGAAATATTATGTGCGTCCGTGGCACGTCACCCTTCCATCCTCCTAAATAACTTTCCATCCTCCAACTGTTAGATTTATAGGATGGTGCATGCACACAGCCTACGCCAATCTAACGTTGCATATGAAAAAAAAATCTAACGGTTGTCATATGAAAAATAATTTCTCTTATATATAACACGTTCTAGTGTTAGAAAGATGGAAAGAAAAGATGATGGAAGAAAAAATGGTTGACCTCTAAATGGGTGTGATTATACTAGAACTAGAGTACCGAATCATATAAAAACTTTACAGTAAAACTAGTGTTGCATAAAATTTCTTTGGCTTAATTGCACTTTGATATTCTCAACTATTCCGCTTTTTCAACTTGATATCTCAACTATTTTTTTTTTTCAACTTGATACCCTAAATTTTTTTGGACAATAATGCTGTCCTTACCAA
>JANAVB010043419.1:30850762-30926173 GCA_029216955.1 Iris pallida | reverse complement strand
GAGGGTGATGACGCAGACGACGTGTTCTCCCGCTATTCGCTCCCCTCCGCTCCACCCCCACTCCACCCTCAATACAATCGGACTCACTCCCGAAAAGCACACCACCCCCCCCCCCCCCCCCCCCCCCCCTCCCCCCCCTCCACCCCTATAATCCTCTGCCGCCTGGGGCCTACGCTTCAGCGGCGGACCAAAAATCGACGGAAAAAATAGCATCGTTGTTTTTCAAAGTATTCCAGAAGACTAATACCAAGAAACGAAGGTTAATTTTCGAGCTTTGCCATCTTGTAGCTAGAAATTCTGCATGATTAAAGAAATTTTAAATCTATGATTGCACATATAAATGACTTGAAGTTTAAACATTTCGTATACAATTTTTAGTTTTTCTTCCCATCAGAGTAAATCAGAAACAATGCCAAAGTGCATAAACCAAAAAATTCTACGAACATCTTAAAGTGCATAAACCAAAAGTTCTACGAACATCTTAAATGTAAAATATATAGGTAGGCTTAATTTCGTTAATACCCTCAACCATTCCAATTTTTTAACTTGATATCTTAACCTTTAAAATTAGACAACTTGATACCTCAACTATAATTGTACAACTTAATATCCTGTCGGTATTAACAGAAAATACTAAACGACAAAATATCCCCCCCCCCCCCCTCTTATCGGCAGAAGGTACAATCGGGGGGGGGGGGGGGGAAGGCGTGGCGGAGGGCGCAGTGGCGGAAGGGGGGCGCAGCAGGAGGGGGTCGGCAGCAGTGTGGCCGGGGAGGGGGGAGCAGGACGGTGTCACAGCGACGGGATAGGGGGTGCGCAGCGACGGGTTGGTAGGAGCGTAACGCGGCGGGGTGGGAACCAGGGCCGGCCCTAAGTTAATGGGCGCCCTAGGCAAATTTTTAAAATGGGACCCATATATAATATTAAAAAAATGAACTAAAAAATGATACAGCCAAGGCTAAAATCTAGGACCTCTTGTGTACAAGTATAACAAACTACCACTACACCACAAATGTTTTATGATAAAAAAGGATCATATTATATATTAGTTCTATTTTCAATATAAGATTACTAATATATATATACATTTAAATTAATTTTTTTTGGCCCCCAAATTTTATGGGGCCCTGGGCGGTCGCCCTGGGCCAGGGCCGGCCCTGGTGGGGACAGCGACTCGGACCGACCTGGAAGGGGAGTAGTTTAGTAAAAATAAAAATTGTTTTATTTTATTTTTAATGAAAATCTTAACCTTTAACTGACGAAGGGTACAAAGTTAAAAATATTCAATAGTTGATGGTATCAAGTTGTCGACTATAAAAGTTTAGAATATTGCAAGTTAAAAAACTTGAATAGTTGAGGGTATCGAGTTAAAATTTAGCCAAATATATAATACATAGTTATATCTTTCTTTGAGGCTTATGAATAGAGAAGTTTGCACCACTCCCTCAAAACCGGTTTCAGTCAATGTCTGAGTCGATATCGGGGCAACGGCAGACAGGACACAAGAAACGGCCGGCCAGGAGCCACCTATCGATGCAGTCGCGGTGGTAGAAGTGCCCGCAGGTCCGGAGCTTGTACGTGCCGTCTCCGACCGCATAGCCCTCCAGGCATATCAGGCATAACTCTTTTCGTTCTTGCTGGTGATGATCACAATATTGTTCTTCTACGCATAAGTTCTTGACACATTGCCTCCTCCTCCACTGAACGTCCCTCCTCGCTATGAGCGAGTCGACCACGACCAACATTATGAGGTCGATGGCACACTCGATGACATTGTCAAAGAAGAGCTCGAGTTGGCATTTGAAGGAGTTTGCATGCCTATATAGAGTGTGGCAAGGGTGGCTATGATAACCCATGGGGACAAAGTGTGGATGAGAGTAGGAGCATGCATGCATTTAAATAGATTTCTCAAAGGAATAACCAAACGAATTGAGTGACCATTAAATGGAATGGCATGTTCTCCATTTATTCCCCTATTAATTAGTGGGAGAAATAGTACCGAATTTATATTGATGGTTCCTATTTGTGGAGGATGACAGCATAACTACTAAATCATTTTGGAGTTAATGAAAAGGGAAGGACAAATACAGTGTGTTGCCAAAGTAGAGGAAGAAGATTTATGTGAAATTGATAGTGGAAACCCTCTCTTTTTTTTAACTAATTTTTTGTCATATTGGTTTATGTTACACAATACCAAACCGTCTGAGAAAGATTTTTCCTTCAACTGATTAAGCTAAACACCTATTTTATCAGCAAATGGTTAATTGGGGCCGGCCCAGAGGTAAGCCAAACATGACCTCGGGCTTAGGCAATACCCCACTGTTGGGGGCAATCCGATGACTCAGCATGATCCCATTAGAGGTCGGGACCGCGGGTGACCCTCCAAGATCGGCCCACGATAAGAGTCAATGGGCAACCAAAACTAGTTCTGGATAGGACAATCCAAGTCCAACCCCGTGGGCTGGCCATGTGGTTAATACATTGACAACAACAAAACAGTCTTTATCACAAAACTTTAAGACAGACATTTTCTTCAATTCAGCTCGTTTTTAAAAATTCAATACATCTTTGTTTAAGGCTTCCTCTAGTCCTAACGGTTCATTTAACTACTCTTATCACTCATGAACATCTATTAACCATCTAAGATAATTTTATTTTCTCATATTTTGTCTTCAAACGGTGTCACATATGCTTCCTACCTATACATTCATTTTTTTATAATATATTTCAATATATTGGCACTCATGTATATATCTTACCATTCTTATTTTGGATACATTTACTTTGTTTTTGGCATGATACTTCTTGATTGTCCAATATTTCGATCCATAAAGTATGTCAGATCTTATAACTATTTTATAGAATTTTTATTTCAACTTTAATTAAGTTATCTTACAATCATAAATTACTCCTGCAGCATCACCCAGTTTCAATGGTTAATGAGACAATAATAATTTTTCATAGTCATAAATAATTATAAATAAAATTTTTGAAGGAAAAAAAGAGGCACCTCAAGCTGCATATATTTCCTTTATTAAGACTATTATTCTCTGGTATAAATACAGAATTAAAACAGACACATGGGATGAACATTCAATGAACTGTACATTATTATGAGGATATTGAGAGGTCATCAACCACTGAACCAACATAGCTGTGATTCCAATTTGATGTTCTACTTGTCCAATTATTTATTTGGTAGCAAGATTCTCAGCCTATCAGCATTCTTGGATTAATTGTGAATCTGTGATTGTAGCCTCTTATATATAATAATAATAATAATAACAATAATATATATATATATATATATATATATATATATATATATATATATATGATCCGGATCAAATATTTTGCCCGCGGAGTCCCACCGAAGCCCCGCCCCCCTGCACCATCGGATCGCACGGGGCCACGCGGAGCCACGCAATCCAAAGGCCAAGGATCGAGGGGCTTCGGCGGGGCTCCGGAAATGGAGCTCCCGATCCGGACCAATATATATATATATATATATATATATATATATATATATATATATATATATATATATATATATATATATTGAAGAAAGTAATTGTATTGATAAATAGGGAAGACATTATAAACATACCATCCCATTGGAAATCAATAGAAATTTTCTGCCCCTCAATGTCAGAACCACTAGCCCATATTTTCTGATTACATTACTCAGTCATAAAAGAAACAATTTTTCTTAAGCCGTCCCTCCCTCTGATATCTGTATCAATCTAGTCCACGTCGGATTGACTATGACAAGCGGACTCTGCTCAGTATGTCGTATGCCTTACTCATCCTTATCTATTCAAAGAATCGGGAAGAACACGCAGAGCACTTGAAGATGGTGCTGCAGACTTTGCGTGAAAACAAATTATACGCAAAACGGAGTAAGTGCGAGTTCTTGATGAGTAGCGCGACGTTCCTCGGACACGTAATCTCTGCCGAAGGTGTCGCAGTAGACCCAAAGAAATTGAAGTGGTGGTAGATTGAAAATGACCTACCTCGGCTAGCGACATTCGGAGTTTCCTAGCTTAGCAGGCTACTACCGAAGATTCGTGCGAAGCTTTTCAAAACTAGCGTCGCCTCTTACTCGCCTCACCCAGAAGGGAGTCGTATTCGAATGAAGTGATGACTGTGAATCCAGCTTTCAAGAGTTGAAGCAACGACTCGTCTCACCTCCAATCCTTGCACTTTCAGATGGTCCAGAAGGCTTTCAGATATTCAACGACACATCGGAAACCGGCCTCGGGTGCGTACTCATGTAGAAGGAGAAAGTCATCTCCTATTCTTCATGGCAGCACGAAAAAAAATATCCGACACATGACCTAGAGTTGGCGGCGATCGTGTTTACATTGAAACTCTGGCGACACTACATCTATGATGTGGCTTATAGAATCTACACAGATCATAAAAGCCTCAAATACTTGTTTACGCAACAAGAATTCAATTTACGGCAGTGATGTTGGCTCGAAATCGTAAAAGATTATGAGCTAATGATCGAGTATACGTCGGACAAGGAAAACGCCGTAGCCGACGCGCTGAGCAGAATGTTTATGGGATCACTGGCCCTAAATAATGAGATACGATGAGACCATGAAGCGACGGATATCGAACTCGGAATTGAGTATCGACATCTGCACTTGGCTCAGTTGAAGCTTGGGTCGAGCCTGCTTAAGACGATTCATTCCTGAAGAAGATGTGCGAGCTGATTTCAACAGGAAGGGCGACTGACTTTATGGAAGATGGAGACGGGACAATGCGACTAAAAGGAAGGCTCTGCATTCCTGAAACTGCCGAACTCAGAAAAGAAATTCTGACGGAGGTGCATTATGCGAAGTACTCATTACATCCTGGGACCACCAAGATGTACAAGGACTTGCGCACAAACTTTTGGTGGCACGACATGAAGAAAGACGTGGCTACTTTCGTGTCGCAGTGCATGGTGTGTCAGCAAGTGAAGGCAGAACACCAAAGGCCAGGCGGGGAGCTGCAGAACCTCATCATTTCCGTGTGGAAGTAGGACAATATCTCGATAGATTTCATTGTAGGAATTTTGAAGACGCCGTGGGAGAATGATGCGATTTGGTGATAGATTGACCAAGTCGGCTCACTTCGTCGTAATTAAAGTAGCGTGGAGCGTCGATCGATTAGCGCAAATCTATATTGACGAGAATGTTTGACTGTATGGGGTACCGGCCACCATAATGTTGGACAGAGACGAAAGATTTCTATCGCATTTTTGGACGAGCTTACAAGCGGCGATGGGGACCAAACTGAATTTTAGTACTGTATATCACCCCCAGACAGACGGTCAGACGGAGAGGATTAATCAAATCTTAGCGGATATGTTGCGTCTGTGTGCGAATGATCTAAAGACTAGTCAGGATACGCATTTACCGCTTGCGGAGTTTGCGTATAACAACAGTTATCAGTCGAACATTCAGATGGCTCCGTATGAAGCGCTCTATAGGAGGAAGTGTCATTCTCTAATATGCTGGGATGAAGTCGGAGAGTGACAAGTGCTCGGACCGAAACTGGTGGAGCAGGCCGTCGAAAAGGCCCGCTTGATCCGAGATAGACTCTGTATCGCGCAAAGTCGACAAAAGAGTTACGCAGGTTTTCGTCGACGATCGCTAGAATTTTGGCTGGGGACCATGTATTTTTGAAAGTAATGCCCATGTGTGGCGTGATGCGGTTCAACGTTAAAGGCAAATTGAGCCCGAGATTTGTAGGTCCTTTCGAGATCCTCGAGCGAGTTACAACGATTGCTTATCGGATCGCACTACCTCCTGCCTTGGCTGAAGTGCACGATGTTTTCCTTATTTCACAACTTCGAAAATACGTGTACGATCCAAGTCACGTGGTTAGCTTCGATAAGTTGGAGCTACGTGCTGACTTGTCTTACTCGGAGGAGCCTATTCAAATTTTGGACCGTAAAGAGAATGTATTACAAAATCGATCGATGTCCTTGGTCCGCGTGCTATTGCAGAACCATTCAGTTGAAGAGTCGACGTAGGAAATAGATGCGGAGATGAAGAAGAATTACCCTTCGTTGTTTGCCTAATTTAAGGTCAGATCCTTATTCTTAAGTTTCGGGATAAAACTTTTTCTTAGTGGTATATTATGTAGTGCCCCGCTTCCAATGGCGACGGACTCCGTAATATGCTTGTGCTATGTCAGATCGGTCAGGAACTTAGATGGCCATCTGACTCGATCGTTGAGCTTGGTAAACGATAACACATTGCGGCATCGATCAAAATCGATTTGGACAAATGTTACGAGAATCAATCCAACTAATGGAACAACTTCTGTTGGAATAAGTTCTAGATACAGCAGGCTGCGTCTCGGCGAGTGAGCTCTATATAAAAGTCCCTTCGACGAGACTGGATCGCTGTATAGTTTTTTTAGAGTTTTCGTCGCTTGGTTTTGATGAATGTATTTTCGCGTCGTTTTCTGAATACATTCTACGAATTTCGAAACGAAGGATTAAAGACGAAATTCTGACTAGGTGTTGGTATCATTGCAGGAGCTCATGTAACTGAAGCTTAAACGTTGTGAAGCGCTCCGATTCTCGACACGATCAAATACTTGGTGGGTGGTTCGGTCCCTTCTTTTATACTCTTTCCCGCAAACGAAATTATGTTGCCTCGAACATATTCAAATAGACGATGCCAATTTAAATGCATGCCAATCCACTAAGATCAAGAACTCGGAAAAAATATATCAATTTAGAGTAATTTACTCTGAAAATATAACTTTCATATCGAAAAGAAAAAGTTTAAGGTTCTAGAAAAGAGGTAGACTATTCCATGATCTGCAAATAAAATAATGAAACGATGGTTGCGGCATATGATGCCTCGAAGAATTTGGTGTCTACAGGACGCTAAATCAGAAGTACGGCTTTGGGAAAAATGAATCATTGCATGAGTTGGAAGAAATGATAATGTTGCTCATTATGTTCGTACTATACAAATATGTTAGCAGATATTAAACTGTTCACGCATTGGCATGGTCATGGACAACTTGTGTAACCCCGCTTTCCCTAAATTTTTAATTTTGATAATTTTTTGGTATTTTAAAATTTTAGATATAATTATTTTATATTTTAAAGTAGCTATGATATTATGTTATAAAGGTTTATTCTCAACTTTTCTCAAACTAGGGCCTTACTCCTAAGCCCTATTATAAACCAGCCATATAGAACAGTGGGTTAGAGAAGAATAACCTTTCATTTAAAAGACTTGAACTGCTACTTCCTAACAAACCATGTGGTAACAAACTTTCAAAAGAAAATTTTTACTTCTCTAAAAAATTTCCCTCCAAATCAAATTCACTAACCCCTTCTTCAAGTCTCTAACGGCCCTGACTCACTATTTAACACAACTCTCTGTCCTCCCTTTCATTCTAACCAACAAATTCAAGGGATAGAGTTCTTCCTCCTTCCTCCTCTTCCTCCCTAAATCCATCTCCACCCTAACCCTAATTCGAAGAAGGAGCTATGGTGGGAGCAGTGATGATCGTCTCCACCGGCGGCTAGGGGTCCTCGGTGCTAGCGCACAGAGATTCTCCACCGCGATCTCAATTACGGTGTCTTCCCATCCATGCGGCGGTGCTCAGCTGAGCTTCTCTCATCTCCGACGGAGAAGACGACTCTAGCATAAGTAGCTTGGTCGATACCCTTCAGTAAGTAAGTTTTCTTGAACTGAAGCGACGAGTTCGTTAGAATTAGATTTTCTTTCTGATTGCATTTTGGCAAGATTACCTCGATTTTGACAGTTTTGTCCCTACAGAGCGAACAAGAAGATCATTGCAAATCACCATGAATCATCGGCAGTAACTCTTTTCTTACGAAAATTGTTTGATCGATTTCATAAACCTGGTAAGCCTTTTGAATTCTTGAATCTTAAGTTTTAGCGGGATCTGGAGTGATTTTGATTTTCTTGATCAATGATGATCAGATCGGCTCGGTGGAATATTCTGTTCTGTGAATTTAGTTGTTTGGTGAGTTCTTGATCATCTCTTTCAAATTTTGGATCGGTTGCAACACTACAAAAATTTGTCAAGTTAGTGACGTTCCAAAACCTCGCTAATCCCGGCCAAAGCGTCGTTAACTTAAATTAGCGACGTTTTGGAAACGACGGAAAAAAGTGTGTCGCTAATTGAGAAAACGTCACTATGGCGACGTTAGTTAGCAACGCTCATAACGTCGCTAAATAGCGACGTTATTTGTGACATTTTCTTGTGGTCGGCGATTAGCGACACATTAGCGACGTTTTTGCGACGATGTGGTGGCATCAGATTGTTTGCCACGTCAACAATTTAGCGACATTTTTGGCGACCTTTATATTCGTCGCTAACAGTTAGCGACAATTATAAACATCGCTAAAAATGTCGCTAAATTAAAAAAATTAAAAAAAGAATCCAGAATGCAAATGTACAATCCAAAATACAGAATCCAATCCAATCCAATCCAAAATACAGAATCTAATCCCTGGGTTCGCCGACCCCTTCGGTGGAACACACACACCGACACACACAATACAATCTATAATAGACCAAAAATAATTGGTCGTCTCCTCAAGCCTCTCGGAGTATCACAATATGCATCACACATCTTACAAACCAATATACATCACAATATGCGTCACACATCACACAAACCAATATACATCACACACCAAAAAATAAATATCTATCACAATATCCAAAGGAGATATATCCATCACAATATCCAGAGGAGATATATCCATCAAAACAAATATCTATTAAATATCGGTTGTTAGAAATAAGTCTTCTGGAAACAAATTCAGTCAATATATGTATCTACTATCGTCTATGCTGGGACAGATAGAACTCCCTCAGCCAGCGCACATAAGTAGGATCTAAGGTAGCCAGATCAATATCCAGAGAAGATGGATGACTGGAACTCCCGGTGGAACTGCCCTCTGGTGCCACCTCCTCTTTCACAGCTCTCTCGAATTTAGGAATCACTTCTGGAGCAGCTCTCTCGATGGAACTGCTCTTTGGAGCAGCCATCTGTGCCTCCTTTAAGAGAGATCCTCGGGTCTTAGGTGCCATCTGTGAGAACGGGTGTCATCTCATTTAAGTATATTTTTGAAAGCAGATAAAATACAGAACATTCGATTTTTTGCCAAGTGTGAGAACGGATGGCTCAGAACACAACCCAAAATTTATTCTAGCATACATTAGTGTGAATCATCTATGTTCTGTACATATGGTGTAGTATATGTTCTTATCGAATCTAGTATCTGAATGATATAACAGAATCAAGATGAACCCACATAATGTAATACTAAGACATCATCTACTACTATATAAGATATAGTGATAGGTTGTCATATCATCATTGTTGAGGGATGAGGGTCGAAGGACAGTCAACTTTATCTACGGGCTACGGCTACATAGTTTCTGCCTCGCCAGTCGAATGGCCGCAGGGACTATGTCCTGATCACCCTGTCGTACCATAGATTAATACAAATGGAGCTGGAGCTGGAGGCAAAATACAGAATCCAAAATACAAAATACACAATTCAATCCCTGGGTTCGCCGAAAATACAAAAACAAAGATTGACACACAGTACTAATTCATATATGTTTCAAGTGTGAGAACGGATGGCTCAGAACACAACCCAAAATTCATTCTAGCATACATTAGTGTGAATCATCTATGTTCTGTACATATGGTGTAGTATATGTTCTTATCGAATCTAGTATCTGAAGGATATAACAGAATCAAGATAAACCCACATAATGTGATACTAAGACATCATCTACTACTAAAAGACATAGTGATAGGTTGTATCATCATTGCCGAGGGATGAGGGTCGGAGGACAGTCAACTTTATCTACGGCTACATAGTTTCTGCCTCGTCAGTCGAATGGCTGCAGGGATTATATGTCCTGATCAACATGTTACCAATTAACCAACCAACAAAACTACTTGTTACAAATATCGGCACTATCGGTGCTTTCCAATCGGATTATCACATTTTTCGATGTCGAAAAACAAATAATTATTACTAAATTATCAGATTTTTCGGCACTATCGGTGCCCCTGACCAAGCCCCCCCCCCCTCCCGCACCCCTCCCCTCTCCCCCCCGCACCCCTCCCCCCTACACCACCCATAACCCTAACCCGAACCCTATCCCTAACCCCTCCTCCACTAGCCCCCCTTCCCTACCAGCCCCCTCTCCCCTCTGCAGCCCCCTCCCCCACCAACCACCCCTAACTCGACCCCGAACCCTAACCCTAACCCTCCCCTCCCCACAGCCCCCTCCCCTCACCCCCACCCCTAACCTGAACCCTAAACCTCTCTCCCCCCTTGCTCCCCTCCCCCAGCCTCCCCATCCCCACTCCTCCCCTTCCCCAGCCGCCCCCGCTGCTCCCCTCCCCCAGCTGCCCTCACCCCCCTGCCCCTCCTCCCCAAACACCCACCCCTAACTCGAACCCTAACCCTAGCTTCCCTCCCCCCCAGCCCCCCTCCTCACCCCCAACCGCCCTCACCCCCCCGCCCCATCCCCCAGCCACCCCCCACTCACCCACCAACCACCCGTATCCCCCCTGCCCCTCACCCCCCCATCTGTGAGAACCCTGAATTTCGGGTTGATTTTTTTTTCTAAATTTTTTTGCTTGATTTAATTTCAATAAATAATTTTCTGTTTATTTATCCTTAAGTGTACTTTTCCGTGCCTTTGATATTTGGAGTGTCAGGGATGTTCAACTCTGGAAATCTTCTTCACGAGTTTTGTAGTGGACAGGATTACCTTCATGAAGGTATATAGTGTCTCACTCAAACTTGTTCCCTTGTGCTCTTTTTGCTTCGTAGAACTTCGGATCGATTTAGACCATTTGATTATTAATTAATTTTCCTACTCTTTTCCTTGATCATTATTAGCATGTTACCGTGACTTTTAATTTAGGAGCACAAGACCAGTCAGTTTCTTGAAACCAACTTCTCATGCATGATCTACTCGAGATGCTCGTCACCCATGACCTTTGTGTCCCACTCAGACATGCCATTTTGTGCTCCATTTGCTTCGCACAACTTTCCTGACACGTGACCCGATTTTATTTCACCCTACGGTGTCACATTCATTTTCCAACTTGATTTGTGGGTACCCTGTCGACCAAAACCTGTCAGCCCCAATTATGGACATAGCCTACATTGAGCCTACTATCCGTATGTCACTTGTGTGCCATTTATTGGAATCCCCATGTGCTATTTATTTATCCATGATCATCAACACCTATTTTTATTCGATTATTTTATAGTGTCTGGTTTTGACCCAATCCGGCTCCACCAAGTCCAGTCCAGCTTCGTGCTACCCTCCATCGGGACGCCTCATTTTTTTCCTTGCCCAAAAATACTGTTTAATACCTGTTTACTTATTTTAATATTTATTGGAAATTTCTATTTAATTTAAATCCCAAAAATGAATCCAATTTTTCTATTAATTCCTAGCCATAGATTTCCCTCCCATTAAATCCTACCCATTCAATCCCTACATGTAAACTCCCCAACACCCCTTGGCCATGTGGCCGGCCCTAAGTTTTAGGCATGACACTTTTCTCTCTCTTCTCTCTCATTTATTTTCACACAAACAACACACCAACAGCAACTACTTCAACACAACCACCACTCCCATGGCCAAGCCCAGGCCGACCACCTCCGGTGTGGGCGAGCCACCGGCCTCCGCCGTAGCCTGTCCGTCGGCCTCCTCCTCCTTCTTCCTCCTCTTCATCACCTATCCATCACCACTCAACCACCCCATCACCAACATAGCCACAACCGACCACCACTACCACCTTATTCGGCGACCACCGAGCCACCCATAGCCCGTACGGCCGTGCGCCACCACCCATACCATCGTCGTGCCCGGCCAGGCTGGCCCCGTGCTCAGCTGCGCACGGCAGCAGCGCAACAGCAGCTGTGGCACAGTGCACAGCCATTAACGCGCGTGCGTACGGCGCTGGCCGCGTCCGCCGCCGGTCGCCGTGGCTCCGACGACCCCCCCGTGGGTGTGCCCCACTCTGGCGAACTCTCCCCTGGCGGCCACCGTCCTCCGGGATGCGCCGTCGAGACGATTCGTGCGTTTCGCACGAAGTTCCGTCGTGACGCGCGCGAAATCAATTCCATTTTGGCGCTCCGTCGCAGCGACTTCGTGCATATTTTCTCGGGAATCCGACCGTTGGATCGACGATTTCTTCGCTCCGTCACAATCTCGGTATATCCACCTTCACTTCTGTCAATTTTCATCCGTTGATTTTATCGTTTGATGCATCAAAACCGGCCACCAAGTTGACCGTTTAAATTGTATTAATTTTGGACAGTTTCGTGGGGCCAACTTCGTCAGCTTGTATCTCCTCCATCGCAGCTCCTTTTGGCGTGCTACCAGTTCCTGTGCGAAGCTGGTATAACCCTCTTACTACCCCTCCAGTTTCATTTCATTGTGAGCTTGTTTGATTGGTTGAATTCGACGCCAAAGTTGGCCGTCCGAATTCGTAATTTCGAACTTATAAAATTCTATTTTTGAACACGGGACTCCAGATTTCATTTCTGACACCACCAGTAGACTCATGGCATCGTCCTGGCATATTTTCATATAAAATTCGTTAGATTTGGAGGACGTGGGCCCATGCACGTATTTCGATGCAAAGCGGGTTCCACAGTCCGGGTCAACGAAACTTTTTGACACTGGCTCACCGAAATCCAATTCCGGATATACCGTTGAGTTCGTATCGTCATTCTGGACTCGTTGACATGTAGTTTGCTGAGTTTTGAGAACATTGACTCCGGCACGTATTTCCGTGTAAACCATAATTCTAAGTTCTGGTCAACGGACCAAATTGAGATCGGGTCAACGGAATCCAATTCTGGAGATACCGTTGGATTTGTATCGTCATTCCTGTTTTGTAGACATATAATTTGTTATATTTTATAGACTTATTTTTTTGCACATTTTTTGGTGAAAAACGGCTCGGACACGGACACCGTTTTGACCCAAAATTACCTTTATGCCCTTGTGTCCAAATTGGATCGATGGGTAGGCTATCCTAGCTAATTTGACCATTCTGGACACGTTGGTGATGTTTATTTCATCGTCCGACAATGTTTGTTTATAATTTCTCTGAGTTTAACCTTTTTATAATTTATTAATAATTAATTCTTATAATGTTCGTATTTCGGGATTAGTACAACGAAACTGAGATCAGTCAATTCCAGTGATCCCACATCGCTGAAATTGACAAGATGAACACGTGGATCACTATAATAAGATTATCAACCTTACCGTTGATCTTTTTATCTCGATTTACGTGTCGTAAGTTTCGACGTACGAATAACGAAGTACACTTTACATCTTTAATAATTAGACTAGAATTGACCCTGTTTTACCAGAGTTGACCAGTTGACCCAAAGTCAACTATAAGTCAACACTTGACCTAGTTTGACTAGATTATTGACCGGAGTTGACCTAGAGTTGTTTTGACTTAGAAGAACCTAGGATAATATAGATTGCTTGTAGAGTTTTATTTATTACAACTTGAACACCTTGTAACCTGTGTTACTTTAAATAGGACTCTGTGGCTTCAGTTGGAACCCTATACTTATCAGCTGTTCAGGTTATCAGACGAGTACATTCTCTGATCATTTCATATCATGTTTAGGATTATATTTCCTGCTTTAGACTATCTTACTTGATGCTGACACGTTGGTAACATGGATTGGTACTATATGGATCCCTTCATGAGATGTTATCCCTCTCGGAAGCATCATATACTTTTGTCATGTGTGTTTCACTTACATCACGTATCATATGCTTCTATCATCATTAATCTTCGGGAATCAGCTAGTGACTCATGTACCCTCATGATCACCGAGCCTTCACGAATTAATTCATGAATCACCCTTTATGGGCAACGTAGTATAATCATGAATCTTAGCGTAACTTGAATGGATCCTTGTGTATTGATTGGGGATGGGGGAGTATAAATGAACATGTGAATAAATCCAAGTAGTGTAATCATGAATCAATTTTCAGTAGTATAATCATGAATCAGTCCTTAGCCATTCATATGTTTATGCAGTACTCTGAATCACTAGCACTGTCTCTCTTTATATATATCATAGATATTTACTTACAGTCTCTCTTTTATATTATGTTATTTCTTCAGATCCTGTATTTTATTCTCTAGTATGATTATATTTCCTTTCATGCTATGACTTATTGAGATGTATTGTGCTCGCTCCTGTCCTGACTGGACCTGTTGATAAATTTTACAAATAGCCTGGAGGTTGCCTGCTAGCCTAGAGGAGACACATTAGAGGTTGTTTAGTTAGCTATTTTCAGTTGTCTGGAGTTGTATTTATTTTATGGATTACTGTATTTGAGCTTTGACATGTATTTCTGGGTTTGTGTATCTTAGACACTTAGGCTTCTATCTGTTGTATCTCTTTTAGATTTCATGTTTTACCTATCTTTTATCTTGCTCTACCTTAGTTGTGATTGAGACTGTATCTGCTATGTCACCCCCATTCGGGGGGTATAAACTGCTTAGCCTTATACTGTTAGATGCATGAGACCTAGGACAGCGTTCTACCGCCGACACTGCGGTGTAGGCTGGGCGTTGTTACGTTCTCGTACCCTAACCCTAGGATGCGGGTCGTGACTCCATCGGACCATTCCTCACCCCCCAACCACCCGTACCCCCATGCCCCTCCCCCCGAGCCACCCGTACCCCCCAACCACCAACAACCAAAATAGAGAGAGAGATAGGGAGAGTCACGTACCGGAGAGGGAGGAGAGTCGCCGAAGATAGTGAGAGCGCCGGAGGGGGGGAGAAGAGAGAGTGAGAGAGTAAAATGGAGGGAAATGAATCGTTGGGGGGAATTTAATTAGAATTTAGCGACGTTCATCCTAACGTCGCTAAATTAGTCGCTATTAGCGACGTCATAGCGACGTTTCGCGACGACTACTCATGTAACTAATATACATCGTTGTCATATCACTATTTTTGTCGCCAGTAGCGAAACATCGCTAATGTGCACAATTTAGCGACATTATAATAACGTCGCTAAATTTACGTCACTCACAGATTTTAGTAGTGCAATTTGAATCACACTCATATTTGTCCCTTTTGATTCATGCATATCTTCTATTCGATGAAAAGCTTGTTTGGGCTTGCTCTCATTTGTGGACTCGGAGACGTCATTATCGGACACTTTAGCCAAGTGTTCGACACGAGGAAGCTTGGATCCATCTCAATATGCTACACAGGTATTGATCTGATTTTTTAATGATAGGAGACATTATTTTGTGCTTGCATTGATTCGAGTCTTGGTCAGAAATTGAGGTCGGGACGCGGAGTTGTGGTTCCGTTCGTGTCAGGTCAGATGCGTGTTCGTGCGTGTGTCCGAACTATGTTGTGTGTGTGTGTCCGATGCTGTGGTGTCCATCTCGTGGGGGTCATGTGGGGGACAACTAGTTTGAGAGTAGCAGTGGCGATTGAGGAAGTTGGTATGGAGCTGGGATTTAATTGTTCAGTTGGTCCATATCATGGGTTGTCTGTATGTCTAGATCAGTGGTGAATTTGTTCTCATGATTTCTCATTCTTATACTTGTTGGATGTAACTTAGTAGTTCAGATTGTATTCATCCATACATTCTTTCCAAATCCTGAAAACTCAGTAACTGTTAGGTTCCAGTTATTTGTAGGCTTAATTCTCAATTTTGGGTGTTTTTCTTCCTGCAATTGACTATTGCATTGCCTACCTATCTTATTGGGAAGAATCAAGTGGTGTCTTATATTCTTTGGAGTGGTTCAGCTGCAAGAGGAAGATGGTTGAGTATAATCTTTGAGTTGTAGTTGCATGAAGTCTATGCAGAGGATCGAATGTTCTAACGAACATTTCCTTTGATTGGTTATTTTATATGAGTGAAAGAGGAGGTTGTGTACTTGCTGAATCTATATTCTGTAGCTACTTATAAGTGTTGAGGTTTGGTGAGTTTGTATGTGTGTGGCAAGGTATTGGGTAGGAGTATCACTGAAATGTATGAACTCTGAGCATTAATTGCAAACTGGTTTGAAGGCTTTAAGTTAGTTTTTTTTTTCTTTACAAATTTTGACCATTGTTGTCGGGTTTGGGAGCTAGCTGATGAATTTGACTATAGCATGCCAAGCTAAGGTTATTTTCCTGATGAGTTAGTTGCATGTACCAGTGTGCAAGCTCAGGATAATGAAGTGTGGGAGGGGGATGCAGAACAATACTTTAGGTTGGGCAATGGTTGGTTAGGTATTTGTGTTGCTAAGTTTGGTTTAGTTTTAGATCATATGTCGTGAGTTGGGCCTGGAGTTGGTTGGCCAATTTTGGATGCACAAGAACCTTGTTAGACTAGGATGGGATGATTTGATTCATGGATTTTATAGTTGCTAGCTAGTATTTAATAATTTTGTCAAAGACTATATTATTGTATAAACTCTGTTATTTGTTTAAGTTGGGTTAGAGACCATACTTTAACTAGTAGAACTATCTACAATATTTTTGGCATGATATCTATATATTTTGACAGCCAGGACATGTATATATATTTATTGTTCACAATTAGTATTTTATTATAAGTAATCAACTAGTGAATAAATTACATAATTAACTAGTAAGTTTTATCAAATTAGAGTGTGTGTGTGTATATATATATATATATTGAACACTAGAATTTATTGAATGAAAAATAGGGTATAGCAAGACAGCAAGAAAGTTAAAATCGAATTTCAAACGAAATTCAAAAATTCAAAAACACAAAAAGGGGGGAACAGACCCCAAACACGCGGCCCGAGGGGGGATCGGTCCGCGCAAGAGCGGGACCCGAGGGAGAAAGGGGGACGCATCCCGAGGGACCCGAAGGGGCGTGTCGCCCGAGGAGGTGCTCTGCCCGAGGGGAAGCTCGGTGCGCATCCCGCGGAAGGGCCTCGGCGAAAGGGAAGGGGGGAGAGCCAAGGCGGAGGGACGGCAGAGGGGGGGGCCGACCACTATGGAGCCCCGGCGACGGAGGAGCCGGAGAGGGGGCGAGGACGGGATGGAGGCGGGGAGTCGGGAGGAGCCGTCGGGATAGGGCGGAGACCCAGGGGGAGCTGCCGTGAGGAGAAGGGGCGAACCGACGGAGGAGAAGGGGGGAGGGGAGCCACCGAATGGGGGGGAGGGCTCGACCCCACGGAGGGGAACGGAAGACGCACCACGATGGTGGAGGCGGGGACGACCCAGGCGAGGACGGCCCAAGGGGGGTCACGAGCCCCCGCGGAGGGGAGGAGGAGAAGGCCCGAGGGAGAGGGGGGTTAGCCCCGGGGTGGCCGCAGCCGTGGAGAGAGGCCCGACGAGGGGAGGGCGGCGAACAAGTTAGCCGGGGCGACGGCTGGGGGTCCCAAGGCGGCGGCTGGGGCTAGAAGTAGGCTCGACCCCAAGGGAGAGCAGAATACGCCCATGACGAAGCGGAGGGAGGACCAGGACCGTCGGGGACTGGAGAGTACGAGTAGGGCGCAACCGAAGGGGCTGGGAGGGGGGTCCAGTGCCACCGCAGAGGAGGGCGCCGGGAAGAAGGCCATCGTCGAGGCGGGGGAAGGCGCGGCGAGATGGGAGACTGGAAGGGAGGGTGCCGGGAGGAAGTCCGCTGCCGAGACGGAGGGTGGCACGGCGGAAGGAAGCGCCAGAGGGAGCCGCAACTGAGGCGGGGGTGGCACGATTGGAGGAGAGGGCGACGGAAGGAAGTCCGCTGCCGAGGAGGGGGGTGGCACGACGGAAGGAAGCGCCGGGGGGAGCTGCAGCAGAGGCGGGGGGTGGCGCGGCGAGAGGGGGGAGGCGACGGGAGGGGGGCGCCGTGTAAAACCCCTAATTCTCTACTATATATATATTTTTTTGTTTTATCGATTTTGGTACTGATTTAAAATTTTGTATTGTACGTCGCGTAGTCGTATTATACGTCGCCGAAAAATTTTATTTTTCGGAATTGCTCGACGAGTGCGAATATGTGCGAGCGTACATATTTTTAGAAAAATATTTTTCCTATTTTTTTTATAATTTCAAAATAATATATATAAATATTATTTTATTAACATTTCCAAGTTGTTATTTTAGTTACTAGAAGCCTTCATTTATGCAGTTATTAATAGTGAATGATATTCCTATTGTATACTAGAAAAGCATAAATATTACTCGTGCTTGCATACATATATTTCATAATATTTTATTAGCTCATTTTTAAATAATAATATATTTTCGAAATTATTTTAATAGCATTTTTGGAAAACATATTTTTAAAATATTTTGGCAATTTAAATCTTGATTCAATTTTTGGAATTATTTAAATAGATTAGATATTTGGAATTTGAATTTTCTCAATTGATTTCAAGCCAAAAGAATTTAAATTAGATTTAAATTGGGATTTGAATTAGATTTGGATTATTGAATTAAATTTAATTATATATTGAGTTATCTATTTTGGGTTTAAACTACTCCTAATCGATATCTAATTGGGAATTCCCACATCCTATAAATAGGCAGGTACTCCTCCAATTTATTATTCATTCACCAAAATCCACAAACCAATGGTGCGTGCCTCGTGTCTGTGTCCTCTTCCGACCATAATCTTATTCCAATATTACATATAAATCATCCATCGTGTCGACAACCCCAACACGGTACATCACCAAATCCTAAGACCTACGACCTCTCCTCTCGACCACGACCACCATCATCCTTCCCTCGCCATTCCATCACCAACACCATCAGCCCGCCACCACGTGATATGTCGCCTAACCGATCCATCGACCTATACCCGACCACATCCATGGCCCTACCACCAAGTTTCATATCGACCACCTGCTCTTCAACACCCCTACCAGCCCACCATCAGACCCTCGCCAACACCATGGATCCGACCACTGACATCAACCACGACCACAAACCGTCACCCTCACGATAGCCACCGCCACCGCGGCCAACAACCACCGGCATATCCAAACCCAAAATAAAACCCAACACAACCACCGTGCACCACCACCTACGGCCAGTCCACCGCCACCGGTAACTCCCACAACGACCGGTAAACCCTCAAAATCATCACGACACCACAAGGAAAATAAAAGAAAAAGAAAGAAAACTACCACTGCCACCGCCTTACCTTCGCCGGAGTCGCGCCCGACCGCCGACCCTTGCCGCCGCCGCGCCTAGACGTGGCCACCCACGACTGCAGCGCCCCACCGCCTCAGACCAGCCCCTCGCCGCGAGTTTCTGCCGCACCTGCTGCGTCGAACCGCCGCTCCGCACAACCCTCCGCCGGCGAGCCCGACCGGATCCCCTCCGGCCGGTGCCTCCGTGCGTCATCCTCCCTGGCCGCCGCCGGAGCAGTGAGCCCGGCGACCCCTCCGACTCCCTTTCGACCAACCGCCGCCGCGTCGACAGTCCAGCGCCACCGTCTGACCTCTCCCACCACCGCGTCCAGCCTCCAGAGCTGCCCCATATTCCAAACCCCCATCCGACCGGCGCCGACCCAGCACGGCCGAGCCGCTCCCCGACTTCCTCTTACCGCTCGCGGCCTAGCGTCTCCACCGCTCCTCCGCGAACCACCTCCGCCGCCTCACTCTTCCGGTGGAAACCCACTCTCTCTGCCCCTCCCTCTCGCTCGTCTCCTCTCTCAACCTCCTTTCTTTCTACTTTTTGTTATTCTTTAAACAACTAAAAGTTTTCTTTAGTTCGTTTGTTTTAAAGAAGACAGCTGTTATTTTTTTGTTTGTTGTTTTTTTATTACTAATTATTTATTTATTTATTTTGTTTCTGGTTTTTAGTGGTAGGTTAGTACATCCTAGTATGTATGTATGTATGTATTATTATTATTATTATCATTATTATTATTATTATTAGAATTTGATTGTTTTATTTGAAAGGAAGAAAAGAATAGAAGTATTGGATACTTTACAGTATCATTATTATTATAATTATTATTATTATCATTTCTATTATTTTCTTCCTTTATTATTATTAAAGTGTTTTTTGGTTAATGTTGTTTTGCTAATTAGTGTTGTGTATCAATTTCTTGTCTTGTTCTATTTTTCTTTATGAGTATTATTATTATTTTTATACATTATTTTTAATATTATTACTTGATTATTATTACTATCTTTGTTATTGTTTTATTAATGCTAGCATCATATTTATTAATTATTATTATTATTATATTTCATTATTAGTATTATTAAGAGAAAAACAAATAAAGTAATTATTGTGTATATATATAAATATTTGTGTTTTTTTTGCTATTTGTTACCACTAGTTTTTTTTTTAAATATAAAAAGTAAATATATTCCATACATAGTCAATATTTTACAATTATTTTTGCAAAAGTTATTAGAGGGCTTGGCCTATAATTACTCTCAAATTATTTTTAGAAAACCTAAAATAATTCTATTATTACGAACTTGGAGTCTTTCCTATAAATGATTTTTTTTGATAAAATATAGTTTCAAATTATTATAAATAGTTTTCTAAATCGTATATAATCTTTATCCAAATCCCTTGATTATCCTCTTGTCCGTGACCCCGTCTATCTTCCTATTCCTTTACCAATTCTAGACTCCCATATGCCTACCCTAACTATCTTGATCCTTCTGGACCCAATGGAACTGTCCGTGCCACCATCAGAGGTTACCTTGTATAGTTGTCGCACCGAAGTCGCAGTTCGTGCCACCTTAACCATTGCAGCACCCCAGGCATACTACCAGGCAAGACACCTTGCTATTTGCTGTTTAATTATTTTAGCTCATATTTCATGCATTATTATTATTTTCTTTATGCAAAATAAACTGTGATATATAGCATAACCTGTTAGAACTTACTGTTCATTTATTGTTCCTGCTATGTATTATTTTTCTTACACATTAAACTTAGAGTTAAGGGACCACCCTTTGTGTGTTGCATTCATGACCTTGACACGTTGTACCACGAAGTTGTGTGTCGCATGTAGAACACAGAAGTGCGTGATTGGCTGGCCACCGGTACGTACAAGCCGTGCGATAGGAATAACCGCTAATAGAGGTTGCATGCTAGTTTGACTTAGCGGTTATAGAGGTTTACTGTTGTGGATACAACATGGTAGGCATTGGGTGGGAAGAACAACTCTTTAATGTGTGGGTCATATATGCACTACCCTGATTGCCGGTTATCTCCAATGGGAGGTACGGTCCTGATTGCCGGTTATCTCCAATGGGAGGTACGGTCCTGATTGCCGGTTATCTCCAGTGGGAGGTACGGTCCTGATTCCTGATTCCTGACTGAGCCGGCCCATGCGTCAAAGGTTTGTTCTTTATTACATATTCACTATAGTACGGTTAGGTACCCTATTGTATGTGTCCCTTAATTAATTGAGCAATATTTATTCAGTTATATGGCATGATATTATGTGTCTTGTTATGTCCCTCTGAGGACCTGGTTGTCTTGCCAGGTATGTGCTCTTATGTTTCGCAGGTATTCTAGCTTTAGCCGTGATCATCGCTACTTCTTCGAGGATGATTGTATTTGGATCGTCTTCGCTTCGCTCGCCACTCATTTCATTTTCCATGTATTTTATTTCCTTATTTTGTTGGTAGTGGATTTGTCTCCGCCCAACATATTGTATCAAGATAATTCATGATCAATTTATGATATCTTTTATTCCTTTATTTTGTGTGGATGAGATTAGTTATGGTTCTACTGCATTTTACAGCTTATGTATTCAAACGAGGCTTCCATATATTGGAGTATACTTCGTATGAATACAGCTAGCATGTCTACGTTCCTAGCCCTACGTATTTTGGGACTGGGGCATTACATGTTTTTGTGGTGGCCCATGCAGGTCAAGATAAATTGTTTGGTTACTTTACCGTACCAAGCAAGCCTGCGTATAGGATTAGAAGTCTAGGATCTCATCCACATACTTGACCTCCTTCCTTGATTTTATCTACCATTTGATCCATCAATTGCATCTTGCTTGCTTTATTCCATCCCTATTCTTATCTTCCCTTCCTAGAGATTGACCCTACTAGTTAATTGTCCCAAAACACCATTAGTTTAATTCTTTAAGTTGGGTAAAATACCTTATGAACTAGCAACCCCTTTGACCTAGTGACCTATATTAGCAAGCTTATTTAGATCCTAGAATCTAGAATCCCTAACCCGTCTAGCCAACCAAGGACTTGGACAAGAGGACTATAAGACGACTGTATGACCTAGAATCATTCTACCTTCTTTAAATCTTAATCTCTCGTGCCCATGTTTTTACCATCTTGACTAATGATGCTAATGTAGCTTAGTTTTTTTGCAAGCTTATTCTTTTATCAAGCTTGTTTCAAGACATGTTATTTGGGCATGTCCACTAACATATGGTCTAATCAGAACCGGTGCATGATGGTCTGATCAACCGAGTGCACTTTGGTTCGCTTTTATTTATCGTTCTACGTGGATGAGGACATAGCTAAACTTGTCCTCTAGAGTCCCATCCGCGACTGCCTTGGCAACTCCTTTTAAAATTTTTGGTCGTCCTTGAATCACGTATTCGTATTCGTTAACATCTCCTTTGAACCCTCTATTGTTTCGTCTTTACTTATTTTAGAAGGACGAGTGTGTTATACTAGAATTTCCTCTATCTTTCCTATCGGCTATGACCATTCTCACTCGATATTGTTATATCTTCATCCTAAACTACTCGACCCTATCAAGCCCCTCTAATCGCTTAATTAAAGCGAATCTATTTTCGTTCCATTAATCGTGACTCTCATCCATTACCCGTGACCATACCGTATTATTTTTCTATGATCGTGATTTCTTACGGCATGATTTTGTTATTGATCGTTCCTCATCGATAGCCCCCTTGTGTCTTTTCACCCCCTACTAATTCTTAATTTCGAGGACGAAATTTTTTTAAGTTGGGTAGGATGTAAAACCCCTAATTCTCTACTATATATATATTTTTTTTGTTTTATCGATTTTGGTACTGATTTAAAATTTTGTATTGTACGTCGCGTAGTCGTATTGTACGTCGCCAAAAAATTTTATTTTTCAGAATTGCTCGACGAGTGCGAATATGTGCGAGCGTACATATTTTTAGAAAAATATCTTTCCTATTTTTTTATAATTTCAAAATAATATATATATATATTATTTTATTATCATTTCCAAGTTGTTATTTTAGTTACTAGAAGCCTTCATTTATGCAGTTATTAATAGTGAATGATATTCCTATTGTATACTAGAAAAGCATAAATATTACTCGTGCTTGCATACATATATTTCATAATATTTTATTAGTTTATTTTTAAATAATAATGTATTTTCGAAATTATTTTAATAGCATTTTTGAAAAACATATTTTTAAAATATTTTGGCAATTTAAATCTTGATTCAATTTTTGGAATTATTTAAATAGATTAGATATTTGGAATTTGAATTTTCTCAATTGATTTCAAGCCAAAAGAATTTAAATTAGATTTAAATTGGGATTTGAATTGGATTTGGATTATTGAATTAAATTTAATTATATATTGAATTATCTATTTTGGGTTTAAACTATTCATAATCGATATCTAATTGGGAATTCCCACATCCTATAAATAGGCAGGTACTCCTCCAATTCATTATTCATCCACCAAAATCCACAAACCAATGGTGCGTGCCTCGTGTCTGTGTCCTCTTCCGACCATAATCTTATTCCAATATTACATATAAATCATCCATCGTGTCGACAACCCCAACACGGTACATCACCAAATCCTAAGACCTATGACCTCTCCTCTCGACCACGACCACCATCATCCTTCCCTCGCCATTCCTTCACTAACACCATCAGCCCGCCACCACGTGATATGTCGCCTAACCGATCCATCGACCTATACCCGACCACATCCATGGCCCTGCCATCAAGTTTTATATCGACCACCTGCTCTTCGACACCCCTACCAGCCCACCATCAGACCCTCGCCAACACCATGGATCCGACCACTGACATCAACCACGACCACAAACCGTCAACCTCACGATAGCCACCGCCACCGCGGCCAACAACTACCGGCATATCCAAACCCAAAATAAAACCCAACACAACCACCGTGCACCACCACCTACGGCCAGTCCACCGCCACCGGTGACTCCCACCACGACCGGTAAACCCCCAAAAATCATCACGACACCACAAGGAAAATAAAAGAAAAAGAAAGAAAACCACCACTGCCACCGCCTTACCTTCGCCGGAGTCGCGCCCGACCGCCGACCCTTGCCGCCGCCGCGCCTAGCCGTGGCCACCCACGACTGTAGCGCCCCACCGCCTCAGACCAGCCCCTCGCCGCGAGTTTCTGTCGAACCTGCTGCGTCGAACCGCCGCTCCGTACAACCCTCCGCCGGAGAGCCCGACCGGATCCCCTCCGGCCGGTGCCTCCGCGCGTCATCCTTCCTGGCCGCCGCCGGAGCGGTGAGCCCGGCGACCCCTCCGACTCCCTTTCGACCAACCGCCGCCGCGTCGACAGTCCAGCGCCACCGTCTGACCGCTCCCACCACCGCGCCCAGCCTCCAGAGCCGCCCCATCTTCAAAACCCCCATCCGACCGGCGCCGACCCAGCACGGCCGAGCCGCTCCCCGACTTCCTCTCACCTCTCGCGGCCTAGCGTCTTCTCCGCTCCTCCGCGAACCACCTCCGTCGCCTCACTCTCCCGGTGGGAACCCACTCTCTCCGCCCCTCCCTCTCGCTCGTCTCCTCTCTCAACCTCCTTTCTTTCTACTTTTTGTTATTCTTTAAACAACTAAAAGTTTTCTTTAGTTCGTTTGTTTTAAAGAAGACAGCTGTTATTTTTTTTGTTTGTTGTTTTTTTATTACTAATTATTTATTTATTTATTTTGTTTCTGGTTTTTAGTGGTAGGTTAGTACATCCTAGTATGTATGTATGTATTATTATTATTATCATTATTATTATTATTATTAGAATTTGATTGTTTTATTTGAAAGGAAGAAAAGAATAGAAGTATTGGATACTTTACAGTATCATTATTATTATAATTATTATTATTATCATTTCTATTATTTTCTTCCTTTATTATTATTAAAGTGTTTTTTGGTTAATGTTGTTTTGCTAATTAGTGTTGTGTATCAATTTCTTGTCTTGTTCTATTTTTCTTTATGAGTATTATTATTATTTTTATACATTATTTTTAATATTATTACTTGATTATTATTACTATCTTTGTTATTGTTTTATTAATGCTAGCATCATATTTATTAATTATTATTATTATTATATTTCATTATTAGTATTATTAAGAGAAAAACAAATAAAGTAATTATGGTGTATATATAAATATTTGTGTTTTTTTTGCTATTTGTTACCACTAGTTTTTTTTAAAATATAAAAAGTAAATATATTCCATACATAGTCAATATTTTACAATTATTTTTGCAAAAGTTATTAGAGGGCTTGGCCTATAATTACTCTCAAATTATTTTTAGAAAACCTAAAATAATTCTATTATTACGAACTTGGAGTCTTTGCCTATAAACGATTTTTTTGATAAAATATAGTTTCAAATTATTATAAATAGTTTTCTAAATCGTATATAATCTTTATCCAAATCCCTTGATTATCCTCCTGTCCGTGACCCCGTCTATCTTTCCTATTCCTTTACCAATTCTAGACTCCCATATGCCTACCCTAACTATCTTGATCCTTCTGGACCTAATGGTACTGTCCATGCCACCATCAGAGGTTACCTTGCATAGTTGTCGCACCGAAGTCGCAGTTCGTGCCACCTTAACCATTGCAGCACACCAGGCGTACTACCAGGCAAGACACCTTGCCATTTGCTGTTTAATTATTTTAGCTCATATTTCATGCATTATTATTATTTTCTTTATGCAAAATAAACTGTGATACATAGCATAACCTGTTAGAACTTACTGTTCATTTATTGTTCCTGCTATGTATTATTTTTCTTACACATTAAACTTAGAGTTAAAGGACCACCCTTTGTGTGTTGCATTCATGGCCTTGACACGTTGTACCACGAAGTTGTGTGTCACATGTAGAACACGGAAGTGCGTGATTGGCTGGCCACCGGTACGTACAAGCCGTACGATAGGAATAACCGCTAACAGAGGTTGCATGCTAGTTTGACTTAGCGGTTATAGAGGTTTACTGTTGTGGATACAACATGGTAGGCATTGGGTGGGAAGAACAACTCTTTAATGTGTGGGTCATATATGCACTGCCCTGATTGCCGGTTATCTCCAATGGGAGGTACGGTCCTGATTGCCGGTTATCTCCAATGGGAGGTACGGTCCTGATTGCCGGTTATCTCCAGTGGGAGGTACGATCCTGATTCCTGATTCCTGACTAAGCCGGCCCATGCGTCAAAGGTTTGTTCTTTATTGCATATTTACTATAGTACGGTTAGGTACCCTATTGTATGTGTCCCTTAATTAATTGAGCAATATTTATTCAGTTATATGGCATGATATTATGTGTCTTATTACGTCCCTCTGAGGACCTGGTTGTCTTGCCAGGTGTGTGCTCTTATGTTTCGCAGGTGTTCTAGCTTTAGCCGTGATCATCGCTACTTCTTCGAGGATGATTGCATTTGGATCGTCTTCACTTCGCTCGCCACTCATTTCATTTTCCATGTATTTTATTTCCTTATTTTGTTGGTAGTGGATTTGTCTCCGCCCAACATATTGTATCAAGATAATTCATGATCAATTTATGATATCTTTTATTCCTTTATTTTGTGTGAATGAGATTAGTTATGGTTTTACTGCATTTTACAGCTTATGTATTCATACGAGGCTTCCATATATTGGAGTATACTTCGTATGAATACAGCTGGCATGTCTACGTTCCTAGCCCTACGTATTTTGGGACTGGGGCGTTACACGCAGGGGCAAGAGCAGGGGAGACTTACGGAGCGAGCAGCGATGTCACGCCCCAGAACCAGAATACTGGAGAGCGGGGGCAGACATAGCCAGCTACGTATATGAAATGGATTCCATCTCGCCATACGGTCAAAGCTGTCTAGATACATGAGGGTTTAACTATAAGCCAATAGTCTCTTAAGGTCATGAACAAGCCTAGTGTCTCAATCACAAGCAAGTAAGAAAATGTTACAAGATGTAAGATCACCAAATATACAATAGTAAGGCGTCCCAAACATTACATATTCAGTTGATCATGAAGCTAGTCGTTACAAAATGTTAGGACTAGCAAGAGTTTAGTCATACATGATCAACCCCAGGATCTGTCAATCATGTTACAGCCCGTAGGCAGACAGTAAGTAAGTGCAATCGAGCAAAACATGTGCCCGTCGGCTAAACATCTCAAAAGAATATTTTTACAATAAAGAGAGAGATCAAAAATAAACCCACTCGCTGCCCTGGTTACGTCTAGTCGCCACCATCGGGCTGGAAAGTCGGTAGATCCTTTGGAGCTGCCCCGAAATCTGGCCATACAAAATCAGCTGGGTCAGATTCCAGAAAGAGCAAGTGCCACAAGAAAGCTTCACTTAGGAACTAAAACCAGCAATTAGCACAGAAGATAATAATAATATAGTAGAACTGGAGAAAATATAACATCACGAGGATATACGGTAAGATAACCATGGAACCATTCAGATAACCAGGTTACAATCCTTAAACCAAACAAGGACCGGGATTGTAACCCTTCGTCTGAACCGAACTTAGTTTCTCCCATTTATCAGCAAGATAATATAAGAAAAGCAGGACATGTAACAATCTTATACAGGATCAATATAAGACTAGACTGATTATTTCCCATTCAACAATCACGGCCAATCAATAAGTATGGCTTGATACTTTAACTAACTAGGGTTATCACAGACCTACTTACTAACAAGATGCAACGAGATTATTCCACAGCCACAAGCCCTACAGACCATCCAGGTTACCCAGATCAAAAATTAGAGGTTGAATTCAGGTGGGTACACCGTCCAGGAAACGTATGTACCCTTAGGTAGCTTGAAGGGTGCAACACATGACAGTGTGCTGGAAATGTGCCCTACTCGACGGCAGGCTACAAATCCCAGGCACGCCCAGGTAACGGGATTGCCTGTAGCTGGGAGATCTCTTTATGACTAATGTATTAATCTAGTTATTAGCCTTAGTCCATTTTAGTAGGTACTCCTGACCGTGGTACTCAGGAGTCCCCTCCTAGACATGATGCAAGACAGGACTAGATTATTTGTACAAGCACAATCGCCCACGGTGTCCAGGTCATTTATACAGGTCATGTCATGTCAGGTAGCCGTCGCAATAGCTTATCAAGATATATCATGTCAGGTTATCATGTCAAGTTTACTGGTCAAGAGTGCGCCACGACGGGCCACTATCAGGTCATGCTAGTTCCTTGTCACACCATGTCATGTACAATTGTCATTTCAATCATGTCAATCAAATTATGATTTATCAAGTTCAGGACAAAAAGGCGTAAGGATATAAAATGGTCGTAAAAATATACAATAAAGGTAAGGTGCACACCATAGGAACTCAAGTTACACAGGGATTACAAGGCATGGGCAAAATAATAATAAAACAACAGTACATGGAGCTTATAGGAGAGCCATGCGGCTCAGGCATATGCGGCCAGGAATGATCTCATGCGACTGGGAAGAGAACAGTCCATGCGGCTGAATAGGGTCAGGTGCATACGGCTAAAAGGGAAAGGCTTATGCGGCTGAAGGGTATCAGTCATATGCGGCCAGCGGTAAGGGAGGGGCATATGCGGCTCAGCCCGAACACTCCATGCGGCTAGGAAGATTGGCGTTATGCGGTTATAAGGAGAACAACACCATACGGCTCACGGGGGAAGGGCTCTCATGTGGCGGGAATAGACTCGGGTTCATGCGGCCCACAGAGCAAGGGCTATACGACTAAACCGAGTCGAGTCCCATGTAGCCAGGGAATGAAGGAATTTATGAGGCTGGGAATGAACTTCTCATGTGGCTGGACTGGGAAGCTCAGTCATGCGGTTAAGTAAGAAGGACTACATGCGGCTGGAAGTACTACTTGCCGCATGAACTTGTCATGTGGTCAAGTGCTGCCATGCGGCTCGGGACTGTGCTTCTTCTCCAAATTTTTGAAAAGAAGTACACCAAGAAGCCATGGCCACCAAGCTGCATGGAACCTTCATCCGGAGTCCAAATCGGAACTTCCATAGGTCAAAACGGGGCAGAACGAAATCATCTACAACATGGAACCATCAGAACTCAGAAATAACAAGATTAAGTAGATCAAAACCCAAGAATTCTGAAAATAAAGTAAACTTAGATCTACAAGAATCTAGCCATGGAAAGTAAAAATGCCAAGTATTAAAGTAAGTTAAAATGTTGTAAGGAAGAGAATGAAGCAATAAAATTAGAGTTCCTCCATGAAGCAAGTTGTACTTGCCTAGACCCCTCTCTCCCTCTCTCTGGTAGGTAAAGAAGTAATGGAGGAAAGAAGAAGAGTAATAAAGAGAGAGAAGGAAGTGGGGTTAATAAATGGTAGTGGTGGTGGTAGGTAGGGGGTTCACCTTGGTTCATAATGAACCAAGCAACCCGAGCCAAGCCGAACCAACCAAAGAATAAACCAAGCCAAGAAAAAAACTAAGCAAGGAATCATGCAATACAAGATAAAATATGTATACGTATTCCAAGATACTTAATACGAACCACAGGCATTACAACTCTACCCACCTTAAAAGAATTCTCTCCTCGAAATTTAATTAAGAGGCTAGAGAGACGAAGACAAGCTATATCAATCACAAGTAAGCTATAACTAGGCAGGCAATCACTCATTCAAGCAAGGAATTGAAGGCATGAGAATAAGGAAGATAATATACCACACGAGTCAAACAAGCCGGGATATCGCGATCGAATATCATCCTCACGCTCCCACGTTAACTCACCTAAAGAGTGATGACCCCAAGCAACCCGGACTAACTTGATAGTCTTATTCTTGAGTATCTTCTCTCTCTGGTCCAATATAGACACGGGCCTCTCCTCATACGAAAGGTTGGTACCAACAACCAATTCCGAATGATCCAGGACGTGGCTCGGGTTCGGGATATACCGTTGTAATTGGGATATATGGAACACGTTATGCACCTCGCTTAGCGACAGCGAAAGAGCGAAAAGATAAGACACATCTCCTACTCGCTCCAGAATATCGAACGGCCCTATATACCTAGGACTAAGCTTTCTCCATGTACCGAAACGAATGACGCCACAATTAGGCGAAATCCTCAGGAATATATGGTCGCCGACCGAAAACTCAAGAGGGCGCCGATGAGAATTGGCCCAATGGTGCTGGCGATCTTGGACAACTCGAAGGTGATCCCTGACCTTTCTGACTACTTCAACTGTCCGGGCAAACATTTTTGGACCGAGCATCTGTATGTCTCCAACATCATCCCAGGCTAGCGGGATCTGCATTTCCTACCATACAGTGTCTCGAACGGTGCCATCTGGATACTGGCCTGGAAACTGTTATTGTAAGAGAACTCCACCAGGTTCAGATGATCTTTCCATGAACCACCGAAGTTAAGTGTGCAAGATCTCAACATATCTTCGAGAGTCTGGATTGTACGCTCCGACTGACCATCAGTCTGCGGATGATATACTGAACTGAACTGGAGACGAGTTCCCAAACTCTCCTGCAGGCTATGCTAAAAGTGTGACGTGAATCTCGAATCTCGGTCCGAGGTGATACTGACTGGCACTCCATGTAACCTGACAATCTGCCTGAGGTACATCTCTGCTAACTGAGCTGTCGACTGACCAACTCTAAACGGGAGGAAGTGAGCTACCTTCGTGAGCCTGTCAACTATAACCCAAACAGCATCTCGACCAGCTGGGGATCTAGACAATCCGGTCACAAAATCTATGGTCACATGTTCCCACTTTCATTCTGGAATCGGCAAAGGCTGAAGAAGTCCAGCAGGCCTCTGATGTTCAGACTTAACTTGTTGGTTGACTAAACAACGAGAGACAAACTGGGCTATCTTCCCCTTCATGCCATTCCAACAAAAGTGCTGACAGATATCGTGGTACATCTTCGTTCCGCCCAGATGAATGGAATACTGTGAACTGTGAGCCTCTGCCATAATTTTCTGTCTGATATCTCCACTGGGTACACAAAGACGCTTACCATGCCTAAGTGTACCATCTTCATGAATGCATAACTCCGGTCTTCGTCCTGCCTCACACTCTGCTCTGAGTCGCTGAAGCTTGGAATCTGCTGACTGCGCCATCCGAATCCTCTCGACTATAGTGGACTGAACTTGCATGCTGGCCATCAATGCTACATTGGAAGGAAGAACAACTTCAATACCCATCTTCTGAAGATCTCCGGCTGTGCTATTAGGAAATAAACTCCGGCTCTCCTGCTCAATGCATCTGTAACGACGTTGGCCTTCCCAGGATGATACTGCAGGTTGACATCATAATCCACAAGCAGCTCCAGCCATCTCCTCTGACGCATGTTAAGATCCTTCTGGGTGAAAACATACTTCAGGCTCTTATGGTCGGTAAAAATCTCCACCCTATCTCCGTACAAGTAGTGCCTCCACAACTTAAGTGCAAACACTACTGCTGCCAGCTCCAAGTCATGGGTTGGGTAATTCCTCTCATGATCACGAAGTTATCGTGACGCATAAGCTATTACCTTTCCATGCTACATCAGAACACATCCTAAACCTCTGCCCGAAGCATCACAATACACGAAAAATCCTCCGGTTCCATCTGGAAGTGCGAGAATGGGAGCCGTCATCAAGCCTCGCTTTAACTTCTCGAATGAATCCTGACATTCTGCTGTCCAAGCGAACTGCACATCCTTGCGGGTTAATTGGGTCAATGGCGCTGAAATCTGAGCAAAATCTGAAATAAACCGCCGGTAGTAGCCGGCCAATCCAAGAAAACTGCAAACTTTTGCAACGGTGCTTGGCACTGGCCATGACTCAATAGCCACAATCTTCTGGGGATCTACTTCTACTCCTCCTCGAGTGATGATGTGACCCAAGTACGAAATGTGATCGAGCCAGAACTCGCATTTACTGAACTTGGCATATAACTGGTGCTCCCTAAGAGTCTGAAGAACCACACGGAGATGCTGCTCATGCTCCGCCTCACTCTTGCTGTAGACCAGGATGTCATCCAAGAACATAATCACAAATTGATCCAAATAAGGCATAAAAATACGATTCATGAGATCCATGAATACAGCCGACGCATTGGTCGCTCCAAAGGGCATAATAAGGAACTCCCAATGCCCATACCTAGACCTGAAAGCTGTCTTCGGGATGTCCTGCTCTCTGACTCTGATCTGATGATATCCTGAGCGCAAGTCGATCTTCGAGAATATTGCTGCCCCTTTGAGCTGATCAAACAAGTCATCTATCCTCGGGAGAGGGTATTTGTTTTTGATTGTCACTGAGTTTAAGGTTGATAATCTACGCACAATCTGGACGTACCATCCTTCTTTTTCACAAGAAGCATCGGGGCTCCCCAAGGCGATCCACTAGCACGAATGAATCTCTTGGTTCGAAGTTCTTCAATCATCTTGTACAATATCTCCAACTCTGAAGGCACCATCCGGTAGACTCTCTCTGACACTAGAGCTGTTCCGGGATTCAAGTCGATAGTGAACTCGATCTCCCGCTCTGGCGACATACCTGGAAACTCTTCTGAAAAAACATCTGAAAACTCTTCGACTATCCGGGGCAACTGCACTGCTGCTACGGCCATCCGCAATACTGGAGGAGAAGGCTCAACTGCGCCTCTGGAAAATGAAAACTCTGGCTCTCCTGGGATGCTAAAAACAACCCTACCAATATGGCAGTCTATTCTAGCATACTGGTTTCTCAACCAATCCATCCCTAAGACCACATCATAATTGTCCATCGGGAATTCTATCAATCTAGCGAGAAATTCCTTACCGCTAACTACGATCCGACACGAGAAAAACACTCTATCAACTCCCACAAGTCCGTTACCAGTAAGTATAGTAAGCCTTACCGATAATGACTCGGGCTCCAATCCTATCCGTGTCGCAAATCGTGCAGACATAAAAGAATAGGATGCACCAGAATCAAATAAAACTGAAGCTGGAAAGGAGTTGACAAGAATAGTACCTGCCACTACCTCTCCTGGTGCCAATCCTTCCTCTGCGGTTATCACCATAACCTGACCATGCCCTCGGGGTGCTGGTCCCCTCTGCTGAAATCCTCGCTGCATATTCTGACTCAAGGCTTGGGCCTGAGTATGCTGCTGGGGGTTCTGCTGCTGGAACGCCTGGGACTGAGGCGGCAAGGACCTCGGCAATGGATACTGCTGCTGCTGGACCGGAGCTGGTCCTCTCACCGAAGAGCTAGAAAGGTTGGACGATGATGGACCACCCCTATTCGGGCAGGATCCAACCTATGGTCTGCTGCTCCACAAGCCAGACACAATCCCTGTGCCCTGCGACACTCTGCCACTACATGGCCTGGCTTCCCATAATGAGAACATCCCACTGCGGAAGACTGCCTCTGCTTCTGCTGCTGAGGGTACGTCGGGGTTGAATGCTGAACCGACGTCACTGAGGCCGCCCGCCTCGGAGCTCCAATAGTCAAAGCCCTGGCTGCCGGGGCTGGGGCTGAAGACTGATTCATCTGGCCGTGGGATCTCTTCCGACCTCCGACCCTATCCACAATCCTCTGTGAGGTATACTCATGCCTCCTAGCTGCTCTCAAGACTGTATCAAAAGTCTGATGCACAAACTGCTCAACTGCCAATAGAATCTCCAGGTGAAGCCCTGCTGGAATTGCTGGGCTCTATCATACTCGGTTGCCACCAAGGTGGGAGCAAACCGACTGAGTCTCGAAAACTCGATCGCATATCCATCGACCGTTCTGTCCATCTGTTTTAGATTAGTGAACCTCGTCTGCAGGTCGTACCGAGCTACAGCATCAAAATACTTGGTCTGGAATCCCTCTCTGAATACTGTCCAAGCAATGGGTGCTGCTAATCCAACGGCCTGAGCCGTCCACCAGCTGCGAGCAAGATCTAGCAACTGCAGGCGCACCACAGCTACTTTCTCGTTCTCTGGGGTCCTGGCTGCTTCTAGAATCACTCTGTGTCCTGAAGCCAAGCATCTGCGGTAATAGCATCTTTACTGCCGTCAAAGAATGGAGAGTTCAAGCGCTTGAAGCTGTTGGCCACGCTGTTACCCTGATGACCGCCTCTGGTCAGAGCATCCGTCACTGTCTGGTGCAAGGCATCTCCACGATGATCTTGAAAAGCTATCAAGGTCCTGACGAGTCCTACCAAAGTGCCATCATCAGGTTCAGCAGGCTGAACTGGCTGGACTGGTGGCTCTCCGTCAGAAGGCATGACTCTGGAGGCTACTCCGGAATGCGGGGCTTGATCTCCTGGTTGCGGCTGGTCCACGAGAAATGCTCCGCTTTGCTGACCGACAGGTCTAGGAACAATACCGCTGACTAAGACGACATGGGGAACAATTAGGAAGGACCAAGGCAGATCAACGATACAAGCATATGATCAGGACATGAATCCAGGGATTCAGAAGATACGAGCAGAGATCAAGGGCCAATACTGATTGAGACATCTATTCGGTAAACCCTCATATATCTTGATTTACAAGACCTACATGGGCCACCACTTAAACCATGTCACGCCCCAGAACCAGAATACTGGAGAGCGGGGGCAGACATAGCCAGCTACGTATATGAAATGGATTCCATCTCGCTATACGGTCACGACTGTCTAGATACATGAGGGTTTAACTACAAGCCAACAGTCTCTTAAGGTCATGAACAAGTCTAGTGTCTCAATCACAAGCAAGTAAGCAAATGTTACAAGATGTAAGATCACCAAATATACAATAGTAAGGCGTCCCAAACATTACATATTCAGTTGATCATGAAGCTAGTCGTTACAAAATGTTAGGACTAGCAAGAGTGTAGTCATACATGATCAACCCTAGGATCTGTCAATCATGTTACAGCCCGTAGGCAGACAGTAAGTAAGTACAATCGAGCTAAACAGGTGCTCGTCGGCTAAACGCCTCAAAATAATATTTTTACAATAAAGTGGGAGATCAAAAATAAACCCACTCGTTGCCCTGGTTACGTTTAGTCGCCACCATCGGGCTGGAAAGTCGGTAGATCCTCTGGAGCTGCTCCGAAATCTGGCCATACAAAACCAGCTGGGTCAGATTCCAGAAAGAGCAAGTGCCACAAGAAAGCTTCACTTAGGAACTAAAACCAGCAATTAGCACAGAAGATAATAATAATAATATAGTAGAACTGGAGAAAATATAACATCACGAGGATATACGGTAAGATAACCATAGAACCATTCAGATAACCAGGTTACAATCCTTAAACCAAACAAGGACTGAGATTGTAACCCTTCGTCTGAACCGAACTTGGTTTCTTCCATTTATCAGCAAGATAATATAAGAAAAGCAGGACATGTAACAATCTTATACATGATCAATACAATACTAGACTGATTATTCCCCATTCAACAATCACGGCCAATCAATAAGTACGGCTTGATACTTTAACTAACTAGGGTTATCACAGACCTACTTACTAACAAGATGCAACGAGATTATTCCACAGCCACAAGTCCTGCAGACCATCCAGGTTACCCAGGTCAAAAATTAGGGGTTGAATTCAGGTGGATACACCGTCCAGGAAACGTATGTACCCTTAGGTAGCTTGAAGGGTGCAACACATGACAGTGTGCTGGAAATGTGCCCTACTCGACGGCAGGCTACAGATCCCAGGCGCGTCCAGGTAACGGGATTGCCTGTAGCTGGGAGATCTCTTTATGACTAATGTATTAATCTAGTTATTAGCCTTAGTCCATTTTACTAGGTACTCCTGACCGTGGTACTCAGGAGTCCCCTCCTAGACATGATACAAGACAGGACTGGATTATTTGTACAAGCACAATCGCCCACGGTGTCCAGGTTATTTATACAGGTCATGTCATGTCAGGTAGCCATCACAACAGCTTATCAAGATATATCATGTCAGGTTATCATATCAAGTTTACTGGTCAAGAGTACGCAGGGGGTTACAAGACATGGGCAAAATAATAATAAAACAACAGTACACAGAGCTTATAGGAGAGCCATGCGGCTCAGGCATATGCGGCCAGGAATGATCTCATGCGGCTGGGAAGAGAACAGTCCATGCGGCTGAATAGGGTCAGGCGCATGCAGCTAAAAGGGAAAGGCTTATGCTGTTGAAGGGTATCAGTCATATGCGGCCAGCAGTAATGGAGGGGCGTATGCGGCTCAGCCAGAACACTCCATACGACTAGGAAGATTGGCGCTATGCGATTACAAGGAGAACAACGCCATGCGGCTCACGGGGGAAGGGCTCTCATGCAGCTGGAATAGACTCGGGTTCATGCGGCCCGCAGAGCAAGGGCTATACAGCTGAACCGAGTCGAGTCACATGCGGCCAGGGAATAAAGGAATTTTTGCAGCTGGGAATAAACTTCTCATATGGCTGGACTGGGAAGCTCAGTCATGCGATTAAGCAAAAAGGACTACATGCGGCTGGAAGTAATACTTGCCGCATGAACTTGTCATGCGGTCAAGTGCTGCCATACGGCTCGGGACTGTGCTTCTTCTCCAAATTTTCGAGAAGAAGTACACCAAGAATCCATGGCCACCAAGCTGCATGGAACCTTCATCCGGAGTCCAAATCGGAACTTCTATAGGTCAAAACAGGGCAGAACGAAATCTTCTACAACATGGAACCATCAAAACTTAAAAATAACAAGATTAAGTAGATCAAAACTCAAGAATTCTGAAAATAAAGTAAACTTAGATCTACAAGAATCTAGCCATGGAAAGTGGAAATGCCAAGTATTAAAGTAAGTTAAAATGCTGTAAGGAAGAGAATGAAGCAATAAAATTGGAGTTCCTCTTTGAAGCAAGTTGCACTTGCCTAGACCCCTCTCTCCCTCTCTCTGGTAGGTAAAGAAGTAATGGAGGAAAGAAGAAGAGTAATGAAGAGAGAGAAGAAAGTGGGGTTAATAAATGGTAGTGGTGGTGGTAGGTAGGGGGTTCACCCTTGGTTCATGACGAACCAAGCAACCCGAGCCAAGCCGAACCAACCCAAGAATAAACCAAGCCAAGAAGAAAACTAAGCAAGGAATCATGCAATACAAGATAAAATACGTACACATATTCCAAGATACGTAATACGAACCACAGGCATTACAAGCGACCCGGGCGGAGGGCCGAGGAGGGAGGGGGCCGGAGGGTGACCTGAGGGGACAGCCGGCAGAGAAGGGCCGGGCCGTCGACGCCTAGGCCGGGTGCGCCGTGGACGCCTGAGAGGGGGACGGCACCGAAGGGAGGGAGGGAAGGACTCCGAACGGCGAGAGGGCACCGGCAAACGGGGGATGCCAAGCGGGGACCGGCCATCCTGGGAAGCGGGGGCGGCGGGAAGAGAGCGAGCCGCCGAAGAGGGGGTAGAGTCCGATGGGCACGGCTAGACCGAGAAGGTCGACCGACCAGGGGGGCACCGACCACGAGGAGGAGAGGGAAAGTGCCGGCGAGCGAAGGGGCCCGGCGTCCGCTCCTCTTCCTGCCGAAGAAACCCATATATATATATATATATATATATATATATATATATATATATATATATATATATATATATATATATATATATATATATATATATATATATATATATATATATTGCTATCTAGTACCTATTAATGATTGTGTATATGAGTAGCTTAATGAATAATTTAGCTAACTATTTAGGTAGTGTGACTGTTTTAGAACTTAATCAAATAGTACTTATTTTCAGGTGGTAATAGAGGTTACTTCCCCTCTATTTTTGACCTCCCAGAGCAAGGCAAGTACACCGACTCAAACTCTTTACTCTGTATTTCTGTCTTGTTTCATGTTCTCATATATAGGACACATTGTACATATGATTGTTCATTGTTCATTGTTCATCGTTCATCGTTCATCGTTCATAGTTCATTGTTCATTGTTCTTTACTTGTGAATTAGGGTGGAAAAATACTACAGATATGTGATCAATCCTATTTTAGCTAGGCACTGCTTAATAGCTTAGGTCTCACATCGTGCACGTGGGACTCTAAGACGTACCATTTTTTATGTGCTCCTATATCATGTACTATTCCAGCCGGTCACATACTCTGATAGTTATTTCAAATGCATGTTATACTGATAGTCTATTTCAATGTTCAGGATCTGGTACTATAGTTTCATCATTATTCATGTACCACAGTTTTATATTCCAGTTTCCGGTATCATAGTTCACATTGTAGTTCGTTTTTATACATTTCAGTGTACTTTGTTTAGTGCTTCTTGTTGGGGTTGTACTTTGCTCTTTTTCTGACAGGATACGTTGCAGGTACTTTTAAGGATACTTTATCACCTTATAGGCCAGAGCCCAAAGTCAGGATGAAGTTGTGTTTCAGGATGGACTTAGATTTACAGTGTTCTAGATTAGATCATTTTGTAGTTTTATTTTGAGTTTGTATCAGGTATATTATATTGAGTTTTCAGGATTGTATATTTTATTCAGGTTACCGGATTTGTCTCCGGCATTACCTTGTTTTTGTATTTAATAACTTATGGATTGTGGTGATATTGGGAACGTGTATAACAGTTGTGTTGTTTTATGTACCTTGTATCATGGAGTTTTTCTTAGATTGTACAACTTACTGCATTATGTCTTCCAACGTAGGCTGGACGTATCCGACTCATGTTCGATTATTCGGGAGCGGGTCATGACAACTTGTGCATAAGTTTAATTTTCCTCGAAATGGTATCCGGGGTATTGGTATCGAATCGACCTAGGGAGAATGAATAATCGTGATACGGCACTGATACATTGCGAGACTGTCAGTCAGGCTCGTAACCTAGAATAAACGGGCCAAAATGCCGTTGAGATAGTCCCAAGTCGTATGTAACACCAGTGACCACAAATATAACATAGTAGCATGCTCACCTATTGTCTTATGCAGGTAGTAAATATTATCTATGTTTTATGTAGGGACGAGCACGATCGTGGTAAGAATTGAGAGAAATTGTTATGTTTTACTGTATGCTTTTACTGTTTCAAATGGAAGGCTATCAATATGAACTGAATTCATTTATTTCTAAATAGATAGAAAACTCCAATGCATGCCTACCTTAACAATCAGAGTCAGTTTAGACGAGTGGGTTCGTCCCGCTCACTAGTGTATTTCCAAGTGTACTAATCTCCAATCCCACAAGTGACAAGGACTTTGGGTGTGCACGTCGCTAAGCCAAAGCTGAAGTTTGGAGAGGCATTTTGAAGCTCTTCCTATTCTGAAGTATTTTGAAGTCAATTCATCGAAGACTTTCAATGTATAAAAGGGCGAATGTATGGAAGGGCAAGTGTTAGTTCAGGCAGCTTGTCGAGTATATTTCTTTTTTTTTAATCAATATAGCCGCAATGGCATATCCAATGTAATATGACTTGTACTTTGTTGCAAGCTATCAATGAAAAAGTATATTTCTATCTTCCTATATTGTGTGTTCAATTACTCTGAGCTTTGTAAAGTTTCAACTTGATATTTCAAAAATAAGAATGATTAAATGTAAAATGTTCTTGCCTTGTACGAGTGCAATTCCAGACTCGTACGACATCACGCCTTTGCGAGGATGATCGATTCGGCATAATGGGAACGTGGACGAACGGTTTGTCGAATTGGGGCGTGACACCAGGCTAGCCAGTCTCATCATCAACGGAATACTCCAGTATATAATAGGGAGTTTCGCAAAGCGGATCCATATTGGTACTGAATGAATTACTTTTCACCCACATTATGACCGTGTCGTCCATTCCTTCATGATTATAAGTCGGTCGTCAAATGTCCATGGGCCACCCTACAAAATCCGCTCCATATCCTCCTGTATCCCAAATCGTACATAGTAGAATCCATTTTCCCTTGGAAAAAACTCTATACTCCCCTTGGTCGCCATACCTGATAAGCATGTGCTCGAATTTGGCCGTAGAAAGGCCTATTTCCAAGCATGTAGATTACATGCACCATTGTGTTGCACCAACACTCCCGTGTCTCCATCAATTCCTCCTCCGGAAAGGTAGCACGTATCCCAGACCCGACCTTAGTGGGCTCAACAAACCGCATCTAGCCATTAGAATTATATGTCGTAAGACGACAAAGCTCTGCCCATGACATATTATCTTGTCTGTCTTCCATATCTTTTAATAGCATCTTGCTCTTATCTTCATATGTTATCTTTCTAAATATGAGATGCAACTGCTCTCCGTACCAGGATCTGCCTCCACATACAAATTTATCGGCCCCTTGTTGCATGCCGCAACATTTGGGAATACCATTGGCGAGCCCTTTAGCCCCAAGGGAACCCCTTCGTGCACGCCTACCGTCATCTTTGAACTTCAGACAGATTGAGGAGCGACTCCACCTCCCATTCCCACTCACTCCGTCGATCCATCAATCTTCATCAGCATCTCAGATCCCTGCCATTTCCTTCCAAGGACTCGCCCGTACCGAAATTTCACAACCGTCGTCCACCCACCCCCGTCCGGCCTCCTTCCTACACGATGATAGGCCGACCCAGGTGGCATAGACTGCAAATCGTCCATAAGCCCCAGCCATCTCCAATCACCTTTAGCCGTCGCCTCCTCTCTGGCCACCGACCCCCTCTCTGCCTGGAGATTGGCTGATCTTGTCGACCGATCCGACACATCGGGATTGTCATGCCCCGATTCTATAGAATCGATAGTCGTCCCCCGGGCGTGATGCTGTGCGAACCTAAGTTACGATAGCACAAGGCATAGTCATAAGGTTATCTGAAACACAACATCAAGTTAGAGTACGCAGAGAAATTGATTGACACATTTAAAATAGAAGTAGACTTTTTCATTGATAATAAAACTTCATTTACATTGACTTCATTACATTCATTGTTGTGCGGGATACAACATGACTCGACTTACAAAACGAACGCCGATGAGATAGTCGTTCCATATATTACACCCCTTTTTACAAGCAAAATAGTTACACTTTCCACCTGCGATCGAGGGAAGCCGAGTCGCCATCTATTCTTCTTTGTACTGAATACGGAGTCTTCAAAAGGATTTCAGAACCCAAGCCTTCACACGGACGAGGCTTCAAAAGTGTCCACGTCGCCTTGAGATTTAAGTGGCACGCCCTTCATGGTTCAGAGTACCTGTGTGGAGAGCGAGGATCAGTACATTATACTTGTACTGGTGTGTGGCTATTTAAGTTCCAAGCTCTCATTTGGTTGAAGAGTTTATATGACTTAATGTATGAATGTTTCTAACCATCCTAATGAATTTCAACAAGCATATGACAAGCAATAAAATTTACGTTGAAACTTACCAGCGGTGGAGCGTGCCGCCTTATGAAACTTACCATGTTCTTCCCTGTCAATTGTTAACATTTTTCATACCAAGAGCAACATTACGTGTGATTGGTCACTGGCATCACAAGCCATCCTGGACGTATAGCTTTGTTAATCGGGGTCCTTTCAACGCAAGTAGCTAGCTCCGTTGCAAGTCCCCGCTTAACTTGTGCTGAAACCTTATGCACGACTATACCCTGTTTCCTCCTAGGCCGAAACGGTCACGTGACCCCGGGTTGCCGCTCGAGGAAACTATCGCCTTGTCGACAAGTTGTCTATAACCGTGCGAAGACATATTTTCCTTTTTAGTTATTAAGACATAGCCTACATTCTCTTTGAAAACTCAATCCTTTTCCCGTGTTCGTGCCCTTGCATTTATCCTTTCAGTCGCACAACATTATCGATTTACCTAGGAAGTGGGTCGAGAAGAGGAGGGTCAGCCACTCACCTTGAGTTTACTTCGGCGAGAGAACTTGTTGGCCGTACTAGATGTTGCCTACGCGATTACCTGAAATCGCACAAGCAACTGATTAGAACACTGCATTATTTACGAAGTTCGATAGGAAATACGAGTTTGAAATGCAAGCGATGAAAACCATCGAAAACATTCGCGAAAATGCATTCAGAAAACAAAGCCAAAACCAACGCAAGCGGCATGAAAAACAGAGCAACGGGAGGTCTCTCCCGACTCAGCCGCAGAGTCAATCCTTAAGGCGTAACCCACTGAAAATGGGACTTGGTTCCGAATAAGACATTCCATAACGAGGAATGGATCTTAATTCAACCGTTCCCGTTCGATCGACTCGATCGATCCCGACCTATCGGTCCCGACCGAATCGATAGCGACAGTGTTCCTTTCTCGCGCACCCCGTGGACGGAGTACGGGGCACGATGTAGGGACGGGGCACTACACCATAACCAACTAAGAAAAAGTTTCGTCCTTGAAACTTAAGAATAGAACCTACCTCTACGAGAACAATGAAGGAAACTTCTCCTTCATTTTTGACTCAAGCTCCCACGTCGACTCCTCGACCGAATGGTTTCTCCAGAGGACGCGGACGAGAGGAATAGCACGGTTACGGAGAAGTTTATCCTTGTACTCCAAGATTTGTACCGACTCTTCGACATATGTCAAGTCCGCCTTCAGGTCCAGCTTACCCAAATCCACCATATGGCTCGAATCGTGCACGTACTTCCGTAATTATGAGACATAGAAGACGTCGTATACCTCTGAAAATGTAGGCGACAAGGCAATTTGGTAAGCTATCGGGGCGACTTGCTTTAATATCTCGAACGGACCAATAAATCTTGGGCTCAATTTTCCCTTCGCACCAAACCTAGAAACTCCATGCATGGGCGCTACTTTCAGGAATACATGGTTGCCTTTCGAGAACTCGAGGGGGCGTCGGTACGTGTCGGCATAGCTCTTCTGCCGGCTTTGTGCTATCTTTAATCTCTCTCGTATTAACTTGACCTTCTGCACCGTCTGCACTACCAGCTCCGGACCAAGTATCTGCCGTTCCCCGACTTTATCCCAGTAAATGGGCGATCTGTACTTCCGGCCGTACAAAGCTTCATACGACGCCATTTGGATGCTGGACTGATAGCCGTTGTCGTATGCAAACTCGGCCAGCGGTAGATAGACGTCCCAACTTGACTTCAAGTCGATCGCACAGAGCCGTAACATGTCTTCAAAAATTTGGTTCACCCGCTCTGTTTGGCCGTCAGTCTGAGGATGATAACTTGAGCTAAAATTCAACTTGGTCTCCAACGCTGAATAAAGACTACCCCAGAAGCGCGCTACAAACCGTCCATTCCGATCCGAGACGATAGATACTGGGACCCTGTGCAGTCGAACTATTTCATCAAGGTATAGCTGAGCAAGGCGGTCGACGCTCCAAGTAACTTTGATGGCGATGAAGTGTACTGACTTGGTTAGTCGATCGACGATGAACCAGATGGCATCGTTTTCCCGCGGCATCCTCGGCACGCCAACAACGAAATCCATAGCGACGTGATCCCATTTCTACTCTGGAATGGCAAGGTTCTGCATCTTCCCGTACGGTCATTGGTGCTCGGCTTTGACTTGCTGACATGCCATACATTTTGACACAAAGAGCGCTACGTCCCTCTTCATGCCGTGCCACCAAAAGACAACGCGGAGGTCCTTATACATCTTGGTGCTACCAGGATACAAGGAATATTTTGCATAATGTGCCTCCGACATTATCTCCTTTCTAAGTTCTGCGTCGTCCGGTACGCATAGTCGTCCCTTCACGCGCAACACTCCCGACTCGTCCTCTACAGAGTCGGACGCTTTCCCTGTCGATATCAGCTTCCGTATCTTCTCCAGGTATGGGTCGTCCTTCTGAGCAGACTTGATCCTCTCCAGTAGGCTCGGTTCCACCCGCAGTTGTGATAGTTTCACGTCTCTGAAACGAACTCGGAGTTCGATGCCCATTCCTTCCAAGTCACGCAGCAGTCGATCGTTGATGCATAACGAAGCTAAGTACTTTCGGCTCAGCGCATCCGCTACCATATTTTCCTTGCCCGGCATGTAGTCGATTGATAAGTCATAGTCTTTGATCAGCTCAAGCCATCGCCTATGCCGCAAATTCAGTTCCTTCTAGGTGAAGAGATACTTGAGGCTTTTGCGGTCCGTATAAATCCTGCATGTCATGCCATAGAGATAGTGACGCCACAGCTTTAACGCAAACACAATCGCCGCTAATTCTAGGTCGTGCGTAGGGTAGTTCTTCTCGTATGGCTTCAACTGTCGGGAAGCAAAATATATCACCTTGTCCCGCTGCATGAGCATACACCCCAAGCCCTGGCCAGAGGCATCGCTGAAGATTTGAAATCCCTCCGTCCCTTCAGGAAGAGCAAGTATCGGGGCCGAAACGAACCGTTGTTTGAGCTCCTAGAAGGAAGCTTCACAGTCGTCTGACCACTTGAATACGACTCCTTTCTGGGTGAGGCGAGTCAACGATGATGCAATCTTCGCGAAGTCCTTCACGAAGCGTCGGTAGTATCCTGCCAAGCCTAGGAAGCTTCAAATTTTGCTAACTGATGCGGGCCGTTTCCAATCAGCGACTGCCTCGACTTTCTTCGGATCGACTGTGATGCCCAAGACGGAGATGATGTGCCCAAGGAATGAAACATTGTTCAGCCAGAATTTGCACTTGCTCATCTTCGCATACAATTGATTCTCTCGAAGGGTTTGGAGTACCGTCCGCAGATGCTCTGCATGTTGCGCTCGATCCTTCGAGTATACGAGGATGTCGTCGATGAAGACTACTATGAACTTGTCAACGAACGGACGGAACACCCGATTCATTAGATCTATGAAGACGGCAGGGGCGTTTGTCAGACCGAACGGTATTACCAAGAACTCGTAGTGGCCATAACGAGTGCGAAAGGCAGACTTCGACATGTCATCTGGCTTGACTTTGAGTTGGTGATAACCCAATCGCAGATCAATCTTCGAAAACACCGTTGCACCTTGGAACTGGTCGAACAAGTCGTCGATGCGGGACAAGGGGTATTTGTTCCGGACGGTGGCTTTATTCAATTCTCGATAGTCGATGCAGAGCCGCATCGATCCATCCTTGTAAAATCCCTCATAATTTAAAGGAATATTTAAATTATTTTTTGGATTTTATTTAATTCTAATTTATTTTTAACTTATTTATATTATATAAAAGGACTATAGCCATGGTTGAGTTTGAATATGCAAGACGACTAGAAAGTATGGCATGCCTAGCGTAGTCGGGTACTTTAACTAGCATGCTAGCCATGTTAGGAATGCCATGGTCATATTGTAATCTCTTACATGTTAACCATTCAAATTATGGCACAAGTTATATTTTTATTTAATTAATTAATTAAGAAAGCCTTTATGACTTTTTAGGAGACCCAGTTGTACCAAACATTCCCAAACCTTTTCCAAGCCAAACCCAAACCTATGTAGGCATGTTGGGCGTTAATAAATATTAATAATTACATATTTTTGTATTTAAATCCAGATTTGGATTGAAATTCTATAGATAGAATTAATTAGTTCTATATTAGAAAACACCTTTTTAAATCATCAATCCAATCAATTAGCCAACTCACCAAATAACCAAACCAATCCATGTGGACCCACATATGACCAACCAAAGATTATTTTTATATAATTTTTGTCCAAAAATAAACTCCTACATTGGCGGGCCATGCCATGCATGGAAACACCCTCCTACATATATAAACTCAACCCATAGGCCCATATATATATATCAACCCTTATCAAAACTCTAATCCTAACACCAAAAATTCTTATTTATCACCCAAGAGCAGCTCCTTTACCATTAGTTTCAAAAATAGCATCCCCTCCCCTCTACTACATCATCCCCTCCATCATATAACTCATCCTCCTCCATAAAGGCTCATTCTTTCATCCTTCTTCCATCCAAACTCCACCAAGCCAACCCTAAAAACTCTATCTTTTCCATCCAACCAATCCTGACCATTGTCCACCCCTCAAAGCTTATCAAGAAAATATTGACGAGAAAGGGCATCATCAAAAGAGGGAGCTTTGACAAGAATAAGCCTTCACAAAGCAAGGACCTTGGAGCGTCGGGTTCCGTAGGCGTGGACGCGGGAGCGACGTTTCATATTTACAGCACGGAATCAGGCAAGATACCTTGCCACCTTACTATGTGAATTACATATTCTTATTTTTAATTGTTATTTTCAGCATTTCTTATTTGTTATTATAAAACTGTGCGTCCAAGTCACACCTGGGTGCAAGCGACTCTATCGGTCGTTTTCTTGCTTTTATTTATCCCTCTTGCATCAACTTAGCCTAGTGACCACCCATTGTTGATGAGGTGTTGGTATATCTCATACGGCCTTGACAGTTACTTTACCACATATTGTGAGTCACATATAGGACACGTACTCGCGTAGCCGGCCGGCCACCGATACGTATGGGGCGTGCGACGGTTAGGAGTAACTGCCAATAGAATTGCATGCTAGTGGACTTGGCAGCTACTAGATGGTCATAAGAGTCATGGATGTGACTCCATTAGGCAATGGGAGGGAAGAACATTTCTTTGATGTATGGGCCATATTTACATACTGCTATTGTACCTAAAGCTCCGTTGGAGACGCAGGTTCACCCTATTATACTGATTTCCTCTGACGTTCAGGAAACGTTATGGACGTTTTCTTACTGATTCCCTCTGACGTTCGTCGAACGTTATGGACGGATTGTACTGATTCCCGCTGAGAGGGACGATGCCACTGCTATACAGCCCGAGTTCCCATATGTGGAGGATTGTTCTTTATTGCATATTCACTATAGTACGGTTAGGCATCCTATTGCATGCATCCCTTATTTTCTATTATATATCACAGTTTATATGGCATGGTGTTTTCTTGTATCTTGTTACGTCCCTCTGAGGACCTGATTATCTCTCCAGATGTGTGCTTCTGTGATATTGCAGGTGTTCTAGTCGAGGTCGCGATCTTCTCTATTCATTCGGAGATGACGTGTCTTGGATCTTTTTTTGCTACTCCCGCCAAATCATTTCAGTTTCTATGTATATTTTTTCTTACTTGTTGGTAGTGGATTTGTCTCCGTCCAACGTATTGTACAAAGACTTATTAGAGTTGATTATATGATATCTTTTATTCTTTATTTGTGGATGAGATTAGATTACTCTCAGTTTACTGCATTTTACAGCTTATGTATTCATACAAAGTTTCCATATATTGGAGTATACTTCGTATGTTTGCAGCTGGCATGGATACGTACCTAGTCCTAAGTATTTTGGGATTGGTGCGTTACATATTTTTGTGGTAGCCCATGCAGGTCGAGTTTATCACTTCGGTTACGTTACTGTACCGATGTGAGCCTGCATATAGGATTAGGATATAGGAATCTCATCCACAAGCTTGACTTCCACCCTTGATTCCAAATCTCGAACTCTCGTCCGATTATCTTGACTTACTTCTGCTTGATTCCTTTCACTGTAAATCTTATCTTCTTTCGTGCTGAATAGGGAGGTTAGGAGATAACTCATACGAGTATACGTATTATATTCCTCATTTACTCTAATTGACTTTATAAGTTGAGTAGTATGACTACAACCTACCACCTGTATCCTTGTAACCTAGTATTAAAGTGTAACAGAGTGATAATGAATATATGCTAGTGTAGGAGAGATATTTACATAGAATATAGAGATTTTATAGCCCATATCCATTGGTCAACCAAAGCATGATACAAGAACCAGTAGGACGACTGTATACGCAAGCACACCAGATAAGACTTAGATCCTTATGAAACTCGAACTATTTATTACTGCTTTCAACGTATTCTCCCGTACTTATACTTTAAACTACCATAAATGACGATGCTATTTATAGCCTAGTTTTGCAAGCTTATTCTTTGTCGAGCTTGTTCAGGACATATGTATACTGGGACGCCCACAAGTAGATTGTCTAATTAGAATCAACGTATTATGGTCTGATCAACCATAGTGCACTTGGTTCGCTCTTCATATGATTATCCCACGTGGATTGAGATATAGAGGTATCTAGGATCTCATCCACGACTGCATTGACAATTTCTCTTGAATTACACATTCGCCTTTGAATCATGTAATTGAATTCAATGACATCTTTCTTGAACTCTTTATTGCTTTTGTCTTTCACTGATTGGAAAGACGAACGTTCGTATTTGATAGATAGATACAGAGTATTCCCATGGCCATGGTAGTTATATGTACAAGTAGAGCAACCATCGGCCAAGCCATATAACTATAACCTTGCCAAAAGTTGCTCGTCCTTCCCTCGACCCTAATACTAATATCGTGACCTTCTAGTCATTTGAGCTTGAAAAATGAGTAAGATCTTACCCTTGGGTAAACCACAAACCTAGAAGACTATCTAATCTCTAGGAATCAATTATTGTGAGTCTCCAAATATTCATCTTGATTTTTGGCTTAACTAGCAACCCGTATGTCTTAACTCAAACCTTACTTGACTAGGCCCCACAGTTTAGACAGAGAAGAATAGACCAAAACAAGGACAAGCATTGCAAGGACTGTGGTAGACACCCATTCCAAGATTAGAGATTCAGCAGATGTTACTCTAGGTACAAAATTCTATTATCAAAGAAGTGACTTAGTATTAGAACAACGCATTCACCAGCTTAGCCAAAATCTGTAACATGACGCCCCTTCATTATGTTGTATTAGTAATCAACAAGTGATGCATGAGTACTACATTCAATACCTCTAGAACCCTTGTGACTATAGTCTGGCAGATTTGACACAAATAGAAATTCATGACTCAGTTAGAGATCCAATCTTGACTCAAATCTTTTGGCCCAATATATGGTTGTGATCTACTATAAGCCCTCTACGCACATGCCGCTAGTGTGCTACTCAATAGAGGCCTTGTGTGCTACTTAAACACAAAAGTCACGGAAGGTGCATCTCATGACTTACAGAACCTATTCTACCAACTCGACGGGAAATTTGCCCAACCACTTGAATTTGAACCTATTCTACATTACCCTAACCTAATAGGGATAGTTTAAAATTTCACAAAATTTTGTTCAGCTACTATAGATTAAAATCTAAAGTTCATACAATCAAAGATTGAAGTCCAATTAGGGAACCTATTGAGACTCAGTTAAACCCATCATAGCCCATCGCCATATTGGGACTATAAAACCAAACTTGATAAAATAGGCCCTCACCCCTATTATGTAGGCCCCACCTCTTAGCTCACTAATTCTTCTTCCATAGATTTCGTAACTGCATCTCTTCGTAGCCTATGTTATGCATCTCTCGGTACCAACTTGCTTCCTGATATACTTGACCAAGACCTCTCATACTGTCTTGACCAAACATGGTTAACATATGGGCCATATTAAATAGATAATACCTTGACTTCCTGTAGAGTCTGTGAATATGACTGGAAATACCTCATACTTCCATATACCTCCTTAAAATTTGACCTTCTTAGAAGCCCTGTTACTGTGCTTTTCCCGATTAACCAACTTCTATAAGTTGGGTAGAACATTGAACTTATTATACCCTACCTCTCAGAATGGGATTACAATCGTGACCGTTCTTCCGTCTGTTTGGAATTTATGAATCGATCTTTTATTTTGTATTTTATATCCTTTTGCTCGTGCGTTTAGATAACTACGGTAACAGATTGCAACCTAAATTCTTTAAGTCAATCATAGAATCATTTTTGTTTAAATCAAGAGCGAAATTTTTGAGGCAAATAGATTGCAAGCCTCTCTAAAAAACATAAGATTTTGGAATTAGCAAGTGGTTGGAAATGATTGGTTCCAATTAGACTAATAATTCAATGGTCCATAACGTCGACCCATATTCGTATCATTTGATACCCTCGACCCCAATTTTGATAATTGAAGCACAACACTAGCCTTTTCCTTTCAACAAAGTTTACACTCACGAACTAGACTAGTCATGCTACTCACATGACATACATGTCCCACACAAACGAACTTTTCAGTGCTCCATTTAAATTACACCATGTGTATGACACATTGTTTCCTCAAAACAAACCATAGAGACCCAAATTCGATCTATTTGATTTCACCCATGCAAATATCGACCCATTTCCTTAACTAAACTGAATACTCAAGATCTATTCAAGACGTAGCACACATATGACGTATGCCTTCCAACAAGCAAACGCATGCCTCCTACCCAACCCCAAACATCAGCCCACACATATTAGTCGTTATGACTTAGAGTTTTCAAAACACTTGCCTAATCATATTCTATAGCCTGGGTTCTTTAATTATCATCGATTCTCATCACTTGGCCATAAATTCTTCTTTCCTAAGTTTTCAAGCTTACTTCTTAGTTTCCCATGTTAGACGTAGAACGAATCCTTCTGAACCGACACACCTTAGTATATTCAAACAAGAGGTCGCTACCAGCTTGTCAGAAGCATGACCCCTAGAGTGACAATGTCTGATTGTAATAACTTTCTTATAGTTGTTATTGACCAAGAACGTCATGGTCTTATCGAGGCTCACTTAGAATCCAAGACTGTGGTCAGAAGTGTCTATTATTCTCGTGCCCCTCCTTAGAAATTGCCCTCCTCAAAGTCTTGTAATAACGATGATCTTTACGGGTGGCTAACTCCTATAAGTTGGGTAGAGTCTGGAAGGAAGCATACCCAATCTTATAGAATATGAGGTCAATTGGGATTCCTATGACAACCACCCCTCCATCCTTTCAAAAATTGAGCTAAGATTTGACATACCTACTCTCCCTCCGTACAAAATCTCGTAATCCTTGATATTATTATTATTTTTAATTTCGAGGACGAAATTGTCATAAGTTGGGTAGGATGTAAAATCCTTTATAATTTAAAGGAATATTTAAATTATTTTTTGGATTTTATTTAATTCTAATTTATTTTTATCTTATTTATATTATATAAAAGGACTATAGCCATGGTTGAGTTTGAATATGCAAGACGACTAGAAAGTATGGCATGCCTAGCATAGTCGGGTGCTTTAACTAGCATGCTAGCAATGTTAGGAACGTCATGGTCATATTGTAATCTCTTGCATGTTAACCATTCAAATTATGGCACCAAGTTATATTTTTATTTAATTAATTAGTTAAGAAAGCCTTTATGACTTTTTAGGAGACCCAGCTGCACCAAACCTTCCCAAACCTTTTCCAAGCCAAACCCAAACCTATGTAGGCATGTTGGGCGTTAATAAATATTAATAATTACATATTTTTGTATTTAAATTCAGATTTGGATTAAAAATCTATAGATAGAATTAATTAGTTCTATATTAGGAAACACCTTTTTAAATCATCAATCCAATCAATCAGCCAACTCACCAAATAACCAAACAAATCCATGTGGACCCACATATGACCAACCAAAGATTATTTTTATATAATTTTTGTCCAAAATAAACTCCTACATTGGCGGGCCATGCCATGCATGGAAACACCCTCCTACATATATAAACTCAACCCATAGGCCCATATATATATCAACCCTTATCAAAACCCTAATCCTAACACCAAAAATTCTTATTTATCACCAAAGAGCAGCTCTTTTACCATTAGTTTCGAAAATAGCATCCCCTTCCCTCTACTACATTATCCCCTCCATCACATAACTCATCCTCCTCCATAAAGGCTCATTCTTTCATCCTTCTTCCATCCAAACTCTACCAAACCAACCCTAAAAACTCCATCTTTTCCATCCAACCAATTCTAACCATTGTCCACCCCTCAAAGCTCATCAAGAAAGGATTGACGAGCAAGGGCATCATCAAAGGAGGGAGCTTTGACAAGAATAAGCCTTCACAAAGCAAGGACCTTGGAGCGTCGGGTTCCGGAGGCGTGGACGCGGGAGCGGCGTTTCATATTTACAGCACAGAATCAGGCAAGATATCTTGCCACCTTACTCTGTGAATTACATATTCTTATTTTTAGTTGTTATTTTTAACATTTCTTATTTGTTATTATAAAACTGTGCGTCCAAGTCACACTTAGGTGCAAGCGACTCTATCGGTCGTTTTCTTGCTTTTATTTATCCCTCTTGCATCGACTTAGCCTAGTGACCACCCATTGTTGATGAGGTATTGGTATATCTCATACGGCCTTGAAAGTTACTTTACCACATATTGTGAGTCACATATAGGACACGTACTCGCGTAGTCGGCCGGCCACCGATACGTATGTGGCGTGCGACGGTTAGGAGTAACTGCCAATAGAATTGCATGCTAGTGGACTTGGCAGCTACTAGATGGTCATAAGAGTCATGGATGTGACTCTATTAGGCATTGGGAGGGAAGAACATTTTCTTGATGTATGGGCCACATTTACATACTGCTATTGTACCTGAAGCTCTGTTGGAGATGCAGGTTCACCCTATTATACTGATTCCTTCTGACGTTCAGGGAACATTATGGACGTTTTCTTACTGATTCCCTCTGACGTTCATCGAACGTTATGGACGGATTGTACTGATTCCCGCTGAGAGGGACGATGCCACTGCTATACAGCCCGAGTGCCCATATGTGGAGGATTATTCTTTATTACATATTCACTATAGTACGGTTAGGCACCCTATTGCATGCATCCCTTATTTTCTATTATATATCACAGTTTATATGGCATGGTATTTTTTTGTATCTTGTTACGTCCCTCTGAGGACCTGGTTATCTCTCCAGGTGTGTGCTTCTGTGATATTGCAGGTATTCTAGTCGAGGTCGCGATCTTCTCTATTCATTCGGAGATGACGTGTCTTGGGTCTTTCTTTGCTACTCCCGCCAAATCATTTCAGTTTTTATGTATATTTTTTCTTACTTGTTGGTAGTAGATTTGTCTCCGTCCAACGTATTATACAAAGACTTATTACAATTGATTATATGATATCTTTTATTCTTTATTTGTGGATGAGATTAGATTACTCTTGGTTTACTGCATTTTACAGCTTATGTATTCATACAAAGTTTCCATATATTGGAGTATACTTCATATGTATGCAGCTGGCATAGATACGTACCTAGTCCTAAGTAAGTTAGGATTGGGGCGTTACAATCCTTCTTCTTCAAAAATAGCACGGGCGCACCCCACGGCGAGACACTCGGACGGATATACCCTCTGTCGAGTAATTCTTATAGTTGTGCCTTTAGTTCCTTCAGTTCTGTAGGGGCCATTCTGTACGGAGCTTTTGAGATCAGTCGGGTGTCGGAGAATGTGTCGATGGTGAACTCTATTTCTCGATCGGGCGGCATGCCGGGTAGCTCGTCCGGGAACATGTTTGGGAATTTTACCACAATGTCGGTCTGGCCCGTGTTTGCGCCATCCTGTCTCATGTCACGAATGGACGCCAAGAAGCCTTCGTATCCTGAATGCAGCAGCTTTCGAGCGGAGGTTGCCAAGATCACCATGTAGGCCGGCGATGCTTCACCATACGAATAGCAGACTTCGGGCACTCCAGTTATGCGGAAGGTGACCTTCTTTCCTGCGCAGTCGATGGTAGTGTTGCAAGGACCGAGCCAATCCATGACCAGTATGATGTCGAAGTCCTTCATATCTAGAATTATCGTATCAAGACCGATCTTTTGTGTCACTACCATATTTTTAGTGTGAGGGTATTTTTGTCATTTTTGGGATAATTTAAATTTATTAGAATTTATTGAAATTATGGGAATTTTTAGGAATTATTTTGGAATTGTTTGGACTAGGTTGACTTTGACTAGTGTTGACCCTTGTAGACCAACCTAGGAACTAACCCTATTTAGTATGAGTTTGGTTAGGATATATGACTCTAGTCTAACCTAGCCTAATCTTTGGTTGGTCATTAGAACCTAATTAGCAATAGAAATTAGATAAGTCATAAGTCATGACTTATAGTTTGAACCAATTAATATTTCAACTTAGCCATAGCCTATGTAATTTGGCCCAAAGCCCAAACTACCAAATCCTAATCCCTAGGAAGTGATGGCCGGCCACCTAGTCTCATTGGGATTCCCCCACTATAAAACCTCTCCTAAAATCTAGGGTTGCCTCTTTCTTAGGAAAAGTTCTAAATTCAAGGAGGTTAGTTTCTATTGCATTTTAATTCCTAGAACTCCTTTTCTCTTCCTTTTTCTTTCTAATTTATTCCATTAGGTCCTAATATGACTGTTCTTACTGTTGCTAAGGTCCAATCTCAGTTTGAGGTTGTTTTGATTTGATTGGGATACCAAGAAAGGAGCTCACAAAAGAGATTTTTTTATTGGAAGTTCATCAATAGGTAACTTTGTCATTTCTCCATGGATTTTCATTTTGTATTCATGATTAGGAAGCCCTAAGGGTCCCTAAGTGTCTGTATAGGCTTCATGTCGAGTTCATTGGGTTTCGTGTCCGTTCTGGACACGTATCAATGCCTATCTCTTTGTTTTTGTGGAAATGCCACAGTGGAACTTTTTGTATTATTTTTGAAATATTTTTGAATGTAAATTTGCTATTCAGTGTCGCTTACACGTTTCTTGTGCACTGAGATGAATTCGTGCACGTGTCGTGTCATTTTGGACACGGGGACACGCTCGCGCGCGCTCGGGGCTGCATGCCCTGCTGTTCGGGGGTTGTGCCGGACACGACACGGCAAGTTTTGACACAAGATTTTGTGGGAGTCTCGGGGCACCCACTGACACGCCATGTGTCAAATTTTGTGGGCCCACGTGGCGTATCGAGGAAGAAATCCTCGACGCACGGGATTTTGCCTGTGTAGTGCGCATGTGTTTTCGAGCACTGATACGGCTCTGTAGTTTTGGACACGACACACTAGGACACGGTGCAGGTAGACCTAGTCCTAGCTCTAGTATAGGTGTACATGTGTGCACGAGCACGTGGCCTAGTTCGTGCTGTGTCGTGTGTACGACACGCGTGCACACGTGCACGATACAGTGCACTGAAACAGTGTCTGTGTGCATTGTTTCGTGCCCTGGGTCATTTGGATACGTTTGTGTCCTCTAGTATGGACACAAACACCTAGTGTGACACCTATGCATTGTATATTTTATTTACCAACCTATAATTTCTTATTTTTTATTTGTTTTATGTGTTAATTCCTATTTACCCTATTTCGAATTCATGAACATTCCAGTTTTGTTCCAGTTTTTATAATTGAACTTGGCAGTCGATGTTACCCATTAAAATGCTGATTAATTATTGGTTTAAAACCCTATAGTAGTTCTCCTACTAGTAGTCTAGCTATGTGTCATTTTTGGGTGAATTGCATTGAGGGTTGGTTGAGATATGGGGTTTTGAAGTATGACCTGAAAACTGTAATTTCTGAAACTGTGCATTAATCTTCTGATTGTTCCAGATTTTAATATGAACTTTGCCATCAATTTGTACCCAACTAATGCTGTTAAATGTTGGGTTACAGTTCCTAGATTTGTTCTCCTATACTTGAGCTACTTGTGTGTCAATTTGGGTGTCGTTTGGTTGAGCATTGGGTTTGTTTTAGAGCTTAAATGATAGGTTATAACTGTTATTTAGAAAACTGTTTTAGACTATTTTTTTTTTAGTTCTATTATGAGCTATAGATGATTTTTATGTGGTATGAAACCTGGGGGAGGAACTGAGCTAAGACTGAAACTGTTTTCAGTTTATTTTCCTGTTTTTGTTCACTATTTTTTTTCCTTTACTGATTTCTGTGCAATAATCCCTTTCATTTCAGTAGTATCACATTTCCCTCACCTCTCTCACCCACATTTTTTCTCTCTCACTCACTGATTTCAGACTTTCATTCACATACACAACCCTCTCTTGTATTGTTCACCCATTACACACATGTCTTCTCACATTTCACACACACACAGCATTACACACATCACACACACACTCACATGCTCTCTCTCTCTATATATTTATGTAAGTAGGTATGCATGTAATAGACATTAATGTATGTATAGTATTTTGAGCCTAGGTATATATATATATATATATATATATATATATATATATATATATATATATATATATATATATATATATATATATATAGATAAATGTGATGTTCCCAATGTACTGTACTATAGACTGTATGTAAAGTATCTAGATCAATAGGTAATGATGAATGATGTTAGACTTGTATTCTAGTTTATAGCTAGTAGCTATGTTGTGATAGCTAGTATAGGCTTGTATAGCCTCGTAAGGGTTTGTGCTAGCTAGTGTAGGTTAGTTTAGACTGGTATAGACTTGTTTAGACTAGAATGACTAGTTTGACCTAATTTAGACTTGGTTGACCTAGTTTGACCATAGTTGACTTAGGTTTGACTCCTTGGTTGACCAAGGTTGACCAAGAGTTGACTTTGGCCTAGATTGACCTAGAATCATGTAGAATGCATAGTAGGACTTCATTTTACCATTTTGGACTTGTTGTGACTTGTGATGTTCTGATTAGGAGCCAGACACCACTCCTCGGACAGTACTTTCATATTGGACACTCAGATACCATGCGAGTATATTCTCTGATCATTTCATATCCTGCTTAGAATTATTTCCTGCATTAAATTACTTTACTTGTGCTGTCACGACATTATCACGGATTAGTACTATACGGATCTCTTCACGCGATGTTATCCTCCTCGGGAGCATCGGGTACATTGTGTCATGTGTGTTTCACTTTCATCATGTACTCCTGTGCTTTCACCATACATGTACACTCTTGTGAACCATGTACTCTCATGTTCACAGAGCCTTCATGTATACTATCATGTGCACCCTTCAAGGGCCCCATGTGATATCATGTACAATAACATAACCTGCTTAGATCCTTGTATATTAATTGGGGAACGGGGGAGTGCTAGTAGTCATGTGAACAATTCTATAGTAGTGTAGATCATGTACAACTCTTTAGTGTAGATCATGTACAAATCTGTTCCGTTCACATGTGCTATCCTGTACTCTGACTCACTAGCCACTGTTAGTTCCTTACTTATAGTAGATATTTCTATTACAGTTCTTTCTCTCTGTTTACATACTGTATTCTTCAGCACCTGTATCTTACTTTACTGCATGATTATATTTTCTAACCTGCTATGAACTGTTGAGATGTACTGTACTCGCTCCTGTCCTGACTGGACCTGTTAAAAATATTACAAAGGACGAGGAGGAGGCTGGTCTGGACACTTACTACGGGGCAGCCTTAGATGACACCTGCGAGCTGGACCCTCAGGAGGACCCAGCTCTAGGTGAGGATATCACCCCGATTGCCTAGATTAGATTAGTTAGGCTTATTTTACTTTATACAGTCTTGAGAGATGTTTTAGCTAGACTATATTTGGAGTTCAGAGTTGTAAATATTCTTTCATTCTGTATCTGCGACCATGTACTTCTGGATATTGCTGAAATTATCTTAGACTACTTTCCATCTATTTATTTCCTTGAGTTCTATTTCATATCGTGCTCTCTCTTCCTTAGTTGTGATTGAGTTTTACTGCTATGTCACCCCCATTCGGGGAGTATAAACTGTTTAGATATATATTGTTAGATGTATGTTGACCTAGGACAGAGCTCTACCGCCGACACTGCGGCGTAGGCTGGACGTTGTTACGTTCTCGTACCCTCACAGTGGGTGTAGGTCGTGACATTTTGACCCCCAATACATATGGTTCCTCCCCCGCAGGCTAAGTTTGTGAGTAGTGTCACGCCCGAAGGCATACTTACACTAAGATCAAGGTCTAACAACACTACAGGGAATTTGTGCTCGGTGATGAAGTCCGTCGATATGAAAGTATGCGAAGCGCCTGAATCAAATAACACACGAGCAGGTACATTATTGAAACTCAATATACCTGTCACGACAGTGTCAGAAGTGAACACCTCGTCTCGAGTTAGAGCAAAGACACGCCCCTGAGCATTAGGGCGTCGGTCTTGGTTGTCGGATTGAGTGGGCTGAGGAGGTCGGGGCGCCTGTCCTCGATTCTCCTTGCGGTGTTGTTGTGGTGGTACGTTGGGATGATTTGGTCTACAGACCATGCAATCTTTCTTTTGGTGACCCTTATGTCCGCAAACGAAGCATCCCCCTTCGTAAACAAAGCACATGCTCGCCTCATGCCAAAAGGAACCGCACTTGGCACATCGCGATGATGGGTTATATCCCTGGTAACCACCATGGTTTGGATGCTTTGATGCGTCATTGTTGCCTCCCGTATAGCTAGGACGTTTGTGATTGGAGTGGCGCACAACGTCATCAACACTGGAAGGATGCAGGCTCTCAAGGTCGAGAGCGTGATTCAGAGCCTCGCCTACGGTCTTGTAATCCGGGACCCCGATATGCGTACCGATAGAGCGTTGCAGACCCACTTCAAACCATCGCACACGATACTCCTCTGTAGGCAGAAACTCACTAGCAAATTTGGACAACTTGTTAAATTCTGCGGCGTACTGTTCTAATATTCGGTTCCCCTGCCTCAACTGCATGAATTGTCAAATCCCTATTTTGGAAATAGGTATATGACTGTATTGGTGTATTTTGATGATTTTAATTTCGGGTATTCTTAAAATTTTATTATTGTTTACTTGGAAGTGAGTTTATCCTCATTATTATTCTTTTATTTTTGTTATTGTTATTGTTATTATTATTTAATTTACCTACATCTACCCCTCCCCAAACCCTAACACTCTCTCTCCCCCTCACTTTCACTCTCAGCCGCCCCCCCCCCCCCTAATTCTCTCTCTCCACTCTCTCTCTCCCGATCTCTCTTTCTCCTCCCCTACTGGACCAGCACCTCTCCCGCTCAACTCTCTCTCTTCCTCACTTCCCCTCTCTTCCGCTCTTCCCTGGCCTGGCCCCACCGCGGCCACCACCCCCGGCCATGGTCTCCTCCCACCACCACTCCCAGCTGCGGCCGCCCCCATCTCCGTCGGCGCCACCACCCCCATCATCGTCGGCATCTTCATCTCCTCCGCCACCATCCTCGACTCCCCGGCCGCCCGTCACCTCCGTGACCGCCGCCACCATCATTATCGTCTTCGCCATCAGCCACCACTACGACTTCCAGCCATCGCCACCACCATCGTCTCCACCCTCTCCTCCGCGGCCCCCGGCCTCCCTCCGCCGCGACCACCACCACTCGTGGCCGCCGTCCTCTTCCCGACCTTCCTGGCCTGAGCTCCTCCTGCTGCTGTTGTTCTTCTCTGTCGCGGAGCTGCCCCGGCCCGACTGACCCCGGTGAGCTCCTCCGGCCTCCCCTCTCTGTCTTCTTCCCTCCACCGGAGCCTGGCCGACCCCGACGGCTCTTCCCCCCCAGATCTGCTCCTCCTCTCCTTCTTTCCTTCTATCCGACGAGCCGCCGTGCCCCGCCGCGAGCGCCACGCCAGCCTCGAGCGGCGGGACGCCCTTGGGCCCCGTGCTGCTCGAGCAGCGAGCCAGCCTCGGGCTGCGTGCTCTTCGGGCCACGTGCCTCGACGCACGCGCTACCTCGAGCAGTGCGATGCTCGATCCGCGTGCGCCGCGTTCACTACAAGAAAATGCATGTTCAGCGACAAACAATATGTTGCGCAAAGATATGTTTGTGTCGCTAAAGCTTTTCTGCGACATATATGGCTGTGTCGCACACATGTCGCGGTAGCCTTGTCTGGGAAAGTATTGGACGACACTAAATTAGCATGTCACGGAATGTATCAACTTTTGGCGACATATTATATTTTTAATTTAAAATTGCTTTTGGCGACATGTCTTGTGTGTTGCAGAAAAGTGTAATCCAATACAAAAAAAATTGGCTTTTCTTGACGGTTTTTTACCGTCAAGAAAAGCCAATTTATATATTTTTTGGTACCCAAATTATATTTATAATTGCATTTCTTATATGATTCCCTTTGCCTATGATTGAATAAATACACATAATATTGACATAGCAAAAAAAAAACTTTTACAAAATGATCTTATTTTATTAAAAACATACATTTTGTACAATCACAAACACTTTACAAAGATTGTTATAATATTAACTACCAGAATCTTGTCACCACATTCGCTGATGAGCAACTCCTCAATATATAAGTTTTAAAAAAATATAGCAAATTGTCCCGACAAGGTTGCATAATGAAGACATTTTCATCAGAAGACTTCTCAATCAAACTTTCATTGAGATCTTCAAAGATATCCATCATAAGATTGGCATGCAGTACTTCGCCCTGAAGATCATAAACATAAAGTTAAGATAAAGATACAGTCAACAAGATGTAAAGAACAACAACAACAACATAGTCCTTATCCCAATATAAAGATAACACTTAACAAGACGAGAAGAAAATCGTCTCCACACTAGGTTAGGAAAATCTTGATTTAGGTCCACATTGTTTGCATTCCCGTCTCCTAAGAGCAAACCCATCAGGATTCATTATTGGAAGAATATGTAAATGGACATTTTTTACAATCGTTGTTGCCTATGTACACAAAACAAAAGGGTCCAAATTAATGTGGCAACAAGAAAAACATAATAGTAAAAGTAAAGACCCAAGAAACACAATAGTAAAAACCCAAAAAAGAAATACGTCCACACTAAAAAAAAGCACCTAGAATTTAACATGGTATACCTAAATAGTAAAAGTGGGAATCTACACCATGGTATACCTATAATATATAACCCTGTAGTCTCCTTGATTGCCTAGCCTTATCTTCTCAATGCTTGGGGATTATTGCCATTATGGAGGGTTGTTTTCTAGTACATGACCTTAAATTGTGTGGAAGGCACAATTACTCTCCTAATATATTAGAAAATACTGGATTCCATAGCGATACACAAGCACAACAGGCAGCATTTGTCTTTTAAGGTTATGAAGCATTCAGTTGACAAAAAGCTATACAAGTGTGTATCAACGTATCAAGCCTTGTCACATATGTTCCACTTTGTGTAGTGATGCACGAGTAGAACATGGAGGTGATTTGAAATTGAAATTTTGCATAGTTGTATAATGTATGAAGTAAAGCAGCTTGAATAAATAACAAATGCAGCCATACAAACATCTTGGCTAGAAAATAGTGTGACTAGACAAGAAACTTTGTTGGAATGTAAAGCAAATTAGGCATAAGCCACATAACTGGCATTTATCCCCAAGGAGTTATAGCCTACATACCGTAGTCCTAGTAAGAATAACAGATAATATTTTTTGCCTGAATGATTCATATAGCCCTTTCCTTTAGCTTAAGATTTGTGTCTCAAAGATTAATGCACTCCTCTATATATAAACCTTGTCTGCGTCCTTGATTTCCTATGCCCATACTTATCTCAATGTTTAGAAGATTCTAGAGGCCAATTCTCTAGTATGGACCCCTACCCTACGACAGATCTATTCATGGTCAATGCTAAACAGCACATAGATTTACAAGAGCTATACAATTTTGTATATCCATGTATGGATCTTAGTTGCAAGGTGATGCATGAGAAGAAAAATATGAAGGTAATTGAAAATTTGAATTTCATATATACAGTTAGACGTAAACATCTTGCACAGATAATGAGTTCAGCCACTCACATTTGTCTAAGACACCCAGCTCCCTTGGAAAAGGCTGGGTATTTTGCTGGATTGTAAAGCATTATCGGCATGACTGGAACTCAGAGTTTCAAGTTAACAGAGATGTACAAACCTTCCCAAGCAGAGTTTGTAACATAACCCATGCCGAAAAGAATAGCAGCTGGCTTACCCACGAATTTAGCAACCGACTCCTCTAGTTCAGTGTGCAATTTTGTAGTTCATGATACGAAAGAAAGCAAAATATTAATATATCTACTTCAAACCCATGAAGATCAAAATTCTTAACACAATAACAAGAGTATTTTACCTCCATCTATACGAACATTGCAGGTGCTCGGTGAATATTTCTTCAGAGACTCGATAACACGGGGAGTGCAGTACTCGTCTGCTGCCGCAAAATTAAGGTAGTTGAATGACCCAAGATTTAGTCATTTAGTAGAATTTGAGGTCCGGCTACATCAATATCAAGAGGTTACATTCCTTTTACTATAAAAAACTAAAAAAAAAATCACTTTGTCGATGCCTCATTTTTCCTTACACAAAACAAGTAGCACTCCTTATATTCCCAATCTAATAAAGCAGTGAAAGATTTCAAGATTCTCTAGACACTAGACGGATAGACTTTCCACCAGAAATATTATACTGAGCTCACAGAGCATGCCCAACAAATCCCGGTCCTTTGGACAATCAAGTTGAAGCAAAAGGAAAGATGCCATGACACACAGAGAGAGAGAGGGAGAGAAGAAAGGACAAAAATATTAAGATAAGGGGGAGAGCCCCTTATCTTACAATTATTCAAGAATTATAGGGCATTACTACTACTAACTAGTACTGCTCCAAAAGGAGCATCAAGGAGGGGCACCTATAAATCATAGTTTACATTATCGATCTATATCGATTTGATACGGTCGTTCGATATCGATATTGACCAATCAACAATAGTATAAAAGCATAGTATAGTTGTAAAAGCATATAAAAGAAGAAAACTTATCTATCGTAGGTAATCCAATCGATAAATATGACTACTATTTCATTCAATTCTAAAATTAGTAAAATTAGTAAGGAATAAAACCTAAAATACTTAAAATTATGCCTAAAAGTATAAAATATTTTTCCTAAAAGTTTAATAGATTAGCCTGCGACATTCTGTTCTAAATATATACTATCATCAACTAAACAATTAATGCCAATGCAGTACCTGCTTTCCAAAAAACCACATAAAAAACTATTATGCAAATCAAAGTTGCAATATGGATTGAAGGGAAAATAAAAGCTTATGCTTTAAACATATTATAGATGTAATTCAAATATTGCAGAACAAGCACTTACACTTATTTCAACCTTCTTAAGTTGTGATAGAAAGATTATTCATTAGCTTTTCAACCTCTTATACCTAGAACAAAAAGTAGCATATTTACCCATAGTACAATAATGAAGAAGCAAAATAGGATACAATCATTATCCTAATTTTTCTGAAAGATAATCACTATCCAGGTTGCAAACAACAATAATGTCTTAAGATACCAAAAAAAAAAAGAAACAGGCATCAAGAGATGCAAGATTAGGTAATAAAAAGTATCAAGAGAGCAAGTTGCTTGGACTGTCCTTAATATGTTCCTAATAAAATAAAAAGTATAAAGAGAAGCAGAGCAGATGAAAAAACAACCACCCCAAATTGAAGCATATTCCTAGCACAATTATCAGTCTAATGGATAAACTCCAAAAGGCTACCATAGAACAAAGTTTTAAAACACAAAACTAAAAGTCCACACAACATAAATTGTATAATTCCAATATCTAGACAATGACAAGTGCACACTATTTTCAATACAATGCACAATCTACTTGCAACGAATGTGATGTATGGAAAACAAAGAATAAGGTTATGAAAAGATCCAAAGAGACGTTTAATGATAAAATTTTGATACCAGAGACTTTTCAACTATAAGAATCATATTTGTTTAAATCTTATGAAACTACAAAGTAACACTTGAAGCACTAAATCAACAAGGCACCAAAAGCCCTCTTCATCAAGCCTTCAATGAGGAATGACACAAACAAGAAGAAAAATTACATGAACCCAAATAAACTAAGAGTTGCAGCCTCTCACAAATTGCACTTCCTTTTTTTAGTTATTTGCATAAATCTTAAATTCTAAGGGCATGCATACTTGTACTGTATTAAATGTGAAATTTACATCTATTGGTTAGCATTATGAATGGAGTCAACTTCAAGAATCTCCTAACAAAAGTTATAAAGCATTATCCTTATCATACATAAATCATCATAGAAATACTTTTAGCTTAGTCTTCACAAATCTTTCATATTTAGTATTTTAACTCCATGTCGGTAATTCTAACTTCAACAACAAGCCTTGAGCTAATTTACATTTGTTTTTTTTTCTAAAATTTATTTCGGCCATGTGTGTGGCCTTTTCTATTGTTACAATAAAAACCTTAGTTATAGTAATGAAGAAAATTATTAACATGATATAAACTTATTTGTACTACAGAACTAAATGCTAGAGAACATCAAAACATCATATAAGGACCTACACTTTATCTATATACTTTTACTTTCTTAGCAAAAGGATCTCTGTTAGAAAAACTCATGTACTATTTGTTGATGAAAACTACATAGGAAGAATTTAATAAACAAAGGGATAGCTTTAGATCAAATAAGAGGCATCACAAATTCGAGTGTGGAAAGGTCCTGAGAGGGAAGCTTATATTGACTAATCCAAGAGGAGATGCTATTATGATGTCTGGGGAATAAAAATCAATATACAACTTTATGCTTCTGCTACACAAAATAAAAAAGCAACTTGTTAGAAGTAGGGAAAAGTGCTCGTTGATTGTAAGAAGAAAATAAAGAAGAAAATTGGACCTTTGAAAGCTTTGTAGAGATCGGTGGGGTCTTAGCGAGGGGATTGTAGGTTGGGAGGAACATTCGGAGTGGACATTTCCTACCACCACCTTCCGTCCGAAGAGGAGGCGGGTGGCGTGGTCGTCCTCGCGGTCGGAAAGCGGATTAGGTTTCTGTTGTCAGCGAGGGAGTCGCCGAAGCTGACGATAGATCGGTAGCAGAAGGTGGCTTGAGCTCCGCGTCGAGGAAGTTGCCGAGAGCCTCTAATCGGAGGCGATCCTCTGAGCCTGAACTCCACCACGGCTGCTCTCAGCGAAAAAAGAAGAAGATAAATACTCCAGAGGGAGAGGAGAGAATAATAAAAGAAAGAATTGGTGAGAGAAGAGAAACCCTAAATAAGTTTTTTATATTAAATTAACTATGGTGTCGTCCTGCGACACAGACACATGTCGCCAAATATATGGTATTGTTTTGCAACATATAGACACATGTCGCCAAATGTATGGTATCATTCTGCGACACACAAGCACATGTCGTCAAATATATGGTATCATTTTGCGACATGTTGATGTCACCATATGTAAAAAAAATTGGCGGAATTGCTATTTTGTTTCCCACCAATAAAATTTGAGTGGATTATGCGACACACTAAAACTCATGTCGCCAAAACATGTAAAAAAAATAGCTTTTAGAGACATAAAAGACCTTATATCGCTAAAACATGTTGCTAAAAATACAATTTCTTGTAGTGGTTCTACGCATGCCTCGGTTTGCGTGCGCCTCGATTTGCGTGCATTCTTGGTTTCCGTGCACCTAGATCTACGTATTGCCCTGGGCAGCGGGACGCCTCGAGCCCCGCGCTGCCTCGGGCAACGTGCCATCTGGGTTTGCGCACCGTCTCATTTTTCGTGCCTTGGCCTTTGTGTCTTCTTGATTTTCGTGCCGTATCGATTTGCATGTGCACCTCGATTTGTGTGCCGTATCGATTTATGTGCTCCTTGGACCTTGGGTCGTCTCGATTTACGTGCACGTCTCAATTTACGTGCACATTTATGTTTCTCGTTCGTCTCGATATTTGAGTTATCTCGATTCTCGTACGCGTTTCGATATACGTGCGCGTCTCGATTTGTGTGTCCGTATCGGTCTGCGTGCTTCGGTTTCCGTACCAGATCCCTGCGCTGCTTGCGGGACCCGTACGGTATAGCCTTCTGCCATCTCTTGTGATTATTCTATTATTTTATTATTTGGTGCTGATGATTATTTATTGTGTGTTCTGAGGATCTCGATTGGCGTGCTAGCTTGGATCGCGACTGCCGAAGACTTGCTTACCTAGCCGAGCCCTCTAGGCAAGTATCCCTTGCTCATCGGCGGCTCTTGCCATCTCTCCTGGATTTTATTGTATTTAATTTATTGTAAAATTGTATAACCATGAGTAGTGTAGCTTAGCAGTAGAACTGTCATGATAATCTAGACTAGCTTGGTCCGATACTGGGATAGACCGTATCGGACAACTCGGATGGGTCATCCACACCTCCGAGGACACGAGCACGACTCACTTGTACGGATTGTCCCCATGTGCCCCGTGTCCGACTCGCGATCGGGTAACGGCTTTGGCTAACTTTACTTGTGGCGGTGATTGTGCTTGGGTTAGGGATTTATGGACATGTGTTATGGTGCGCCCTGCGAGGCGGGTATTCTATTATTATGCATGTTGGCTTGGCGCCCAGTACGCATTATAGCGCTACTGGAAGCCGGGACTTAGTGGTCTCGGGTTCGATTGGTTTCCAGTACGCATCGTAGTGCTGCTGGAGGCCGAGACTTAGTGTTCTCGACTATCGACTTGTTCCCAGTACGCATCATAGTGCTGCTGGTAGCTGAGACCTAGTGTTCTCACTCTGCGGTTCTATGATTCCGCGGCGGGTTGCGCCGAGTGGATTTTAGGCCCAATTGCTGGGAGCTCCCGTCCAGAATACAGAGGAGACTCTGCCGGATTCTTCCAAAATTCTCGATCGAGAATTTGGTTCGAAGGACTGGGCAGAACCATTCCTTTGGTTTGCTGGACTGGGCTCGTGCCTATTCACCTTGGTATAGTATACTTGATCCCCTTGCTTGCTAGGTAGACTCCAGACTAGATTAGTCGTCTAGCTCCTGACCTGTCTTGTCCGTCGGGTAGCGTAAGGAGAGCGGTTCCACTCGGAAGACGGTCTGCAACCCTGGTCCTTGTTTGGTTTAAGGGTTGTGGATTTACTCCAGAGCGGCTCATGTAATCCTTGTCTTACCGGCAACTCTTATTGTTAGACTCTGGTCCCTGACTCCAACCTTCCTAAGGGTTGTCCTAGTCTAGTCAGATAGAGCTGACAGTTGTCCTATGTATTGGAAATTGTGACTTGTGGATAGGACTGAGGATTGAGTATTATGGAGAGTACGATCTCGGGATATTGACTTGGTCTATGTGGATTTCTTGGATTTTGGTGATTTCGAATATTTCATGGAACGAGGAGAATATCGAGGGTATTATTATATGATTTTTACTCGACTTCCCAAACGCCCAAAACCTGGTTCCTTTGTATATTCTGGTAGTTAGGGGAACCTGGTTTGATTGCTATGTCTTGGTAGTTGAGGGGCTCGTTTTCTAGTTGCTGGTGATCATTGACTTGGAGGATTCTGGTGAGCCAGAAGGCCTAGCGTTGCTTATAGTGATTAGCTTGGTATTTGGTTATTGATTCCATCGTAGATAGGAGCCTCCTGATAGTTTGATAAGGTGGATGGATCGACTTGATGATTTGAGGTGTAGGTTCCCTTGTGTACTTGAGAGACTATTATAGTAGAGATCCTGATCTTGTACCCGACTCGATATCTATGTCACGATTTGGGCATGTGACTTTTTGTGACTGATAGGTTTGACCTTGTTCCCGGTATTACACGATGACCTAGACCTGTCTTGATTCTTAATAGTGGCCCATAGAGGTGCACTCCTGACTAGCACTCTGGACTTGATGGTAAACCTGGCATGTATACTCTTGATTCCTGATAGTGGCCCGTGGTGGCGTACTCCTGACTAGTACTCTTGACATGACATGTTTACTCTTGACCGCTGTTGCGACAGCCAGTCCTGACTTGCTAGGTATGACATTGTCTTGACACCGTGGTTGATTTTTCTGATTGTGCTTGTACATACTACCTGTCTCGTCTTGCATCATGTCTAGGACATGGATTCCTGGTTACCACGGTCAGGAATTCATAATGAATCTGACTAGGTTAACAACTAGATTGATCAAGTAGCTCATATAGATCGAGGTATTCCGGCTACAGGCAATCTCGTTATCTGGGCGCTCATGGGATTTGTAGCCTGCCGTCGAGTAGGGCACATTTCCAGCACACTGTCATGTGTTGCACCCCTCCAGCTAGCTATTAGGGTACATTTGTCTCCCGGGCGATGTACCCACTATATATTATACATTCGTCCGGGATAACCTGGATAGTCTGCAGGGCTTGTGGCTATAGGAATACCTCAACTGCATCTTGTTAGTAATTAGGCCTGTGATAATCCTAGTTAGTTAATAATAGCAAGCCGTAGGCATTGTGTGGCCGCTTGTCCTTCTGTGTCGTTTGGCTTGTTGCCTGTTAGCCAGCTGATATTGATTTCCAGCTGGCAATGCAGGTGTTAGTGGATGCTAGGAAGATTGTGATTGTGTTAGCTTCACTATACTGGATTGTTATCGTGCGTTGGTACCGCACGATCCCTTACCTTTATTTACTGTTTTTAGATGTTATTCTGGTCATATTTTATCATGCTAGTTTTCTTCGCCCGTCCTTGAGCCTTCCTTTCTGGTACTTGCTGCGGTTGGCCTGACCAACCCTGGATTGTTCCCAGATTGTCTGAGACCGACCCGATGGATCTTCCAGACTTGACTTGGAGGGTGTGCTTCAGTTCCAGACCAAGCTAGGAACTGTGGGAAGGTATACTTGGCTACATTATTATCCTGTACTGTAGATTCCAGATTTTCATATGAGTATTTCCTGTTTTTCATATGATTATCTCTCTTGATATTGTTTCATTGTGATTTACCTGTGGATATGAGATCGGATTTAGGCCATAGATTGATTACATGCTAGGATACCCAACCAGACTGGACAGCCGTCATCACCGTATAGCGTACTCGTACCTTATACGGTGTAGCTGGCCGTGTATGTCTCCGTATTTACATGGTTTTAGTGGTGGCCCATGCAGGTCTCGTTTTGAGATATTATTGGATATCACATGATTATTGATCTCAGTCCACTATTCCTTGGTATTCCTATTTGTTACACTTGTCCTTCGCTTCCTTGAACCTGTGAACTGGTCCTCATCTCTACTTGGACCTATCTTGCTTGGCCATGTCTTATTCGTGTTATCTATCTCTGATCCTTGTTTAATAGATATGATCATATAGTTGGTCATGTCGATCACCTTATTTGATGAGATGTTATCTTATCTCTATTATTTGGGTTACATGATTATTTATCTTGGGTTTTGTACTCTCTACCGGTGTTTCGCCTTGGTTGATTTCTTGTTATCCCTTTCGTGCGTTGACTTCGTGTTGACTTAGTATCATTATCGCCCTCTTCGTGCGTTGGCTGGATTGCTGCAGAATAAAGATTTCGTCTGGACTCTGAGATTGGATATTTCAGCATTTGTTGAGTATCCGAGGGATATTCTTGTATCGATTCGGCTTTCTTGATTTCGGACAGTTCCGCACTCATGATTATCTGTTTCAGATATTATTTTTATAGATATACTTTCTCTACATTATATTTTGATGTGGATTCTTGGTTTGGAGTATTTTCCTAGAAAAGCTATCTTATGGTTATTGTTGAAAATATTTTTGGATGTGTGTTACGATTCACCTGAATTTTGGATTTTGATTGTTTTCTAGGACTCTCATTACATTGTTAGAGATTTTATGATCTTAGTGATTTGGATATTTGGGTTATGGATTTGAATTGTTTTGGATATTTATCGAGAGTACCGGGTGACCCTAGTATACCTTGACGGCGTGGTAACGAAAGTTGCAGCCGCTCGATCACAGTATTTTGGTGAATCTTTTACAGCCATTCCGGATGGCGTGGCAAGGAATAACCATGACACACATTTTTCGGATATTAGGAACTACGGTCATCGGTTCGAGACAGATATCCTGTATTTTATAATTTGTGAGGATTTTTATGCAGTTGGGATTTTACGTTTTCTGACATTGTTTTCGACATTCTATACTTGTTTTGATTTATGGGGTTATTTTGTGTATGCGAGACCTTGATTTTCGAGATTCTTTCGATGTTTTGGATTTACCTTACGAGTTGATTTATTTAGCTAGACCTTGTTCCCTTTGATGTTTTCATATTGAGATATTGTTCGTTTCTTAATTGTATTACTTGATTTCTGTAAGGTGGGTAGAGTTTTTCATGGCAGATATATATGTACTAGTTTTGAAAACCCTATTTTGATAATTTTGAAATTTTGAGGATGAAATTTTTGTAAGGTGGGTAGGATGTCAAATCCCTATTTTGGAAATAGATATATGACTGTATTGGTGTATTTTGATGATTTTAATTTCGGGTATTCTTAAAATTTTATTATTATTTACTTGGAAGTGAGTTTATCCTCATTATTATTCTTTTATTTTTGTTATTGTTATTGTTATTATTATTTAATTTACCTACATCTACCCCTCCCCAAACCCTAACACTCTCTCTCCCCCTCACTTTCACTCTCAGCCGTCCCCCCCCCCCCAATTCTCTCTCTCCACTCTCTCTCTCTCCCGATCTCTCTTTCCCCCCTACTGGACCAGCACCTCTTCCGCTCAACTCTCTCTCTTCCTCACTTCCCCTCTCTCCCGCTCTTCCCTGGCCTGGCCCCACCACGGCCACCACCCCCGGCCATGGTCTCCTCCCACCACCACTCCCAGCTGCGGCCGCCCCTATCTCCGTCGGCACCACCACCCCCATCATCGTCGGCGTCTTCATCTCCTCCGCCACCATCCTCGTCTCCCCGGCCGCCCGTCACCTCCGCGACCGCCGCCACCATCATCATCGTCTTCGCCATCAGCCACCACCACGACTTACAGCCATCGCCACCACCATCGTCTCCACCCTCTCCTCCGCGGCCTCCGGCCTCCCTCTGCCGCGACCACCACCACTCGTGGCCGCCGTCCTCTTCCCGGCCTGCCTGGCCGGAGCTCCTCCTGCTGCTGCTGTTCTTCTCTGTCGCGGAGCTGCCCCGGCCCGACTGACCCCGGTGAGCTCCTCCGGCCTCCCCTCTCTGTCTCCTCTCCTTCGCCGGAGCCTGGCCGACCCCGACGGCTCTTCCCCCCCCAGATCTGCTCCTCCTCTCCTTCTTTCCTTCTATCCGGCGAGCCGTCGTGCCCCGCCGCGAGTGTCGCGCCAGCCTCGAGCGACGGGACGCCCTTGGGCCCCGCACTGCTCGAGCAGTGAGCCAGCCTCAGGCTGCGTGCTCTTCGGGCTACGTGCCTCGACGCACGCGCTGCCTCGAGCAGTACGATGCTCGATCCACGTGCGCCGCGTTCTACGCGTGCCTCGGTTTGTGTGCGCCTCGATTTGCGTGCATTCTTGGTTTCCGTGCACCTAGATCTACGTATTGCCCTAGGCAGCGGGACGCCTCGAGCCCCGTGCTGCCTCGGGCAACGTGCCATCTCGATTTGCGCACCGTCTCGTTTTCCGTGCCTTGGCCTTTGTACCTTTCTTGATTTTCGTGCCGCATCGATTTGCGTGCGCACCTCGATTTGTGTGTCGTGTCGATTTACGTGCTCCTTGGATCTTGGGTCGTCTCGATTTACGTGCACGTCTCGATTTACGTATACGTTTATGTTTTTCATTCGTCTCGATATTCGAGTTATCTCGATTCTCGTGCGCGTTTCGATATACGTGCGCGTCTCGGTTTGCGTGCCTGTATCGGTCTGCGTGCCTCGGTTTCCGTGCCAGATCCTGTGCTGCTTGCGAGACCCGTACGATATAGCCTTCTGCCATCTCTTATGATTATTCTATTATTTTATTATTTGGTGCTGATGATTATTTATTGTGTGTTCTGAGGATCTCGATTGGCGTGCTAGCTTGGATCGCGACTGCCGAAGACTTGCTTACCTAGCCGAGCCCTCTAGGCAAGTATCCCTTGCTCATCGGCGGCTCTTGCCATCTCTCCTGGATTTTATTGTATTTAATTTATTGTAAAATTGTATAACCATGAGTAGTGTAGCTTAGCAGTAGAACTGTCATGATAATCTAGACTAGCTTAGTCCGATACTGGGATAGACCATATCGGACAACTCGGATGGGTCATCCATACCTCCGAGGACACGAGCACGACTCACTTGTACGGATTGTCCCCATGTGCCCCGTGTCTGACTCGCGATCGGGTAACGGCTTTGGCTAACTTTACTTGTGGCGGTGATTGTGCTTGGGTTAGGGATTTATGGACATGTGTTGTGGTGCGCCCTGCGAGGCGGGTATTCTATTATTATGCATGTTGGCTTGGCGCCCAGTACGCATCGTAGTGCTGCTGGAGGCCGAGACTTAGTGTTCTCGGCTATCGACTTGTTCCCAGTACGCATCATAGTGCTGCTGATAGCTGAGACCTAGTGTTCTCACTCTGCGGTTCTACGATTCCGCGGCGGGTTGTGCCGAGTGGATTTTAGCCCCAATTGCTGGGAGCTCCCGTCCAGAATACAGAGGAGACTCTGCCGGATTCTTCCAAAATTCCCGATCGGGAATTTGGTTCGAAGGACTGGACAGAACCATTCCTTTGGTTTGCTGGACTGGGCTCGTGCCTATTCACCTTGGTATAGTATACTTGATCCCCTTGCTTGCTAGGTAGACTCCAGACTAGATTAGTCGTCTAGCTCCTGACCTGTCTTGTCCGTCGGGTAGCGTAAGAAGAGTGGTTCCACTCGGGAGACGATCTGCAACCCTGGTCCTTGTTTGGTTTAAGGGTTGTAGATTTACTCCAGAGCGGCTCATGTAATCCTTGCTTTACCGGCAACTCTTATTGTTAGACTCTGGTCCCTGACTCCAACCTTCCTAGGGGTTGTCCTAGTCTAGTCAGATAGAGCTGACAGTTGTCCTATGTATTGGGAATTGTGACTTGTGGATACGACTGAGGATTGAGTATTATGGAGAGTACGATCTCGGGATATTGACTTGGTGGATCTATGTGGATTTCTTGGATTTTGGTGATTTCGAATATTTCATGGAACGAGAAGAATATCGAGGGTATTATTATATGATTTTTACTCGACTTCCCAAACGCCCAAAACCTGGTACCTTTGTATATTCCGGTAGTTGGGGAACCTGGTTTGATTGCTATGTCTTGGTAGTTGAGGGGCTCGTTTTCTAGTGGCTGGTGATCATTGACTTGGAGGATTCTGGTGAGCCAGAAGGCCTAGCATTGCTTATAGTGATTAGCTTGGTATTTGGTTATTGATTCCATCGTAGATAGGAGCCTCCTGATAGTTTGATAAGGTGGATGGATCGACTTGATGATTTGAGGTGTAGGTTCCCATGTGTACTTGAGAGACTATTATAGTAGAGATCCTGATCTTGTACCCGACTCGATATCCATGTCACGATTTGGGTATGTGACTTCTTGTGACTGATAGGTTTGACCTTGTTCCCGGTATTACACGATGACCTAGACCTGTCTTGATTCTTGATAGTGGCCCGTAGAGGTACACTCCTGACTAGCACTCTGGACTTGATGGTAAACCTGGCATGTATACTCTTGATTCCTGATAGTGGCCCGTGGTGGCGCACTCCTGACTAGTACTCTTGACATGACATGTTTACTCTTGACCGCTGTTGCGACAGCCAGTCCTGACTTGCTAGGTATGACCTTGTCTTGACACCGTGGTTGATTTTCCTGATTGTGCTTGTACATACTACCTGTCTCGTCTTGCATCATGTCTATGACATGGATTCCTGGTTACCACGGTCAGGAATTCATAATGAATATGACTAGGTTAACAACTAGATTGATCAAGTAGCTCATATAGATCGAGGTATTCCGGCTACAGGCAATCCCGTTATCTGGGCGCTCATGGAATTTGTAGCCTGCCGTCGAGTAGGGCACATTTCCAGCACTGTCATGTGTTGCACCCCTCCAGCTAGCTATTAGGGTACATTTGTCTCCCGGGCGATGTACCCACTATATATTATACATTCGTCCTAGATAACCTGGATAGTCTGCAGGGCTTGTGGCTATAGGAATACCTCAACTGCATCTTGTTAGTAATTAGGCATGTGATAACCCTAGTTAGTTAATAATAGCAAGCCGTAGGCATTGTGTGGCCGCTTGTCCTTCTGTGTCGTTTGGCTTGTTGCCTGTTAGCCAGCTGATATTGATTTCCAGCTGGCAATACAGGTGTTAGTGGATGCTAGGGAGATTGTGATTGTGTTAGCTTCACTATACTTGTGGATTGTTATCGTGTGTTGGTACCGCACGATCCCTTACCTTTATTTACTGTTTTTAGATGTTATTCTGGTCATATTTTATCATGCTGGTTTTCTTCGCCCGTCCTTGAGCCTTCCTTTATGGTACTTGCTGCGGTTGGCCTGACCAACCCTGGATTGTTCCCAGATTGTCTGAGACCGACCCGGTGGATCTTCCAGACTTGACTTGGAGGGTGTGCTTCAGTTCCAGACCATGCTAGGAACTGTGGGAAGGTATACTTGGCTACATTATTATCCTGTACTGTAGATTCCAGATTTTCATATGAGTATTTCCTGTTTTTCATATGATTATCTCTCTTGATATTGTTTCATTGTGATTTACCTGTGGATATGAGATCGGATTTAGGCCATAGATTGATTACATGCTAGGATACCCAACCAGACTAGACAGCCGTCATCACCGTATAGCGTATTCGTACCTTATACGGTGTAGCTGGCCGTGTACGTCCCCGTATTCCGGAACTGGGGCGTTACATGAATTCATTCTCCTTCGCCTGACAAACGGCTGACGGAAGGTACTCGACTTCAAAAGATTTGCGGAACGTGGCCCAAGAGATCGGCGCTGAGTTATTGTCGCATCGGATCGCTCGCTTATGCACAGCCCACCAGTCGTGCGCGTTCAACCATAGCTGAAGTTGTGCGCAGGCGACTTTCTTTGATTCTTCAATGCCGAGGAGCTCGAAGTGATCTTCCAGCTTTTCCAACCAGTCGATTGCCATGGAGGGCCTTCGGTACCGCTGAAGGAAGTGCGGCACGCCTTCTTGAATTCTGATACTTCAAAGTTGTACTTTTTCGGTACCGCTGGTTGACGCTCTGGCTCCTCCGTGTCGTTCAATGGGTTGGATTGTCGGCACGGTGGCAGTAGGTGCGGTGACGGAAGGCGCAGTCGCAGAATTTTAGTTGGCCGCCATTGTCTAGACGATCTGCTGCAGGGTATCCAGCTGCTTTTGTTGAAGTTTCGTATGTGCGTGGAAGCGAGCTTTGAAGCGAGCTTCGAACTGGGCTTGTCGTTCCTCTGTCTGTTGATGTCGGTTCTCGGACTGGTTTCGCTGCGCCTCCATCATACGCAGCATCCTTTCGATGGTATCGTTAGAAGGTCCGGCCCGCGAACGATGCGAACTACTAGAGCCGCTAGAAGCGCTCTGCTCTCGCTCGGCCGTAGGTTCCGTCACTTCTGCGATACGAAGACAAACGCATCAGTCACAAATTATTACGGACTCATTGTATGGAACAACTTATCTCATCGATGCGAGGTCAAAGGATGTAAAGCCGTGCTCTTATACCATTATGTCACGTCCCGATTCCGTAGAATCGATAGTCGTCCCCCGGACGTGATGCCGTACGAACCTAAGTTGCGATCGCACAAGACATAGTCATAAGGTTATCCGAAACACAACATCAAGTTAGAGTACGCAGAGAAATTGATTGGCACATTTCAAATAGAAGTAGACTTTTTTATTGATA
>JANAVB010043419.1:30748262-30845762 GCA_029216955.1 Iris pallida | reverse complement strand
AGAATTGACCATCATGATTTCATTCGGAGCTTTTACGCATATGCCACGTAGCCCACGTATATACAACTGCTCAGCACGATCTTTTTAGTACGACCTCATTCAGAGCATTACACAAATGTCACGTATCTCACATACTGCCAAAAAGTAATCTCGTACACATGATTTCTGAGAAAGTGGTACCACGTATCTCTATAATCATGGTAAACTGCGTAGAGAGGAGAAAATAATAAACTCAAAATAATCCCTGCATATAGTGGCTAATTAGCCTTGGGTATTAAAACAACCCAAATAAACTACACGCGTATACTTAAGAGTGGCTAATATAGCCTTAAGCATTTAATTAGCTTAAATAAACTCTTTGCGTATAGGGAATAATCAGAATCGAGCGTAACATCTCTCTTCTTTTAACACAGTAACCAATAAATATTAAGTTTATACTAGGAATGTCTTTTCGTAAACAGTAAAAACCATCATCATAACCATCTGCGTATCTTAGGAAATCTCAGCGGCGGTAAAGCTTTAATATATAAAATATGTCTCTCTGACTTCTGTGTCAGATAATGATGACGGCCAAATCTCTGCATTTAAATGCAGAAGAGACAGCCTGTCCTACCGCGTAAAGCTAATGGGACAGGTGTCAAGCGCGTAGAGCTCTCATTCTGCTGAGACATGCGTAAAGCTTTAACGGGACAGGTGTCAAGCGCGTAGAGCTCTGAACAAGTTGAAGCCTGTGTAGAGGTTGGCAAGACTTTGTTGCGTAAAGCTCTGACCTGTCTTCTGCGTAAACTCAGGGATTTGAACAACCTTATCATTTTTTGCACAGTATTCGGGATACTCAACCGCCATTGGCCAGAGTTTTTTTTTCGAAATATATTTCTATAAATAGGCCTCTATTCCATCAAAGAAGAACTTTTATCTCTTCTCAAATTTTCAAGAACTCTTTCATCTTCTCCTTCTCAAAAAGTTCTTCTCAATGGCTCCAAAAAGCAGAACCGCTGCTGGCAAAGGAAAGAAGACGACTGCACCGTCGGTCGATCGTGTTGAGACACCTGCTTCTCAATCAGAAGAAACCCTAGAAATTCCTCCAGTGGTGGCTGAACCAATTAAAGGTAGAGATTTATCAAGTTTCGATCATTGTTGGAGACGAACTTTGATAAAAAAAATTTATCGATGAAGATGAGAATGAGGACGAGTAGATTAAGGATTTTGACCAGAACCTTAACCAAGGTCATAAACCCTAAAAACTTTCCTACATTGTGCGTATTAGCGTAGAGATTTGGGAAAATAATGATGCCCACGTGTATACGTGTCAGCATACAAAAGGATCAATACAATACGCCCACGTGTATACGTGTCAGCGTATGTAAAGATCAACACAATACGCCCACGTGTATACGTGTCAGCGTAAAGTAAGCTATTTGCGTAAACTTTCGCGTAGACTCACTCGCGTAAGGTTGTCTGCGTAAATTCGTCTGTGTAGACACTGTGTAGAGTCATCTGCGTAAAACTATTTGCGTAAAGTAGTCCATTTATAACCATCTGCATAAGAGATTTTGGCTATTTGACTAACTTTATCATCTCTTTTTCTTTGCAGTCAATTTACAAATTCATCCATTGGCAGAGATATTTGGTTCTCCTTGTGGAATTATGGGCTCCAATTATCTGGAAGATTTGTCACATGTTAACTTCCCACAGACCAATCCAATTTATCCTGAAGAAAGGAGTAATTTGATCACATCACAAAGGGAGAGGATGTTGTTATCTTTGATGAATGGAGAAATATTGATGTCTCTAACTTTAGAGCAATATTTAAAGCCCTCATTTTTATTTGGAGATGCAATTGATAATAAATCCCAAACAAACCCAAAGAAGGAGTCCTGGGTATTCAAATTTGAAAATACGGCAATGTACCTCCCCAAAATGAATAGGGATTATCCAATTGCTGCCTTTTTTCATGCTACTCATCCCAGAAGGATGGCATGGAATCTGACTCCTTATACAAACGGCAAGCCTGGCAAAATAGTATTCAGAAGAGAACAGGCTAACTGTATGGGATACTTCACCAGTACTAGTTATGGAGGTGTGGTCCCGTTCCAAGGGTTAATGCCTTGAGAAAATCCCAGTGAAGACTCTTCCTTGATCCAACCAGTCCAGATAAAAATGAACATAAATCGGTTTATGAACAAAGGGGTATTATATCCTTCAGGGAATCCTAGACTCCAAGGATGGATGAATCCTCAGAATAAAAATTGGATCATGTTGACAGCCTGGGTATTGAAGTATTTTAAATCAGAACTGCAGACCATTGGACTATATAATGCAGTTACTGCTACTAGTCAAGGAATCCATATAAATCACAATTTATTCCTGGCTCTGGTAGAACTGTACATCAATTCCACTGGTACCATCTCAACTCCAATTGGTGAGATGGGGTTTGCACTCCATGAAATGGAGCATATTTCAAGATTACCAATGGAAGAACTCCCTTATGAAGAGTATACCCCTACCAACCAAGAATTGGCAGAGATTCAGAAGCAGAATCCTCAGTTGGTTGAAGTATATCAAGAATTAATGTGTCACTATCTGACTTGTACTACCATGTATGAAAGTCCTTCAAATTTGGCTTATGTCAATAAATGGACAACATATTTATTCTATCACAAGAATAGACTTCTCAAGGAAGACGGAGAGAGGTTCCAAGAGAACAAGTCTCAAATTGTCAATCTCATGACCACAATGCCTGGGGATGTAATAGCTGCTTTGATGAATCAACACAAGATCCCTGACAGATATCTGTCATCAAAAACTGGTGACTTTCCAGCAGGAATAGAAACCCTCAGTTATCTTCGTCATAGCAGAAAGCACATCTCGAAGGAGGCCCTACTAGCTGGCTACTTATCCTTGTGGCTACGCAAATGGATTGTTCCTGGATCTACTTCTATAGATAGAATCCATCGAGACACATTATGGCCGGCAGTACGTCTAGTTTTCAGGGCTAAATTGAGTCTGCTTCCAGCCATGGTATGTCGGCTTCAATCTGGTTTAAGGAGTTTCAGTAATGAATTAGTTCTAGGAGCTAAAGCTCGTAGCGAATTCCCCAGAGTGGAGCTACCCTTCCTGTTTTTGATGGGTTGGTTATTATTTCATAATAATCGCTTGATGTCTCCTGGTCCGGAAGATCCATCAGGGATATTTCTTCTGAAATATAACAAAGCTTCATGGAAGGTGACCTCTGTTGCTGATACTCGAGCATCATTAAATTACTCTCATGGTTGGAGTTTTTTCTGCATCCAGCCCTCAGTTCCATCAAACTTTCTGGGTGTACGTCTTGAAGATGGAGGTCAAGATAGAACATTACTCCCTCGACCAGCATTTAAATGGCTTTTATGCATCAGACCATCTCATTCGATGTACAGGTATGGTGAACGCTGTATATTCGAACCTTATCTACCAAGTAGATTTGCAAGGCAGTTTGGATATGACCAGCTTCATGTTGGGAATGCTTCAACAGTCTTCAATAGCTACGGGAAATTAGTTGATGGAGCCAGGGTTTGGCGATATTTTAGTACTGGATGCACAGGAGCCCAGTTCTATATACCAACTACTTCCATTACTACTGAATTAAAAATACTACGATCATATACAATCTTCTATTCTTCTATCCGTTCTTTTTCCCCCGGATATGATTTAAGAAGAAGTCTCTGAGTCAGAAAAGAAGGAGATCCAGAAGAAGTTGTTCGAGTACCAGAAGATGCCCCAATAAATGATGCTGTTCCAGATGAATTTCTGGAAGTTATTGTCACAGATAAGGAAGAAGCTCCCGTACTTACTGCTAAAGGTGGGAAGAAACGGGGATCATCTTTGACAATCAGTTCCCCAAAGAAAAAGAGGAGAGCAATAAAAAGACCGCTTCTCCTGGATGAGCCAGAATTTGAAGAGGAAGTTTCTAATGTCAATTTTCCATCAACCATAGATCCTGGAGTAGGATCTTCATCTGCAGTTGTATCACAGGTTCAATATTTGGGATCTACAACTGCTACTCATGCACCAATTGCAAGTGAACCAACTATTCCTCCACAGGTAGCTGTTTCTCAGCCGATAACTGTTACTACCACAGTTTCAGAGGTTACTCCAAATATAGAGTCTTCTACAGCTCTTCTTGAAGAAAATATAGAGTCTTCTACAGCTCCTCTTGAAGAAGGTTCTTCTGTAGCTCCAAGGACTATTGCTGAAGACATTGAGTGGGATACTCCCATTGAGGATGAACCCATTCCCTCTGATGAACCAGCTTTAGATTTGGGTGAGGATGATTGGGAGGATATGGACTCTGATGATGATTTTTTATCAGGTCTAAATCTTTCCTTTATATAAAATAGATTTTATTCACATGATCAAATATTATAACTATTTCATTTATTATTTTCTTTACAGGAACATGTTCCATACTCAAGAAAATCATTTCTCCTGTTAAGAAAGCTCCTCTTCAGAAGGTTACTCTTCCTGTTGAACCACATGTAGAAGAAATTGATGATTCAGATGAGGAAGTTTCCGAAACTGAAAAATCAATTGAAAAATCTTCTGAAGAAGTTCCCGCTGAACCATCTTCCGTTGTTCTTGAGAAAGACTCGGCTGTTGTTATGAACCTAACAGAATTTGAACAATCAACTACAGATGTTGCAGCTCTGAATGCCACCAGCGTAATAGAGGAGACTCCAGTTAATATTGAAAAATCAGCAACCGAAGATGCTGTGGTTACAGCTGCTGAAATTGAAGTCATGACAGGAACAGTGTCTGAGTCTGCTCCTATCATTGAAGTGAGCCTCCCTCTTGCTTTGATTCGAACATCAGCTCCAGAGATAGCCGTAGAAGTTACAAGCATAGCTGCTACAAATATGATGATTGAAACTTCTATCCCAGCAACTACTCCAATATCGGCTCCAATAGTACCAGTTCTTACTGCAGAAGCTACTACAGTAGCAACTTCGAGCTTTTCTTTGCCAATAAGACTGACAACAAGTGTAGCTACTCCAAGCTCGATCAATGATATGAATTTTTTAGCCCAAGTTCATACTGATACCTTCTACACCACCTTGATAACTTTGACCAAAATAATTTTGAGGGGGAGCTATCAGTATAAAGATTTGAAGGCCACAATCACCCCAGTTATTGGAAATGTTGCCATATTCCATAGCACCGAGAAAGCCACAACGTTGCAGGCCATAGTTGAAGGTCTTGAGCAACCTTTACGAGAATATGAAGAAATTTATCATGGCACTATAGAGAGTTTTATTCAAGCCGAATATGACACTCTAACTGCTGAATACACAGCTCGAGAATTATTATTTCAAGAAGCTCTCCAGGAGTATAATGCCAAAGTTGCACAAGAAACAGCTTTTCTTTATGGAAGCAAACCTCTGTTAGAACAGCACCGAATCACTTATGAAAAATCACATGTACGGCTTTTGGAGCAGGAAGACAAAATTCGTGAGACTGAAGCTGTATTGGCTCGTTTGAAAGAGGAACGAGAACAAATAATTGCTGAACGAAATAAATCTTTGGCTCAAAGTTCTGTCTTGGAAGAACAGATTTGTGGTTCGGAAAGTACTCTCAAAATTCTGAATGATGCAAAAGAAGGATTAGTTATGAGTTTTACGGAGCTTTCTCGTAAATATTCTGAAGAATCAAAGCGCAAAATTGCTTCTCAAAATGCACTCATCATTCGAGAAAGAAGAATAGCAGAACTGAGAAAGATGATCGAGGACATGATCACTCCTCCTTTGTAAAATTTGTAAAAGAATTTCTTTCTTTCTAAACTTTTCTTCCATGTTGATGTAATATGTCAATCAGATGAATAACACATTTTGGATTTTTTTGTGACTCTATCAAAAATAATAGAGGTAGGACAATTATCAGAGGTATTATGGACGTGATAAGCCTTCACAAATAAATTGTATCTATCCAAAGATAGCTAATCTTACTCTTTGTAGGGTATACAATACTGTCAGAGGTAAATATGGACGTAACAAATTGGACTAACCCGAAAAAGGTAGATAAGTATCTATGGACATGATGGATAATAATTAACATCAGCCAGGAAGAGAAAAAATAAAGAAAAACTCTCTTAAACAATTCTTTTGAGATTTTCAAATCAACTCGCCATAATAGTTTATAAAGAACGTGCATTTATTTCGGCAACTTCTTTTCTAATCCATAGAAATAAATGGATGAATTTGTAATAAATGGATGAACCCGATGAATTTGTAATTAATGGATGAACCCGTCAGTTTCGAGAAGACAGATTGTTTCAAATTCCAAAACTATTCATTAACATTCGTCCATAAATAACTCTTTACTATAAATAGTTTAGAGTTTTCTTATAAAGTATCATTCTCTTTTTTTTTTATCCAAAGAAGCAAAAATGTCTTCCAAGGACGTGCCACAGAAGACAGAAGCCTCTGAGAAAGCGATTGAGAAGACGATTGAGACAACCCCCATGGAGTCGTCTCCGCACAAAAAGGAAAAGACTGGCGAAAGTTCTTCTACGCCAAAACCACCCAAGGACATCCTTTCTTTCTTAGTGGAGCCAAGAGAAACAGCCGAGGAGGAAGTGCTGAGGATGGTTGCTCGCAAAATTTTGTGAGTTCAGGCAATGATGTCTTTACGCATTGGCTGATTATGTATTCAACCAGGAAGGCAGCGACCCTGGTTCTCATCCTTAATCTTTTGTATCTGAATTATAATATGATAAATAAAAGAGTTTTTATTTTATTATGTCTCTTTTTCTTTATACATAATATTTCTTCAGAAATTTGCCATTGATGGGCATCATAAGTAAATCTCCATTAGGCTTAGATAATCTATACGCCCCATTGGAAAACACGGTCTCGACAACATAAGGACCTTCCCATTTAGCTTGAATTTTCCTTTACTTTTATGAGTCATAACCATAGGTCTTCGGACAGCTAGAACCAACTCTCCAACTTTAAATATTCTCTCTTTGACTTTACGATTAAAAGCTCGAGAGATGCGTGCTTGATATAATTCAATATGTTGTTGCGCTTGAAGACGTTTTTCATCCAAACCTTCAAGTTCTTGAAGCCGCAATCGATCATTGTTCTCTGAGGTTAGCTCATTGGCAATAGCTATTCTAAGAGATGGGATCTGAATTTCCAAGGGAAGAACGGCTTCACATCCATAACCAACGAGAATGGCGTAAAACCAGTTGGATTTCGGACCGTTGTACGATATGCCCACAAACATTCTCCAAGTTTCTCATTCCAATCACGTTTATTGGAAGAAACAAACTTTTTGAGAAGTTTGATAATCGTTTTATTAAAAGCCTCAGCTAAACTATTAGCAGCTGGGTTATAAGCTGTAGAAGCCAGATTCTGAATTCGATTCTTTTCACAGAATTTATAAAATGAATGGCTAGCAAATTGTGGCCCATTGTCATGGATATCCTTCGGGGAATCCCAAAACGATAAATCACATGATGTTTAATAAAGCTAATAACATTGGAAGTCTTCACCTCAATCAAGGAATTGCTTCCGCCCATTTAGAAAAGTAATCGGTTATAGCAAGAATGAACCGATGTCCTTTAACAGAAGGGGGGTTGATAGGGCCAATTATATCCATGCCCCAAGCTTCAAATGGCCATGAGGCTGCCGTGGGATGAAGAAATTCAGAAGGTTGATGTATAAAGTCTGCATGAATTTGACAGGCTTTACACCTCTTTGCATAATCTATAGCATCTGCTATCATTGTAGGCCAGTAATAACCCATTCTACGAATGCGGTCCTGTAATTTTGGACCAGGTTGATGTGCACCACATACTCCATCATGAGCTTCACGGAGTGTTTGTTTAGCTTCATTTTCGGAAAGACATCGTAACAAAAGTCCGTCATAAGAACGACGATATAGCATATTCATAGAAGTGTCATAATAGAATCGGAATGATCGTTCGCTTGACTGATGCCGCTTCTTTAGGATCTTCAGGTAGAATTCATAGACAGCATAGTCTATAAATGGACTTCTCCAATCCCTTTGTTGAGGAGTTAATTCTGAAGTATAACTGTGTTCAATATGTAAGTTATTTTTAATACAGAATAAATCCCGATCTAACAAAATTATTGAATTTTGTCTTCTGATTGGAACTGCTAGATCTGCTGCTAAACTAGCAAGGGCATCAGCTTCTAAATTTTGAGGAGCGTGGCACAAATTCTATGAAGAATCTTTTGAACAATAGAGCTAGTTCAATCGTTGCCTGGTGGTATGGAATTAAGTCAGGATTCCTGACTTCATAAGTTCCTCTGACCTGATTGATGATTAGTTGAGAATCTCCATAAACTTCTAAGAACTCAATGTCTAGTTCTTTCGCTACTTGAAGACCAATTAACAAAGCATTGTACTCAGCTACATTGTTTGAACAAGGCTTGTTGAGTGAATAGGCACGGTATATAACTAATTTATCAGGAGACACCAAGACTACTCCCACTCCAGAGACAATATTGCCCTTGGGTCCGACTCGTGAGGCTCCATCAAAATACAGTTGCCAAATATCATCTCCCATAGCCATATTGCAATCTGCAACTTCGTCAGAAATGTCCTCATATAGCTTGGAGGTTTCAGGAATAGGGTGAGCAGCCAAGAAATCCGCTAATGCTTGACCCTTCACTGACTTCTGTGGTACATAAACCATATCATATGGTGTAAGCAACATCGCCCAAGTAGCCAATCGAGAATTAAGGATACTTGGTTTCTTCATTAACACTCGAATAGGATTTATCCTAGATATAACATGAATAGTCTGTCCTGTTACATAATGTCGTTTTTGAATGGAAAAGACTAATGCCAGACATTCCTTTTCTACTGGAGTATACCTATGTTCAGCTCCGACCATCATTCGACTAAGATAATAAATTGCCTGTTCATGACCCATATCACTTTTCTGTGCAAGAAGAGCACCAAGAGAGTGATCCATTGCCCGAACATAAAGCAAGAATGGCCTTCCCATTATTGGAGGGACCAGAACAGGTGGATTTGTGAGATACTGCTTAATGTCATTGAATGCTTTCTGACAAGCTTCATCCCAAACAAATGATACACCTTTTTTCATTAAACGGGAAAAAGGCTGACATCTTCCAGAAAGATTTGAAATAAATCTTCTGATGTAAGCAATACGACCCTGAAAGCCACGGAGTTCTTTCAGATTTCGTGGAGGACGCATTTCAAGAACTGCCTTAATTTTATCTGGATCCACGTGGATGCCATCAGAGGTGATCACAAATCCCAGAAACTTGCCACTAGAAACCCCTAAGAAAGACTTAGTAGGGTTCATTTTCAACTGATGTTGACGCATCAAGTCAAACAGTCTTTAAGTCTTGAATATGATCATCTTTTGACCGACTTTTAACGGCAATGTCGTCTACGTAACATTCTACTGTCTTTCGTAGATGCTTTTGAAAAATGTTGTTCATTGCTCGTTGATATGTAGCTCCGGCATTCTTCAAACCAAAGGACATAACTGTATAACAATATACCCCTAAAGGTGTACGAAAAGCAGTATGTCTTTCATCTTCAGGATGCATCTTGATTTGATTATATCCTGAAAATCCATCCATGAAAGACATGCGTTCAAAACCACAAGTATTGTCCACCATAACATCTGTAATTGGAAGAGGAAATTCGTCTTTTTGGACAGGCTGTATTAAGATCTCGAAAATCTATACAAACTCTGACCTTACCGTTCTTTTTCATGACTGGTACTATGTTAGCTACCCAATCAGGATGTTGTTCTTCACGAACAAAGCCACAAGTAATCAGCTTTTTGACTTCTGCTTCGATTGCATCCATCATGTCTGGTCGAAAACGCCTTTGCTGTTGCTTCACTGGCTTAGCGTTAGGAAATATATTGAGTTTATGAGTAGCTACTTTGGGATCCAGACCCGACATATCCTCATAGCTCCAGGCAAATATATCAATATATTCTTTTATCAATGTTATTAATGCCTCTCTTTCATCTTTAGAAAGATTCTTACTAATGAATATTGGCTTAGAAGTATTTTCATCACCTACATCTATCTGAATAACTTCGTCTTCCGTAGGAGGTTGTCGTTGTTCAAACCGCAATTCCCATTGATTATCTATCTGCTGAGCCCAAGGATCATTTTCGAATGACTCAGACTCATTATCAGTTTGAACCATATTAACAGAGAAGATTTGTTCAGCTTCATCATACTGATTCTCTTCTGAATCAGAGGATTGTGACGTACTGGAGGAATATTCCTCTTCATCTTCATTATTCACTTTATGTACATCATATCCTAAACCGCATCGGGTTTTCTGATAAAATGGATCTCCACGTAATGGCATCCGTCTACCTTTTCCCATATTGAGACCCGGCATAGTTTTCAAATCATACCCCATTTTCTGAATAATCTTTTGAGATTGTTGGCTATATCTATTAATTCTGATATTTCCTTTATCCTTCTCATCAAGATCATTAGTTTGTGTTATGGGAATATTCCTTGCTAAACCGAATACAATCTGTCGTTTGTAAGTTTTGGTAGAAGGAATCAAGAAATATGATTCTTCTTGTTGTTTATAGGCTACACAAGCCTGAGAAGATGGTGTAACAGGTAATAGATAGGGCTCATATTTCAGAAATTTCTGAGCATATGGTCCTACATCAATGTGTGGAGGAAAAGAATTTTCTTTATGATCAACATATAAAGTTTCCTCTAAAAAAGAAGTTAAAAAAGCTTTGACATCCATATACTCCAAAAGAAAATCTTCATTAGATTGAACAAATACATGCCCAGTATTTACATCATTTACAGATTTTTTTACATTAGACGCTGATAGACTAGCATCTTTTTTAGGCGTAGACTTGCCAAGGTTGTTAACCAATGGCTCAGGATCAGTAAGACGGGATGTACGTCCTTTAACTTTGATGATCAAGGGCTGGTCACTCATGTCAGTTCGAATTTAACTTTTGACAGGGATCTTCAAAGGCTCTTCAGATGCGATTTGAATTTTACCTTTAACCTTTATTACCAAAGGCTGATCATCAACCGTTTGAGACTGAGTTCGTCCCTTGACTTTGATTTTCAAAGGTTGGTCTTCTACTGGTACCGAGCTTCCAGCAGACGATTGATCTTCTAAGGAAGGTTTGTCTTCAGCAATCTCAGAGATCTCCTTAACATATTCCTCTTTATAGAGTCGTGCATCCATGAAGTAAGCTTCAAGGTTCTTGAAAGGTTCAGAATCAGCAAACTCAGTCCTTACGTTCCCCTGTGAATCTACATATTTGAAGCACTGATGAAGGGTAGAGGGTACTATATTATTCTCATGTATCCAAGGTCTTCCCAACAGGATATTGTAGGATACATCGGAGTTAATAACATAGCATGTCACTATCGTCCGGAGATCTCCGATTTGGATCTTCAAACGAGTCTTCCCCAAAGGTTTGCTCCTGCCAGCATTAAAACCAACATAGTTGTGTTAGTATAAGTTAAATCACTGGTAGAGATTCTCAATGGTCTCAGCATGCTTTGGAGAATAATGCTGATGGAAGATCCCGTATCTATGAGGATCCTATCCACCTCAGTCATTCCAATATACCCTGTATAATACAAGGGCCTGTCATGACGATTGTGGCCTAGTAACATGTCATCCTGTGTGAAGGTAATGTTTGGAAGAGTTTCCATCACACTATGACATTGAGGACAAGATGGAGACGTACTATCAGGAGTTTTAAGTTGGGCCAAACAAGAATCTGCTTGGAGCAAAGCCTCGCTCAAAGCTTCCCTGCTATCTTTTGAGAGACGAAGTAATTCAAAGATAGAAAGTCTCGCCGGCGTGTTAGCCAGTTGAGCTAGAATGTCAAATTTGTAGGGTTTCATCATCCCCTGACTTTGGTTTGACTTCAGAGGTACATCAAAGCGTACTGCTCGTTGTTTCCCCTTCTCATTTACTGACGGTTTGGAAGGCTTCTGATTAATAGGTATTTGAGAAGAGGTAGGTTGATTTGGAGGTTCAACTGTATCTTCCATTTCTTTAGAAGTTTCTTCATAGTCTTTAAGATATTCTTTTCCGGACCTTGTTCCAGTGAGAACTTCTTCTGCAGACTCAGGAGATACTACTACCATATTGCAGGTTGTAGTTTTCTTTCCCTTTGGTCTTTTCTTATGAGACTTTTTATGCTGGATAGGGATCTCACATCCTAATCCAGTAGTGCTCTTCTGAGATTGCATTTGTAAAGGAAGCCGTATCCCTTTGCCATAGTTTAATCCTTCGGCTTTCTGGAAATCATAACCCATCAACTTCATGAGGCGAACTGATTGTTGGCTATAGATATGCATGGGAATAGAACTTCCAGAAGATGCTTCAGTAGTAATTGGAGTATCAAAAACAACAATTTGTGACTCCGGCAGTGGTGAAACTTCATCGAATAGAAGAGCATCAGAAGTGCTTTGAGTCTCAGCAACATGAGTCTTCAACTCAGGAGGTGGTAGAATTCCAAAGGGTGCCTTTTCATATACAGCAAAGATTTGCTGAGCTCTATATAAAGGCACACTGCACATAGCTATTTGTTGCTGGTGAGTGAGTTTCAATTTGACAGGAGGGGCTAGGCTCGGAGGACATATGTTAAGACCTCTTAACCTCTCCTCCAAAGGGATACCACCCCATAGATGATCAAGATCATCATAGTCTCCAGATATAACATGAGAGATCATGTTACAAGTAAAAACATTTTTATTTTTCTTGGATTTAGAATTTTTACTTTCTTTCTCCAAATTAGGTATTAAATCGGGATGTACCCACATGATTTCCCCATTTTTCAAAGTAAGAGGGACTAATCCCTCAACTTGATCTCTGGCTGGTGGAAGATTTACGATTTCCAAAGTAGCTTTAGGGATTGGAATTACTCCATCAGGAATTTGTTGTGGAAGGAAATCTCCAAATTGTATAGAAGTCATGTTCGTTGTGACGGTGTGATCATCATTAGTCAATGAAATGACTTTAGCATTGATCAATTCTTGAATTTTCTTCTTCAAGACATAACATGCTCGAGTGGGATGGTTAATGTATCTATGATAGATACAATACTTGGGATTATCAGTCAAATTGACCTCATCAGGTCGTTTAGGGTCTGGGAGTTGGAGTTTACCACTCTTCATCAGACATTCAAATATACTTGGAATGTCGCTTTCATCGAAAGAATATTCCTCTTTTGGTTTCGATGGCTCAACATTAGCTGGTGCAGGTTTGTTTTTGGAAAGGTTTACCACCAATGTCTCCTTTCCTTTATCTCCTTTTCCACCACCTTTATTGTTATGACTTGGGCCAGCAGAAGGCTTCTTTCCTTTATCTTCGGAGGTAAACATAATTCCATTTTCTCGTGCCAATCTGCCATTATCTTCGGCTGAAGCAGCAGCCATAATAAAAGAAGGCCAATCAGTGAATTGAGTGGGCCCAATAAAGACAGCAATGGTAGGATGCAGGTTCATCTTGCATGTATCAATCAACGCTGCATCTGGCATCCCAGGAGGCAATTTTAGAGTTGCTTGTCGAAATCGATCAATAAATGCCCGAGCTTCCTCTTTATCTCTTTGTTTAATTGCTATCAAAGAGGACATATTCATGTCCATTCCTACTTCGTAAAAGCGAGACAAAAACATTGCTTTGAATTCTTCAAATGATGATATGCAATTATCAGGTAAACTACGATACCAATCATAAGCAATGCCTGTCAGATAACCAATAAAAGCTCTGGTGAGGAGGGCGTCATTTTTTTCCAAATGAATCGTCATCATTTCAAAATGATTTATGAATTGATTCGGAGAAGTTTTCCCATCAAACAAAACCATGGATGGTGGTTTATATTTGGAAGGAAAGGGAACATCATTCCAGTAGGGAGGATATGGCTGTTTAATCTCCAATTTTTGGAGATGAGTTTTATGTTTCATACTCTCTAATTCTGCTTTTAATTATCTTACTTCCTGTAATATACCATTGGATTGGAGAGTAACAGGAAGGATTGGAACTCCCATCTGAGGAAGTGGTACACCTTCTGGATGAAGAGGTTCAGGAGATGCTGAATCCTGGTTAGCAATGGGTTCAGGATTGTTCAGGGGTGTGTCTACCCCTTGCCCATCCTGGTTTGGTGTGATTACCTGAACTGGAGGTGGAACTGTATGCTGAGCTATTAGAGTTTGTTGCATGTTTTGCATCATAGCCATCAGCTCCTTCATGGTTTGCTCGACTACAATTAGTCTTTGTTCTGTATTACCGGAAGATTCCGGTTCCTCACCAGCAACATAAATTTTTGCCTCTTTTGAACTTACGGATGGACTAGTGTAGAGACTAGAGTTCACACTATCAGTTTCAGAATCAAAATTCTGAGTACCCCCAGCCTCAGAATCTGAAGTGGGCATCATAGTTTGACGATTCCTTGATCGTGTATTTTGATAAACACCCTCAAATTGTCAACGATTCTGTTAAATCTCTGTTGACTTGGAGTTTGAGACGAGTTACGTCTCGTTCCTCTTCGTCTAGGTATGTGAGAAGCCATATTAACAGAAGCATATGATAACTCAAAATCACGTTCATCATATTGTTGAGACACATCATAGTTTAATCGGTCAAAAACAGACCGCTTTGTATTAGAGCAACAACATTTTATTACAATTTGATGACTTTCGCAGTGATGATCATCATTAGGGAGAGTCATAGGAACATTTCTATCACTACGCTTTTGATTTAACATTTGGCGTAAGTCAACAGTAGGAGAAGGCAGTATCTTCTTTTTCTGATTTGGTGCAGCAAATCTTTGAGCCCCATGAGTATAAAGTAAGTTGCTGATCTCATTGGCGTAAGTGGCCGGATTTTTCTTGGCCTGAAGCTGCGTACGCAAGTCAGAAGTTGGCTTTTGTGCACAACGTTTACCATCAACATCACGCGTAATCCTGAGATTAGGAATTCTGCGTGGTGTTTTGTTTGGAACTTGTGGGTTAAAAACCGAAGTTTTGCCCACAAAACAAAAGGAATTGTCTATGCTGTTTTCAACAGGAGACTGTTTGTTACGTTGTGTGCGTAGAGATGAGTCTACCTTGCCAAATGCAGGAGACTTTCCCTTACGCGCAAGACGTAAAGTATTGGTGTCTGCCACGTCAATGACGGGAGATGTACCCTTACGTGAGACAGGAGTATCTGCCACGTCGAAGACGGGAGATTTTCCTTTATGCGCAGGGTGAGTTGTCACAATGTCTACCACGCCAAAGGCGGGAGACTGACCTCTGCAAACAGAGTTAGAGCCTGCCATTGGGACTGCCACGCCACTGGCGGGAGTTTCAGTAACAGGAGTGGGAAGAATCCCATCAGACTGTGAAGAAGGCACGTCAGATTTAGGCATCCAAACCTTTCGTACCTTACGCGACTTCAACACTTTGGAGTGGCGATTGCCACCCCCAGCATGAAGCATCTCTTCATAGGCAGTCTGGTCGAAAGAAACGACCAGAGTCTTCTTCGTCGAACCGATCGACGCATCGTCGTGTTGAGCAATTACTTTCTCATCAGAGGAGAAAGTCGTCCCCAGCAGAGTCGCCATTTTGTTTTACTTAACAAAAAGCCTTTACAACTTCAAGAAAAGAAAACAAGAAAAAGTACAAAAGTACAAATTTGATTCTGGGAATGTATTGTTATGGAAGTCTGATTCGCAAATGATCACTTTGTTCCTTGGACCACACAACGATGTTGAAGAAGCTTGCTGTCTTGAGGAAGAAGAACAACTGAAGAACGGAGGCTGTAGAAAGATATCGACGAAGTTGGCACTGATGGCACAAGTCGAATGCTTTCCTGCTCTACTTCACTTTGTTCTTGAGAAGAAGAAGTAAAAAAAAAGAACACTCGGGAATTATAACAATTCTTTTGATTCTCTCTATCCACTCCCCTCTGTCAAAATTAATACTGCCATTTATAGGCTGTAAAAAGCAACCAAAACGGGCCTCTACGCTAGCTGAAAGAGCAACTGCTATCCACGTAACGGAATTAATCCTTACGCAAGCTGACAAGTGTCCCATTATCCGGCAAAATATGAGGTATCACGTCTATGCGTCCTCGAAATTTGTGGCATGAGATCCACGTATGCCATCCACGTAAAGTGGCTGAAAACAGCCTTGGGTGTAAAACCCAAATAAACTTTACAAAATCAATTTGTAGAAATTCCCATGCGTAGAGGACACGTGTAACGTGCGTAAAGCTTGCCGCCTTCAACAAAAGCTTAAGCCTCTTCGATTCTCGTGTATTACATTGTCAGAGAATATAATCAATGTAAAACTGTAATCAACATTAATTGCGACATAACAGCTCCTCGAAAGATGTGCGTAATAGCGTAGAGACACTTGCGTAATGCCTCCTCTGCTTCTTGCGTAAAGTTGGATCTGACCCAAAAATATCTGCGTAAAGCCTGAACCATCAACTGATGGCGTAAAGCTTTTTATTTGATTTTATCTTTATGCTTCTACATATATATATATATATATATATATATATATATATATATATATATATATATATATATATATATATATATATATCATTTAATTCCACGTGAAAGAATAAATGTGAATATATATATATATATATATATATATATATATATATATATATATATATATATATATATATATATATATATATATATATATATATATATATATATATATTTTCTTTTATATATATATATATATATATATATATATATATATATATATATATATATATATATATATATATATATATATATATTTTATATATATATATATATATATATATATATATATATATTATATTATATTTATATTTATATTTATATTTATATTTATATTTATATTATATATATATATATATATATATATATATATATATATATATATATATATATATACACACACATGGGCGGAGCCAGGATTTAAATTTCGGGGAGGCCGCGCTACTACATATAGAAATCTTTAAAATTATTCTATTAATTAAAATCTAATAGCAAAAAATAGTAAAATAAAAACAGAAATGAGCAAAAAAGAAAAATTAATATTTTCAAAATGTTATAAAAGAGGAAGGAAAAACTTGTACATATTAAAAGTCTGAAATCAACATATGAAAAAAACATAAGAAGTCTGAAAAGTATTCAACATATGTAAAATATTAACATTTATCTAAGGTGGGTTTCGAACTCCCAATCTCTCATTTAGAAACCCGTAGTATTACCACTAGAGCTAGCTTACTACTTGTGTATAATAAGGGCAAACTGCTATATATATTTACAAATTACAAAACCTTTCTATATAGTAACAGACATTTTAAAAAAAAATTGCGGGGGCCATGGCCCCCCTTGGACCCTCTATAAATTCGTCCCTATATATATATATATTTGGAACCAGGTAAATTATTGCTAGAATCGCACCCACTGGGATTCGAACTCCTGACCACTCGGACCGCATGCATCTCTCTAACCACTAGGCAAGAGGTCATCTGCACTATATATATATATATATATATATATATATATATATATATATATATATATATGTATATATATATATATGTGTGTGTGTGTGTGTGTGTGTGTTAGTCCCGGTGCTTGATCAAAGATGGTAGACTCGATGTCGAGATCAGAGGTTCAACAAATGTTCACCTTCTGATTATTCTCGAGATCCAGGAGGAACACTATAATATAAGTCTGATTACAAAAGCAACAATAATCAGAAAGAAAATCTTACGTTCTTCCTCGCAATCGCAGTTGCTGATGGACAGAACTGAGTTCAGAAAATAAATCTCACGTTCTTCCTTGCAATCGCAGTTGCAGAAACAGAACTGAGTTACAACTCAGATGAAGGAGAAGAAAGAATAAAGAAGAAGAGGAAAGGTTCTTGCTGCGGTGATTAAGATCACCGTTGCTCAAAGCAAGATTCGTTTCAACACGATCTGCTCCCAGGAACCAGCAAGTTCACAAAGAACTTCTGGAACGCTCGTAAGTCAATATTTGAGACTTGAACGGGCTTCCTGGACTTTACAGACTCCCTTAACTCTCTTCTTGGTGCATCTTTCAAAGGAGGCCAAGGGGCTCTATTTATAGAGTGGAGTTGAGACTTCACCTCTTCTCCTACCGATGTGGGACTAAAATACCAATACTCAAAAATAGAGTTTAATATTTTAGATCATCCCACAATCAGCATAGAATTGTGCCAGTCCACGCCTACCCCCCAAACACTTCTGTGCATGCATGAGACATCCTGGAGTCTGTGTCCGTGTCCGAGTCCGAGTCCGCACAACAAAAATCAACTTGCATCCTTGTTAGATTTAATCCTTTTTCCTTCTTGGAAAATACTCCCATATGGCACAAACTTGTGCCCCACTACACCTCATGTGCACACCTCAACACAAGCAATGCATTATATTGAGATACTCACCATTTGGTGTAGCCGATGTGGGACTATCTTTTCTAGTCTAAAGGCAAAAACACCAACAATCCCCCACATATCTCAATATATGGGTTGAGCGTTCCCCACAGTGATTGTCCATCATGTATTAGGAGAGATGTCGCTACAACTTGAATCTTCCCGCATAGGTTAAATAACAGCATGATACAAGAATGAACTAAGCCTTGAATTCTGCACCATAACTGTAATTCTTCCTACTCACATAATGACAACAACTGTGCTTCTGGCTGCACATTGAAGGCCTTATCCCAGCCTGGTTTCAGTGTATAATTTTTTGGGCGTCTACAAGTTTACCCTCAAGAGACGGCCTGATATCTCTGTCCATACACTATAGGTGAGTTCTTTATAAAGAGTCATGGCATGAAGCATTGCGCTTCTTTGCGGTGCTACGCCGCTATGACATGGCTTAAAGCCGAGGCTTTACCCCACCTGGGTACCTCATCGTAGTGTCATACTACTGTAGCATGAGGTCACAAGCCCCTTTGTAGTGCCAAACTACCCAGCATGAAGCCTTGCGCTTCCGTGCGGTGTTACGCCGCTATGACATGGCTTACGAAGCCGAGGCTTTACCCTACCTGGTACCTCTTTGTGGTGTCATGCCACTGTAGCATGAGGATATCGTCCTCTTTGTAGTGCTGTCTACCTCTCTTTATTACAATTATCATACAGCATTAGGCTACCTGCCTATTTACGGTGCTACTCCGCTGTGACTTGGCTTGCAAAGCCGAGGCATTACCCTTACCTGGGAACCTCATGGTGAAGTCACCTCACTGTAGCATGGATTTACACTCCTTGTAGTGATGTACTACCGTGCTTCCTGTAAAGCACTCCAGGTATTCACTCTGCCTGAGAACTCATTAAGGCATTTAAGCCAACCTTTCCACAGGATCCGTTTTTCGCAGAAAACAACAGTAGACAACAGTGGTTGTAGGTCCGTAACCTCTCCATGTCACAGAGGACAAGTACCCACCATTCCTGATATTCTTCTGGTTAATAGTCCTCCCTTGAACCAAAAGCTAGATGCCTAGTAGATTTCTCTTTGAACTAATAGCATAAAACTTTATGGTAGGATTGTAATAACACAATATCAGAATGCCTTCAAGCCCATTTTACAAGCTGTGTCATAGACCAGCTGGAGCTTGAGGCCCTTGGGGAACGGATCAGCCAGGTTCTCCTGACTCCGAACATCAATCACTGCAATAATACCCCTCTTGATGAGATCGTGTATTGTCCTGTGCTTTAACCGCACAGTCCTCTTCTTTCCGTTGAAGAGATTATTTGATGCCACCGCCACAGTCGCCTGGTTGTCGCAGTATATCGGTACCCCCGGTATTTGCACCCCAACCACTGGAAGATCATACATGAGCTCCCGAAGCCATTCTGCTTTCTCCGCTGTGGTATCAAGTACAAAGAACTCAGATTTCATGGATGATCACGAGAGCATAGTCTGCTTCTTCGATTTCTACGATATAGCAGCTCCATCCATTGTGAAAATGTATCCACCTATGGACCTCTCGCTCTCCACTTCTGAGCACCAGCTGGCATCACTGAAGCCTTCCACTACCGGCGGATCTCCGCTGTAGTGCAGTGCATATGTCCGAGTCTTCTTGAGATATCTCATAACCCGTTTTACAGCTTTCTAGTGCTCAATGCCTGGGTTTCTCGTGAAACGACTCAGCATTCTCACAGCAAAAGCTATATCAGGCCTTGTGGCAGTAGTAGCATACATCAACTCCCGATAACGCTTGCATACTCTAGCTGCCTGACGTTTTCCCTTGAATTAGGCTTCAGTTTCATATCACACTTGTACGGCGTATCGATCCCTGGAAGATCCTGATACCCGTAACGAGAGATCATCTTCTCAACATAATAAGACCGTGACAGCGCTAGTCCAGTGTCTGTCTGGATGATCTTGAGTTCCAAGATAACATCAGCATCTCCCAAGTCCTTCATACTGAACTTCGTCGAGAGGAACTTCTTTGTCTCCGTGACACAGCTTATATCCGTACCTAGGATTAGCATGTCGTCCACGTATAGACAAACGATGACTCCTCTTCCGTCAGCAAACTTCGAATAGACGCACTTGTCTGTTTCACTGACCTTGTAGCCATTTGACCTTATGACTTTGTCAAACTTCTCATGCCACATTTTGGGAGCTTGCTTTAAACCGTACTGAGATTTTATCAACTTGCAGACTATGTCTTCAAGACCTTTGACGACAAACCCTTCTGGTTGTTGCATGTAGATCTCTTCGGTCAGCTCACCATTCAGGAATGTCGTTTTCACATCCATCTGATGTATCACCATCTTATGTATCGCTTTGAGAGCAATCAATATTCTGATGGTGGTCATCCGGCTACTGGATCATACATGTCAAAGTAGTCGATCCCCTGCTTCTGAAAAAACCCCTTGGCCACTAACCTGGCCTTGAACCTGTCAATAGTTCCATCTGCTTTCATCTTCTTCTTGAAGATCCATTTGCATCCGATGGGTTTCGCTCCTTCAGAAAGATCAACCAACACCCAAGTGTTATTTGAGGTGATGGAATCAATTTCATTGTCAATCGCCTCCTTCCAGAAAATATCATCTCTGGTCTTTATCGTCTCATCATAGGTAAGCGGATCTGCTTCCAATGATAGGTGATGAAGTCATCTCCGAAGTTCTTCGGCCTCCTCGCTCGCTTCGACGACGGCTCAGCGAGTTCTGGTTCAACCGTTGTTTCAACAACAACATCTTTTTGAACTACTTCTTTATTGAAAACTTCAGTTTCTTGCGCACCCTTATCGTTCTCCGGTTTATCCGTAAGAACAATATTCTTGTGCCTTGTAAATTGTCTTCACGAGATTCGATGATATGATTTGACTCAATATCAAGAAATCTTCGAGCATCACTCTTCTTGGCATACCCCAAGAAGATCATCTTCGTAGTCCAAGTCCCCAGCTTCTGAATCTTCAGATCTGGGAGCTTCACATAAGCCAAAGACCCCCACACTCGAATGACATTCAAGTTAGGTCTGACTTTGAACCAGTGTTCAAGAGGAGTTACGTTCGAAGTTGCATTCTATTTAGAATAAAAGTGGTCATCCATGCAACTTCTCCCCATTAGCATTTAGGAAGACCCATAGTTAGCAGTATTGAGTTCATCATTTCTGTCAACGTTCTGTTCTTCCTCTCCGCCATCTCGTTAGATTGAGGAGAATACGGAGCAGTAGTCTCATTGATGATTCCATGTTCTTTACAGAACGATGCAAATTCATGAGACCTCTACTCTACATCTCGATCACTTCTGAGTAGTTGTAGATCGGTTTAACGTTCAGCTTCAGCCCTGAAGTCTCTGAACTACTCGAATGCTGCATCCTTCTACTTGAGAAGTCATACGAACGTGCACTTCGAAAAATACTTCGAACCGGCCTCTATGGAGAATTGATAAAAGTTACAGATATCTGAATGTACTAACTCCAGATGATCAATACTTTAGTTCAATCGTCTGAGCAGCTTTCCAACAATCTTGTATCTGCACAAACCTTAAACTCCTCCACCTCCTTACCCCCACATTCTGAAGATAAGATCCCGGTAGGATAGCTTGAGTCTACTTCTGTCATAGAACAACTCTCAGTCCACTCAACCATCAGCAGAAGTTCGAACATTCCTTCAGCACCGAACATCTTTTTGAAGCATGTTCCTTGCCAAGAAATTACCATCTGGCTAGTACGAATGTCCATCTTTCAAGTCTGTATCAGACCACTGGTTATATGCTAGATATAACCACTGTCATGATCTTCAGAACTTCTGCTAGATATATGTTCGCCATCGAGACTTTCGTCATAACATGACTCGTCCTTGGTGAACAGCTAGCTCCTTTGAGAGCACACGTGGTCAGATGCACTATTATCAGACCACTAGTTAGCTACCACGCTAGATAACTCAACCTGTGCAACAATAGCAACCAAGTTAAGTAATCAAAATAACCAATTTTAGCTATACCTATTATTTTGGTTTGGGCTTGGATTTGCATTCACTCATGTAGTGGCCATTCTTGTCATAGTTGAAGCAAGTCACGTGGGACTTGGACTTCTGTTGCTTGAACGAAGGGCCGTTCACTTTTAGATTAGTGGAGTCCTTCTTCTTGTGATGAGAAGCCACCTGCTTCCCCTTGAACTCTCTTGTCTACACCAAGTTGGACTTAGCCAGTTGTTTGGACAGAGAGTCCATCTTCTGTTGAGATCGTATTTCGTCCTCAACGTGGATCTCTTGTAGAAGATCTTCCAAGCTAATGTCCAGCTTCTTCCGATGTATTCTAGCATAGAAGTTTCTCCAACCAGCAGGAAGTTTCGAGACTATCCCTCCAACGACAAACTTGTCGACGAGGGGCATCTTCTCGTCATCTAACTTCTGGCGCAACTTCAGGAATTCCTTCACTTGAGGTAGCATCGTCATCTCGTCTTCGAAGAGCCACTTGTGGTACTTCTCGACGATGAAGATTTTGGACCTGTTATCATCATCTTCATATAGCTTACCCAAAGAATTCTAGAACTCTTTGGCCTTCACCTTCTTGGAATATGACTCTGCCAGAGAGTCTTCCATAGAATTGAGAATCAGCAGTTTATATATGTTGTTTTCTCTTCCATTTGCTCTGCTTGACGAGTGCAGCAGCAATAGCATCGGCAGTTCCTCCTTCGGGAATTGTCGGTGTAGGACCGATTGTAGGAACGAGTTGTAAAGCGTAATACTCTAGAGGGGGAGTGAATAGAGTAGGCAGCAGAAATTAACTATTTAAAAATGTTAGTAATAAGATCACAGATAATATATCACAGATATGTAAATGAAAAGTAGAGAGTAGAGAGCAAACGCAAACACAAGGATGTATACTGGTTTTCCTCTGTTGAGGACTAGTCCAGTCGGAAGAACTCTAGCTTCCAGTTGAATCCACTATGGAAAATCACCACAAGTTTTCATCCGAAGATCTTGCAACTTCTACAACGCGAGCTTTGATCCGAAGTACTCGACCAACTTCAATTGTGAAGTGTGTAACTTCAATCAAGCCTCTGATTACAACCGCTCTTGAAACTTCTAGACCGTACCGCACTGGCAAATCGACTAGAGGATTGTAACTGGCTTGGGATTTGAAAATGAATAGCTCAGAATACTTTGGAAGAAGTAGTAGGCTTATAGAGAAGAGATATGAAAGTGAATGAGTGAGTTGAAATGATCGAAATCCTTCTCTATTTATAGTTTTTCCAAAGGCAGAATTCTGACAGAATTCGGGCAGAATTCGGGCAGAACTCTATGAGAAAATCTCGGTGGGATCCGTAACTGCAGGAAGACCAAGTTCAAAAAGCAACGTTCACTAACCGAACTCTGACCGAACTCTGGCCGAATTCGGGCCAAACTCTGGCCGAATTCTGTCCGAGTTCTGTTGGAGTTCTGTCAGGGTTTTTGCAAATTAGTTTTGGGCTTTTTGAAAAAGTCAGACAGTTAGGAAGTAGTTTGGGCTTTTGTAAGTGGGCTTATTTTCAAAATGAAAGGGTATTTTGAAAACGTTTCTTGGGTAGCCTATTTGCCAGTACAATGCAGTGTATATCGTATTCCTAGACTCAATAAATATGCAAAATTACATTGATGAAATAGGAAAACCAAGAGCCCTTTGATGACGCCTTTCTTCAAATATTTGAGCAGACTTGAAGACGCCTTTTCCTTTGACGGCGGTCGTCCAAAGATAAACAGATCTGGAAATCTGAATACCTTTCGGGGGCTTCGCCAACACCGTCTTTGGCCCATCAATAATTCTTCGTTGCATATGTCCTGGTTTGACAAAGCTTGATCATGCTTACTGCATGTCTACAAATACTTCTTCGTTGCATATGTCCTGGTTTGACAAAGCTTGATCATGCTTACTGCATGTCTACAAATACATGTTAGACAAACAATATGATACAAGCATAGCAATATGATATAGAATATTTATGACAATGCTAATATTAGGACAATGCTAAGTTTAAGTAGCAACAAGATAATGATTACATGAATATTAGTGACATCATTATGTTAAACTTAATTGATTAGCCATATTCAAAAACATGATATAATCATTGGGCTAACAATCTCCCCCTTTTTGATTATGGCAAATCCTTTAAGTTTAATATATATACAATAGATGCATGTATCACTAATAAACATATAATACTAGAATATTGTGTACTAACTTAAACTTATTTCTCCCCACTTAAACTTATTTCTCCCACTTAAACTAATTTCTCCCCCTTTGACATGATCAAAAATAAGCTCCCCCGTAATTAAAGCTAAAATGAAATTAAGCATAAGTAAAGGAGGAAAGCAAAAAGAAATAATCATGAACAAAGATTAGGAGAACAGTGTAACGACAAGTTTAGAAAATTGCATAACTAAAGCATAAAAAAAATATCAAAACACAACATAGTTGGTTGAACTTAAAAAAAACACATGGAAAGCAATCAATACATAGTTCACCAACTAGAAATCCAAATATGTTTTGAATGTCATTTGACCAAAAAAAATCTATCAATATAGTAAGAATCAATCATTGGTCATAAACAAATCATAAGGAATAGAAATTTCACAGAACTAGTATATATAAAAGAATCAAAAATATAATGAGACTTTTAACAATGATCACAAAAAATATATGATTCATAATTCGCCCATACAAATTAGTGAATCAATTCCATAAAGAGTATAATCATTGAAAAAGAAATAAAAAATAAGTATACTAGAATCTATACAAAATCTATACCAAAGTTCATGCATTTGAATTCAATTACCTTAGCATGATATATATCCATCAGATAAACAAGAAGGTAATGAAGACAAAATACTTGAGAATGAGAAATTCAGTCGACTTGAATGCTCTCCCGCAAAGTATGATCAGTCTAAATATAGATAATCATGAACTTTGAGAAAAATCTCAATAAGAAATGCCAAATCAGTTTAAACTCAAAAGGATTATCACTAAATTAAATTAATTCAAACTCAAGGAATAATCAAATAAGGACGATTAAACATATTTAGCAAGATAACTTTTAGAAACTCGAATGAGATAATTAAAAATAATAATAATCATATATTATCTCATCTAATACAAATCCAAAAATTATGAACAACTCAACAAGATATTTTAAGTGTATATGTCCATGATGAACTAGTTATACCACATATTAAGGGCATAAAGGAATTGAAACAATTAATTTGCTCCCCCTTAAAATATGCGTATATAGTTCAAAAATAATTTATATGCATAAAATAGTTAAAAGAAATAATCACAAGATCTAAGGAATATCCAAGATATGCATCTTTTCTTTCCTTTGATCAAAAGCATATAAAATTCCAAACTCAAAACAAATATCATCTTTAGGCAAGAAAAGAAATCCAATAAATGTTTAAAGATGAACAAACAAAATATATCTCCAATATATATATAAAAAATATTTTAATACATAAAAAGATTTTAAAAAACTGTCTTTAATAATAATATTTGAGTACCGGACAGATTCAATAAATCAAAAAGACATCAAAAAGATTTTTCAAAAATATGGAATTTATTACGAAAAATTGTCTTAGTAAATGTTCGAATGCATCCATTTAGTCCTTAGACTGAAAGCTGGCAATTCGAATCACGGAAACAATTAAAAGAATCCATAAATCATAAATAAATCCATTTTGAAAACATAACTAGATAAATGTCCAGAGAAAATAGTATTCTAGATATATGGCATGTCAAGGGGCTAATTGATTTAAAACAATTAACTGCTTCACCTTTACATGGCTATATCCAAAAGTAATAATATTGAAAAAAATTTAAAATAAAATTTAGAGACATATTTTCGAAAGTAGGAAACTAATTAAAAAATATTAGGTCTTCTTATCAAAGTTCATTTCTTCCTTTTAAAGCCTTAGCACGGTGTTCACTGACAACCGTAGGGTTAAAGAAAAGAAACGCTTTGAGAGAGAGATTCAATTTGCATGACTTCTCCCTGCAAAGAATTACTGTTATAGACAGTAAGTAACTTGAATAAGAAGATAATAATATAAAGCTCAAAATCATTAATATTACACAAGTTAAAGACAAAATCATAAGACCATAATATTCATTGAGTAGTCACAAATACGAAAATCAATCATCTTTAGACAAAAGAAGAAATATCCATTAAATGAACATTTAAAAATAAAACAATTAAAAGATATTTCAAATTAGCATGATGAATAATCGTATAAGTCAAAAGATGACATAAATTGATCTATGCTATAGAATCTCACAATCGACAAGATAGATCAACATATGCTACCTTTTGTGAAAATAAATTATTAAATAATATTATTCATCAAATCTAAAATTTAAAATCCATCAGATAATAATTGCAATTAGATCTAAATTAATCTTTAGTTTATAAAGCGTTGATTAATCTTGGTTTAGCTGTAGGGGTACTGTCCCAGCTAATGGAGGTTCACCGGGGAACACTTAAGTACCGCTTCGCTTCGACCGTAGTCGTGGTGACAGACAGACCTTTTGTAGGCTTGTACCCAAAATAAATCTCTTCTTTAATAACCGAGGATTTAAGAAGAATTAGTGCAATATGAAATCAATTATATTCTATGGACTTAAAAAAATCTTAGAACAATGTAGCATACGACATAAGATGTATCAATTACATTTATCCATATGTGCTACAAAATTATTGGGTAACAATAAAATATAAAATATTTGTAAATCAAAATGTAGGACATAGATACGTTGATGTATTCTGGAACCTAGGAGATTTGACAGCACCTTGGATCCAGAACTAGATAATAGTTGCAAGTACACTTTAATAAATCTTAAGTCTATAAAGTATTGATCACTTCGGGTTAGCTATAGGGGCCGATTCCCAGCTAGCGGTAGTCCGAAGACTAGTACACCGTGTCGCTTCAGGCTATTTACACCTGTATGACAGAAGGACCCTTTTGGCTTGTTCCCAAAATAATTTCTACTCTTAAGAACTTAGATTCAAAAGAATATATGCAGTATCATCGAACATCATCGAAATCCAGAATCCCTAAAAGTAAAATAAGTAAATACCCAAAGAATGATTTATTAAGAACAAGATATTCAAAATATCATGTATCCAAAATGTCAACCAAAAAGCCAAGAGAAACATACATCATTAAAAGAGGCTTTGAGGAAGAAGCTAATAAAGAGAAGTACATGAATTTGTCCAAAGTAATCAATAGTTGATGTATGAGATAAGCACAAGTTTAAAAACTACTTTTCTAAATAATATAATATAGAACTTGAACTTTACTCATATATCCCCATAAAGATATTTATACAAAAATATAAGAAACATGAGCAATATGAAAATAAATTATTCATGTATCCTTAATAAGCAAAAAAAATCATAAGATCAAAAACATGCTTAAATAAACTTTATCAGACAAAGATTTAATTGATTCATAAGACGTTAATCAAAATAAAATATGCGAATCAATAGTGAAGTATATTATGCAAGCACAAGGTTAACATAAAAATATATGTATATACTTTTCAAGTAAACAGGAGACTTGTGCTAAACATACATACTCACTAAATACCAATCAAAGTAAATACGACATGTTAAAGATAAATCAGTAAGAAGTGACCATTAAAAAATATTAAATACAGAGAGTCAAAAAATATTAACCAAAACAAAATTAAGCTCCAATAGACTAGAGTGGTATGCATGCTTCAAGGATAAAATTAAAATAAAGAGCATACCTAGATAAAAGTATCACACTATTGAAAAATAAATACTATATAGTGTGAACTAAACATTTAAGCTAAACAGCTAGTCAAGATAGGATTATATCTCACATTGATTCAAATAATAAACACTTAAAAAGATGTAAATGAGGACTAGCAGCAAGACATCAAAAAGAACATGCTAGATATTAAGAACTATTTAGAAAGCATGTTACCGAAGTGGTTCTAGTGACCACACTTCTGTTGGTGCAATTGCATGGAAGATGACCTTTGTAGTTTTGCAATCACCAACATGTTCCATGGTTCTATTTGACATGAGAAGCTTCACCTGCAATATTAGGTGAAGACTTTGGTATCCAATACTTAGATCCACATTTGTTAGCTTTGGGAACCCATTTGCACAAGTTCATATCAACTAATTTTCTAATCTGACAATGATTAGAAACATGTCCATTCAAACCACAATAATGACAGAAAGAATTAACATTAGTACTATGTACAACAGTATGAGAATGTGCAGTATTGTGATATAATGTGCGTGGATACTTGTAATAGAAAGCATGGTTATGTGAACCTTTAGCTTTGCTTGCTTCCTTAGATGATCTATCGTGTGTGACTTTATGATGTGCTAAGTGTCTTGTGTTAGACTGAGTCGTAGGTTGTACTACCTGCTTTCCCATTCTAATCTCTAACTTTTTAGAGTTAGCACAGATCTCATCATACTTAGCAGAGAGAGCATCAATTCTACATGAAGCAATAGAATACTTCTTCTTTTCTGATTCTAATTCCTCCTTAAGTTTAGCATTTTCTTGAGTGCTTTTCTCAATGCATTCAAGCGCCTCATGCAATCTAAACTCAAGTGTGGATATCTCAATAGAATTATCAGAAGTAGAAGTATCTCTAGCATCATTCAATAAGCAAGTAAGCTTTTTAATCTCACGCTTATAGGATAGAATATCCTTTCTAGCTTGCTTATATTTATCTAATACTTTCTTGTGTTCTTCTAACAGATCACTGAAAGCATCAGATAAATTATCATAAGAAAATTCACTCTCTTCAGAAAAAGAATTATTTTGTACCTCGTTAGATAATGCCATTGTGCATAAATTTGCAGCTTGATGAGGTTTTTCTTCTTCTTCTTCTTCTTCTTCTTCTTCAGACTCTCTTGCTTCGCTTTCACACCATATGCCCGATGATCTTCCTTCATTTGATTGTTCGTAGTGACTCTCCTTTCTTGTAGTAGTACAATCTTCTTGGATGTGGTCTATCTTCTTGTAATTGTCACATACAAGCTCTTCCTCGTATAAGGGATTATGTTGTACCTTAAATCCCAATTTTGTCATGTACATATTTGCATCATTATGAAGGCTATCCTTCTCTCTGGAGTTGCTAGCTTTGCTTTCATACCTGCACTCATAAGTAGCTTCAAGAACTTTCCAAATTTTATGAGATGTTGTGCAAGTAGAAATAAGATTGAATACATTTATGTCTACAGCACAATAAAACATATGCATGGCTTTTGCATCAAGGCTAGCTAACTTCTTCTCTTCCTCTGTGTAACTATAATAGGGTTTGTTGATTATAGAGGATGTGAGAATAGAAGTGATAGTAGGCTTCTTGTAGCCGGTGACAACAATTAACCATAAGTCAAAATCTAGAGACTTCAAGTAGAAGCTCATCTGTGTCTTCCAATAGCTATAGTTTGTTCCATCAAATAGTGGGAGTCTATTTGAGGATTGCTCTTCAGTTGTGAAGTACATACTTGCTATATGTGATACTGTGATCTATGTAAAAGCAGTTATATAATAACAATATTACCTCGCTTTACCTGTATAGCCTGCTCTGATACCAATTGTAGGACCGATTGTAGGAACGAGTTGTAAAACGTAATACTCTAGAGGGGGGTGAATAGAGTAGGCAGCGGAAATTAACTATTTAAAAATGTTAGTAACAAGATCACAGATAATATATCACAGATATGTAAATGAAAAGTAGAGAGTAGAGAGCAAACGCAAACACAAGGATGTATACTGGTTTCCCTCTGTTGAGGACTAGTCCAGTCGGAAGAACTCTAGCTTCCAGTTGAATCCACTATGGAAAATCACCACAAGTTTTCATCCGAAGATCTTGCAACTTCTACAACGCGAGCTTTGATCCGAAGTACTCGACCAACTTCAATTGTGAAGTGTGTAACTTCAATCAAGCCTCTGAATACAACCGCTCTTGAAACTTCTAGACCGTACCGCACTAGCAAATCGACTAGAGGATTGTAACTGGCTTGGGATTTGAAAATGAATAGCTCAGAATACTTTGGAAGAAGTAGTAGGCTTATAGAGAAGAGATATGAAAGTGAATGAGTGAGTTGAAATGATCAAAATCCTTCTCTATTTATAGTTTTTCCAAAGGCAGAATTCTGACAGAATTCGGGCAGAATTCGGGCAGAACTCTATGAGAAAATCTCGGTGGGATCCGTAACTGCAGGAAGACCAAGTTCAAAAAGCAACGTTCACTAACCGAACTCTGGCCGAACTCTGGCCGAATTCGGGCCGAACTCTGGCCGAATTCTGTCCGAGTTCTGTTGGAGTTCTGTCAGGGTTTTTGTAAATTGGTTTTGGGCTTTTTGAAAAAGTCAGACAGTTAGGAAGTAGTTTGGGCTTTTGTAAGTGGGCTTATTTTCAAAATGAAAGGGTATTTTGAAAACGTTTCTTGGGTAGCCTATTTGCCAGTACGATGCAGTGTACATCGTATTCCTAGATTCAATAAATATGCAAAATTACATTGATGAAATAGGAAAACCAAGAGCCCTTTGATGACGTCTTTCTTCAAATATTTGAGCAGACTTGAAGACGCATTTTCCTTTGACGGCGGTCGTCCAAAGATAAACAGATCTGGAAATCTGAATACCTTTCGGGGGCTTCGCCAACACCGTCTTTAGCCCATCAATAATTCTTTATTGCATATGTCCTGGTTTGACAAAGCTTGATCATGCTTACTGCATGTCTACAAATACTTCTTCGTTGCATATGTCCTGGTTTGACAAAGCTTGATCATGCTTACTGCATGTCTACAAATACATGTTAGACAAACAATATGATACAAGCATAGCAATATGATATAGAACATTTATGACAATGCTAATATTAGGACAATGCTAAGTTTAAGTAGCAACAAGATAATGATTACATGAATATTGGTGACATCATTATGTTAAACTTAATTGATTAGCCATATTCAAAAACATGATATAATCATTGGGCTAACAGTCGGTTCATCCTCAATCAACACATGGTCTACGTCCACGAGTTGAAGATTAAGGGTGACCTTCCTCTTCCAGATTTGGAAATGTTCTCCGTCGAATTTCTCTAACTTGTTAAAGCTGGTATCGATGAGAGAAGCACGAGAGTTCTCCATCTACAAGGATCTTGCTTTGAGATTGTTAGTCCCGGGGCTTGATCAAAGATGGTAGACTCGATGTCGAGATTAGAGGTTCAACAAACGTTCACCTTCTGATTATTCTCGAGATCCAGGAGGAACACTATAATATAAGTCTGATTACAAAAGCAACAATAATCAGAAAGAAAATCTCACGTTCTTCCTCGCAATCGCAGTTGCTGACGGACAGAACTGAGTTCAGAAAATAAATCTCACGCTCTTCCTTGCAATCGCAGTTGCAGAAACAGAACTGAGTTACAACTCAGATAAAGGAGAAGAAACAAGAAAGAATAAAGAAGAAGATGAAAGGTTCTTGCTGGGGTGATTAAGATCACCGTTGCTCAAAGCAAGATTTGCCCCAACACGATCTGCTCCCAGGAACCAGCAAGTTCACGAAGAACTTCTGGAACCTTCGTAAGTCAATATTTGAGACTTGAACGGGCTTCCTGGACTTTACAGACTCCCTTAACTCTCTTCTTGGTGCATCTTTCAAAGGAGGCCAAGGGGCTCTATTTATAGAGTGGAGTTGAGACTTCACCTCTTCTCCTATCCGATGTGGGACTAAAATACCAATACTCAAAAATAGAGTTTGATATTTTAGATCATCCCACAATCAGCATAGAAGTGTGTCAGTCCACGCCTACCCCCCGAACACTCTCGTGCATGCACGAGACATCCTGGAGTCCGTGTCCGAGTCCGAGTCCGCACAACAAAAATCAACTTGCATCCTTGTTGGATTTAATCCTTTTTCCTTCTAGAAAAATACTCCCACATGGCACAAACTTGTGCCCCACTACACCTCATGTGCACACCTCAACACAAGCAATGCTTTATATTGAGATACTCACCATTTGGTGTAGCCGATGTGGGACTATCTTTTCTAGTCCAAAGACAAAAACACCAACAATATATATATATATATATATATATATATATATATATATATATATATATATATATATATATATATGTGTGTGTGTGTGTGTGTGTGTGTGTGTGTGTCAACAATCGGTGTTCTTTTTACTAATGTGTGTGATCGAATTATATTAAAGATGCCGAGACTCATATATGGAAATATTGAAGTCATAGGTTGTTCGCTCACTGGTGGTTTGAGCTCAAGCTTAGCTGACAAAATTATATTATTCGTGAACGTATTGAATAATATCACAGAGAAGTAAAGATTGTGAATACTATAAAACTGGGGGCACAGCTGAAAAAAAAACTACTCTGAACCGTCTCCAACAGTTCTTTATACGCATCCATCTCCCTTTACAACTTTCTCGGAACTACCGGATGCAACAACGAGGAAGTGGACACCAAAAAAATTTCAGTTCCGTCCACTTCCCTCACAAATTTGATGCAACTCAGAATGCAAAAAATTGGGGGATAGGAAGTATGTTTGTGTCAATAGTTTCACACTTCCATCTCAGTTTTAACAAATGAACCAAACACAAAAGTGTTAAAACTAGCCTACATATGCACGGGATGTCAATGTACTTTTAACTTCCACTACAGTTGCAGGCATCCAAACGGTCCCTAATGCAACTAAATCAAAAGGGTGATGTTGATGATATTAAGAGGTGGTTGGTTTGGTATAACTGCGAAGAAGTGTAAAAGTGAGTTTTTGTCTCATGGAAGTGAAATGCTTATGTTTTTATCATGCTATTAGTGCTTATGCTTTTGTCACGCTATTAATGTGTATGCTTACGTTTTTTTCTCTCCTGGAACTGAAATGTTTATTACTATTTTCAATGTTTGAGTACACGATAGTTTGTACGTTGGAAATAAGCAAATTCACACTTACGTGCATGGATGATACGAACGAGATGGACAAGTAAAAAGTAAATAAATTATAATAAAAAGAGATTTTTATTGAGAGGAACGAAAATACATGAATTTGCATCGTACAAATTTATTTTTAGAAAATTGCAACGAGGGGGAGGACCCGCCATCACAAATGCCGAGTGTAAATGGGAATTGCATTGCCCGGCATCTCTCATGGCGAGTGGTTTCGACAACCTGGCCGATTGAACAAATATGTAGACAACTTAAATCTTATTCAATGAAATAGCAGTTATGGTTGTTGCTTAATACAACCAAAGGTGTATAAAACAACCACTTGCATAGTTGCATGTTTTGTTCACTTGAAGCGAACAACAATATATATCAGTGACAACAAGTTATAAAAGAGAACAGAATAGAATATTTTAACTAATATATTTTCTTCCTAAAAAATGGTACAAGCAGACCTGTCAAATTGAATATAATCTAACAGAAGATTTTAAAAATAATCTGAGCAGAAAATATATGGAGATTTGTTTGTATTCTGTAATACCAGCATCATGTGATACAAATAAACAAATAATGGCCAACGTGGGCTTCGACGGATCTCCCGCCATTATTAATGGCGAGTTGTCCCTGCCATGAGTATTGGTGCAATCGTTGCGGTCGTCCATGTAGGTTGGCACTCACCATTGCAATTGGCGATTCGTCCTCCTCATTACAATTTGTATGACTTTTTCGGTATACTACAAATTTTAATAAAATTTTCCCTTTTTAATAAAAACAAAAACAAATAAATTATGTAACTAGTTAATAATTATTTAATAATACTAATTATTTATTTAATAGAAGTTTTAGTATTAATCGTGGAGTATAAATTTTGGCGTTATAGTACCCAAGATTCATTTAGTCGCAGTCTCTTCTTTGTTCTTACTTTAGTTATATACAAATACACTTCCAAATGATTTTTTCTCAATTTTTTTTTCTTTTCCAAATGATGTTTCTTTATGTTTCTCAATTTTTTTCTCAATTTTTTTTCTTTTACAAATACTCTTCTTTATTCTTACTTAGTTTCCTGTAGACACTGTGTAAACTCACGAAAACTATTTTTCAACCAGTAAATGCTGCTTTGCGCTTTTTTGGACCCACTTACTCCACTCTCCATTTATTAAACTAAGTATATATGCACATATTATTATTAAAGCATGTATTTTATAGATTATTATTAGAAAGAAAAAATGTGTTGTGATTATTCAAATTTTTTTATTAAGACTAATTAGAAAGACTAAAAAACAATCGTTTTAAGTATTCTAAATTTATTATTATATATAAGAGTATATTTGAAAATAAAAGTTCAAACTCAAACTTTTCGATTATATGGTAGTGTGGATGAAAGAAATAATAAAATTATTTTTAAAACATGTAAACACAGGCTAAAAGCATCTCCAACCCTATTGTCTTCTTAAGTGTTGTGAGTCTTAGGTGGCTCCTAAGTGGCATAAGCCACAAGACAATGTCTTGTTTATGTGGCAAAACTATATCTCAAAAGACAATGAGATAGAAAAACTCTCTCCAATGCAAAAGTATTGAGGAGACAATAAAAAGTATTTTTTCCAACTTCCAAGGCAACTCCTCCACTTCTTCAACTTTTTTATAAATATTTCTATTCATAATTGATGATGTGGAGACAAAGTCATTGTGAAGTGCATTATCTAGATCTAGACAACCAACTTCACATTCTCCTTGCCATGTCATTGTCATGTCAACTTCATGTTTTATTCTACATTTGCATTGGAGAAGAATTTTTGAAATAAAAGTTTGTCATTCTTATGTGGCAACCATTTTTTCTAAGGCAATTGATAAAGGCACTGCATCTTTTGATCAGGACTAGCCCATTAGGGCTAGCCCCTGATCAAAAACTTCACTTTTTTTATAACAAGGACTGCCCAATTTTCGGACAGTCCTGCAAACTGAATGGACTGCCAGAAAACTTGGCAGTCCTAAGTCTCAGCATGTGAAACAAAAGGACTGTCTATTTTTCTGGCAGTCCTTACTGTATGTAGGACTGCCAGAAATTTGGACAGTCCTTGTTATAAAAGACACTTTACCTTTTGATTAATGGGCTAGCCCTGATCAAAAGGTACAGTGCCTTTATCAATTGTCTTTTTTCTAAACACATAATAGGGTTGGAGATGCTCTAACTTTCATGTTGTATCGTACCCTCCTTTTGGACCAATTGTATCCACTGTCCAGACTCCAGACAGATGGGACAGATGCCTCCAAGCTCAACCACTTGGCCTAAGGTGATTGGCAATTATCTTCTACTTTCATGATGCCAATCAAGCTCTAGGTGGTACAACAATACATTATAAATGTGTCCAAACTTGCACTCTTGCTACTGAAAGAAGAGAGAAAAGGTATATACAAACCAACTGATCAACACAGATACATATATCAATTCCCTTTCCCAAAAGGCACATCAATAAGTCCTAAAAGCTAAAACAACACAACTAATCCAACATGAGAAATCATTGATGGGTTGTATTTTCTATTTATTTCTGCAAAAGAAAATACGAAATGTAACAAATGTTTATAAAAGAAAATTAAAAGGAACTTTCCTGCTCTATTATTTCTACCTATATTTCTTATTTGCTCTCATACTCCCCGACAATTACATGTTATTGCACCAAAAATTGAAGGGGAGAAAAAAAATAACCAATGAAGCACAATGGATGTACTGTAGCCTTCCTCTTTTACATTCTCCAATTATACTAGATGTATTTCCACAATTTTACGGATTTGTCGTGGCTTGCCGAGGCAATTAATGGTCCGGTGCCCGTCAGAGCCTGAGCCATAGATGTAATCAAGTCTTCATGGGCTGTTATTGACATGGTCTTGTTCTCTGAGAAGTCCCACAGCTGCATAGACTGCATTTTTGCAAATGAAACAAATTACAATCGGCAATCAAATAATAAAAATTATTTTCCATTGGTATGCAAACTTTGGATTCTTGGAAGTCCCCTACTGTGACAGAAGACCTCACTTTTCTTGATTTCATGTGAATCGATCCATTGTGGCCTCTAATTGGAAAAATGGAGGCATCATAGGCAGTGAAGACCTCCCTTGGCAAACAGGAACCCCCAAAGTGGAGAAAAGATGACGGGAAATCAGGTGTAGAAATTAAATGTTAAATCCAGAAAAAAGGTTCCCTGATAGACCTAATTTAATAAGTTTGTCTTTCTTTTTTTTTTCGTAACTATTTATAATGAAATGAGGAGGGAGAGTTTTCCTGCTGGTGTCTCCCTCAAACAATAATAATATGACAATCAAAAATAAAATGTCATTGATTAAAGACTGATATGTACTAAAGCATCCTCTGAACTGGGGAAGAGTCCAATCAAGCGGGGTTAGAGAGAAAAAAAAAAACATCTATTTGCAATACTGAGCTAGAGAAATAACTTCTTTTTTTTCCATGACTTTGTATTGGATTCAAGTTGGAGGCTATAATTCTACAAGATTTCAAGCATCCTAGCTTTCGCTATGAAAATTATAGAACCAATTCAAGAAAAAGAAAACAAGTATACCCTAGCTTACCTGATATCCTCCGATGAACAATAGCTTGGGGAAGGTTGGATGGAAAACGCATGAATAGAAGCTGTCCCAGTTGGACTTCAGCTCATGAATGTGCTCTCCAGATGCTGACCACACCTTTACAGCATCATGGCTAACAGATGCAAGATATTCTCCTTCCGCATCCCAACTAACAGATAGTACCTCCTTGCTATGACCCTGCATGTTTTAAGATACAGGGTAAACAATAATATGTGAAATATAATGACCGGATAATGCATGCGTTCAAAGTTCCAAATCATATTTGCCCAGTTAGAGATAATTTTGTCTCAGAGGACCTGTAGTGTGTGCGCCTTCCTTTTCGCGTCGAAATCAAAAATTGACACCACATTTTCTGCAGCTGCAGCCAGAAACTGGCCAGTTCCAGGCTGAAATCTCACTTGACGGGACCCACCCTGCTCGTCAATAGTTAGATTAATTCCAAGAATGCAGACATAACCTCAGAGAAAAAAAAAAATCTTTCAAAATAACTATATTTAGCTAAGTCACCAAACCAACCTTGGAATAAAGCACCCCCAAAGGCTGACCAACATTCCACACACGCATTTCACCACTGTCATCACAAGAGCACAAAATATTGGTCTTTTTTGGATGAAAATCAAGTGAAGTCACTTGGGAATTATGCCCAGTAAACATGTGCAAAGAAAAGCTTGGCTGCAAAACAAGCCATAAAATTGCAAACAAATTGGGCGTATTAGAGACCAGAAGATTAGTACAAGCCAAGTACAGATTAAATCAGATAAGAGAAGCACAAAGATGCCAAATGAAAATTCAAGCTGGCCATGAAGAAGAAAATACTATGGTCTATCAAAAATAATTCTAAATGAATAACTGAGAAAAATTGCATGATTTAAGATGATATAACTAGGACAAATATTGTGATAAATGTGGATAAGAAAGAAAAACTTTTTGATAACCTGACACAAACAGCAAGAGCTCAAGCAACTCGTATAATCTACATCACTATATCTCGAATAGCCAATGCTCAATAATAACATGAACGACTGGAAAACAAATATAGGTTGAGCACTAGTTAGGAGGTTGCAAAAGAAGAGGTTATTACCTCAGTGGCATTCCAGAGTCGCACTGTTCTATCAAAAGAAGATGTTGCCAACTGAGTTGAGTCTGGCCTAAAACGAATGTCCGTGATAATATCTGTGTGTTCTTCTGAAGAATAATATGTGTCACCATTTTCTATGTTCCAGATAAGAACCTATAAACAAAAAGAAATGTAAGCATCCAAAATTTCCATCAGGAATGATGCAAAATACTAAACAAGTTCCACAAGATACATTCTGGGAATAATTATACAAGTGGTACACACGCAGGTATATTGTCATATACAAGTCATCATAGTTAATTCTGATGTCAAAATGATGCAGGGCACCCACAAAAACGCTCGTCAGCTACCCAATTCATCTAGCTAAGCTAAGCTGAGTCAGACTGGTGACTGTGCTGACTTTGACTGTTTTTTCCTTTTATTTTCTGGCTTTTATGTCACAAATCCCAACAATGGTAGCATTCCTTGTTTGTCCTTCTCAGGAGGGTAGTTAGGACTTTTTACTTTGTTTTTCGGTTACGGTTCCCCATTTGCCTCCTTAGTGTTTGGCTATATATAGCCCCCGAAGTAACCATTTGATTTTAGCTTTCAACATATTAAAAACTTCCTCAAAAGAGATCCCTCTTTGATCATAGTGGATCGGAGGCTTGTGGATTCAAACACCCGTGGATTCAGGATCTTGTCTGTCGATTTGGACATTCTCCTGGATTCGGGCACCTTAGAATGACGTTTCAAGAGTGTTATTTATCCTCTTTGGTGTCGTTTCGGCGGATCCTTCGACAACATCCCCATCCTCCACGCTTCCCGCTCATTATCAGGTCCCTCCCGTACATCACAAAATCTTTGGTTTTACTATCATGAAGGGAATGGCTAAATATGCACAAGTTAGAAAAGGTCCACATATGGAACAAAAATTTGACAATATGGCATTCACCCTCAAGGAATAAGTGTGAGAAGTTGAGAGAGGCTTCATATTTATCCATAAAAAGCTGTTGGGAAGGAAGCCAGCCACCTCAATGATTATGCATATAAGCTCATGAGATGGCAAGCAAACTATCTGATAAGAGGAAACAATCTAGAGGAGGCAAGACAAAATGGTTTTCTACATACGGCTTATATAAGTTACAATTTTGCACGCATAAATTCAAACCACAAAGCAGAACAATATTATCAGTTTTGACAAAGCAAAGGAATTCCAAGTGGAACTGTTTGCCTCTAGGAAAAGTGACAATCTAAAGCATATAGTGTTAGGAAAGAAATTTCAGTTACCTCTTAATGTTATTCTATACAGTAACAATAACAAATCTGTTGCCAACTTTAAAAACAGTCTTGGTCCTCCTCGACAAAGTTTCACTTTCAATGTTTTGGCAAATATTTAACAGTAACAATAACAAATCTGTTGCCTCTAGGAAAAGTGATAATCTAAAGCATATAGTGTTAGGAAAGAAATTTCAGTTACCTCTTAATGTTATTCTATACAGTAACAATAACAAATCTGTTGCCAACTTTAAAAACAGTCTTGGTCCTCCTCGACAAAGTTCCACATCAAGTTTTCTAGCAGCATTTATATTTAAACAACATAACTTTTTAAGTATCGAAATAATATATTTCCAATCATTAAATTGGTGCAATTAGGTGTATATGCTCGGTTATCAATATCATCTGACATGGGATTAACAACATATATGTATATATAGTATGTATTTATAGGGATATTGGTAATAGAGTGTCCATCACGTGAAAAACAACAGTCTTTATCCCAAATTTGTCTAAATCTCCGCCTTCCATTGAGCTTTATTTAGTGTCATGTGTAATGTCCCGTTCCGTGCGGTGGCATTGGGTTGGTATGTTGCCTTGAATGACCTAGTTGGATTTAGATTCATGCGGAGGAATCATTTCAGAAATCTATATGATCGGGACGGAAAGGCAATTCGTAAAATGTGAGCGGCTTCGATCCATAGTTTACAATATCGGTCGATACCAATCCGATACGGCCGACACAAATACGGTTTGGCATGTCCCGATCTGATACCGACGGTCCGATACCCGATACTAACCGATTCCGACATTGGGTCTCTTTTCGGGTCAATTCGGCAAAAAAATGAACAAAAAAAAACGAATCAGCAAAGGTTTAAAGCATAATAAGGTTGTAAAAACATGTAAAAGAAGAAAATTTATCTATTGCATGTAAACCAATCGGTAAGGGTGACTATTATTTCATTTAATTTCAGAACTACTAAGAAATAACGTTGAAAATACTTAAAATTATGCCTAAATGTATAAAATATATATTTTAAATATTAATAATTATTTGTTTTCCGATACTCTGATCCGACATCGCCGATACTACCGATACTGATACTCATAGGAATGGTCCGATACCGATTCTGATACCAAGAACCTTGCTTTGATCCTGCTTTTCTTTATCTTCACTCCTTAACAAAGAAAATATTCTTGTTTCCCTTACGTTCATACGATAGTTATGTCAATAAAGAAAAGAATTAAGATAAAAGAATCACTTGCAAGGCTTTTATTTCTTGTCACGTTGAAAATTGTTGGAACTGTAGTTTGGAAATGAGACTGGTATATTGTTACATCATTGTTAAAGAACGGAATAATATAATAGTTGGTTTTATATTGTATGCTTGCAAAATAACTGCATATTTGCCTTGATGTCGGCAAGGAAAAAAATGTGATTATTTGAGACTGAGTCACCATTAATGTTTGAGGCCGTTGAGTCGCCAATTTTTTTATGTTAACCCTGGAATGGGAAGGTAGAACGCGAGCTAGGATTGTGGTACATGAAATGAGAATATGTTGGTGCAAATTGTTGAAAATTTCTATTATCATGCATGTTATGTTTTATAGCTAAATTGCATATGCATACATTGTTATAGACAACTGTGCATAAGGTTTTAATTTCTCGAACGATATCTGTTAAGTGTTATATTAGAGTTATTAGTTATTGGACTTTAGTCCCACATTGCTTAGAGTAATAGGAGAGGAGGCTAGCCTCTCCTATATATATGTAGTCTCTCTTCAATAAAGAAATCATCTATTTTATTCCATTCTACATGGTATCGGAGCCATAGAAGGAAGAAGAAAAATTCCACAACAAAAATCCCCCCCCCCCCCTTCGCCGACACCCCACCCTGCTGCCCCCCCTTCGCCGACCCCCTTGCTGCCCCCCCTCTCGCCCCCCCCCCCCCTCACCGACCCCCCCTGCTGCCCCCCCCTTCACCGACCCCCCCTGTTGTCCAGCGCCCCCCCCCCCCGATCCAGCCCCCCTGTCCGGATCTGCTGTACAGACCCCCGGTTCCCTCCCCCTTTTCGGATCTGTTGTGCATACACCGGCTCCCCCACACTCCGGATCTGCAGTGCAGACACCCGGCTCCCCCACACCCCGGATCTGCTGTGCAGACACCCGGACCCCCCCACGCCCCGGATCTGCTGTGCAGACACCCGGACCACCCACGATGGCTCAAAACCCTAACATTTTCATCAGCCACCACACACCCTCCGAACCCTAGTTTAAAAAAAACAAAAAAAGAAGAAAAAAATCAGTGGTCAAATGCTTTATTCCTAGATTAAGCCGTTTGGAATTAACAAATGCTTTTCCTACCCTGATCTTCACATCCAAATCTACACAGAGAATGATCGTGTTTTCTCCTGTGTCCTGACGTGTTCACTTTATATGTGTGCGCCGGTGTTGACCACGTTTATAGCACATTCGTAAAGTTGGTGTAATTTTTGGGGTTGGAAAGAACTCGCGACGGTTGCTTCCATTTCAGGATGACAGATTCGAAGGCAGATGATGGTAACGGTGTCAGCAACACGACGAGCACTGGCACGACGGTCTCTTCGACTCGACTTGTCGACCGTCGATTGGACGGTCCAGATGGTTACTCAACATGGCGGAAGAAAGTTGAGAAAACACTTTGTGGGATGCGGCTATCTAAACATTTGACTGACAGCCCTCCGGCAACGACTGATCCCACATTTGAACAGTGGGAGACGGATGATAGTCGACTGTTTACACAGTTGATGAACTCCATGGAACCGTCCGTCGAGGACATGGTTCAAAACACGGATACGGTCAAGGAGCTATGGGAGGTCCTAGCAACGACGTTCGATGGAAAACGCGACTTGTCTCGCATATACGACTCGGTTGTTGGCGTTTACCGAGCAACTCAAGGAGACAAATCTCATAAGGACCACTTCCGATCCTTCAAGGCTTGGTGGATGAAATTGATCGTGTTCTTCCTCTGACGTCGGATATCAATGAAGCTCGGACTCAACGCGAGCAGCTTCATGTTATGGCATATCTTGCATCTCTCCGTCCTGACGCGGACTCGGCTCGATCCCAGATCATTGCTGGATCTGATCTTTGATGGAGGCCTACTTCCGTGTTCTTCGGGCCGCAAAGGTGGTTGAGACCACTCCGGGAGATGCTCCTGCTGATCGATCTGTCCTTGGTAGCGCTGCTCGTCCTGGCGTTAGTGGTGGACATGGTGGACGACGAGGTGGTCGGACTTATGGTCGCGATGGCGGACGCGGCAATGGTGGTCGTGATGGGAGACGACTACGAACATGCTTCCACTGTGGCCAACAGGGACATTTCCAGTGGCAGTGCCCTAGGGCTCCTGTTGCCAATATTACTTCGGATGCTACTGATAATAGCGTTCGTTCGGTTCAGATGAGCGACGATTCTTACGCAAAATTTCTTGAGTTCCAGGCTCAACGTCGTGGTGAAGCATCAACATCTGGTTCCACAGCCGGATATTCCGCAGCATGCATAGTAAAACCCAAGCAGTGGATAATTGACTCTGGTGCATCCTCACACATGACTGGTGACGCAGGTATGATACATGATTATGTACCTGTTCGTCGTGCTTCTGGCATTACTGTTGCCAATTGCGGTTCTCTGGCAGTCCGCAGCCGTGGAAGTGCCACTCTTTCTTCAGGACTGTCACTTACCTCTGTTCTACTTACTCCTGGGAATCCGTTCAATTTACTTTCTATCAGTCAACTTACTCGTGAACTTCATTGCTCGGTAACCTTTTTTCTTGATAATTGTGTTTTTCAGGACCTGACAACTGAGAAGACTATTGGTAAGGGCATGTTGCTGGAGGCTTGTACCTGTTTGACGCAACTCCTTATGTTGTGTGTGCAAGCATGAAACTTGATCCGGTCGAGTTACATTGTCGGTTAGGTCATCCGTCGTCTCCAGTTCTCCAGAAAATGTACCCATCTTTAGCTATTCCCTCTTCTTTTCATTGTGAGCCATGTAGTTTAGCTAAGCATCATCGGGTTTCTTATCCGATGAGTCAAAATAATCTTGCAACCGCTCCTTTTGAGTTGGTGCATTCTGATATATAGGAACCTTGTCCGACTGAATCTGTAATGGATTTTAAATACTTTGTCACGTTTGTCGATGATTACTCACGTGTCACTTTTATTTATTTAATGAAAAGTCGCGCTGAATTATTTAACATCTGGTGTAACTTTCATGCCGAGATAACTATACAATTTGGTCTTCCAATCAAAACCTTTCAGAGTGACAATGGTCGTGAGTATTTATCTCGTGATCTTGATAAACATCTGGCCAGCAACGGCATCATCCACCAAACCTCTTGTGCATACACACCACAACAAAATGGTATAGCCGAACGCAAGAATCGTCATTTATTGGAAATAACACGTGATCATATGTTTCAAGTACGTACTCCCAAGAGATTTTAGTCGGATGCGTTTCTTACAGCTTGTTATCTTATCAATCGCATGTCGTCGTCAGTTCTCAATGGTAGCACTCCCTTCTCTAGGCTCTTTCCTGGAAGAGAGCCGTTTCCTCTGCCTCCCCGCATCTTTGGTTGCTTATGCTATGTTCGGGATACCCGACCAACCCTTTCTAAATTAGATCCTAAGACTATACAATGTATTTTTCTTGGGTATCCTAAAGATCAGAAAGGGTATCGGTGTTTCTCTCCTGTCTTAAAGCGATATTTTTTCACTCGGGATGTTACCTTTGTCGAAACAAAATTTCCTCCGTTCCCCCAGTCAACAGGTCCGGCTCCCCTGATCTATCCCGAAGAAGATTTTTTGTTGTTTCCTCCTCAAACACAACAACCCCCCGTACGGGTGCCCTCCCTTACCGAGCCGGTCTCCCAGGATGATGGTCCACATACACCGATTCAGCCATTAACGACATCAACCACAGAATCTTCCTCCTCTGGTTCCACCAGCAGCTCCGGCTCCAGTGAGTTGTCTCCATCTGTCCCTCCAGCAGCTCCACCAATTTCGCCAGCAGCTCCGGCGATTCCGCCTCCAAAACATCCTCGTCGTGCATGTCGAGATCATCCCTTGTATGTTAACAACTACAAAGGACTTACCAGTCACACTCAGTCTCTAGTAGCTACTATTGATGGAATTCAGATCCCCAGGACCACTGAGGAGGGTCTCCGACATCCTGGTTGGCGTGCTGCTATGCACGAGAAGATGAAGGCTCTCCAGGAAAATCATACCTGGGACTTAGTCGAACTACCTCATAGTAAACAGGCAGTCGGCTGCAAATGGGTGTTCACGATTAAAGTGAAACCGGATGGCACTCTTGACCGATTGAAAGCTCGTCTGGTGGCCAAAGGTTACTCTCAAACCTATGGTGAGGATTACTTCGAGACTTTTTCTCCTATGGCCAAAATGACGTCCGTTCGTGTCCTCATGGCCTTGGCCATTCGCTATGATTGGCCTTTACTTCAACTCGATATAAGGAATGCTTTCCTCCACGGGGATCTTGATGAAAAAGTATATGTGATGCAACCTCCCGGGTTCGTTGCAAGGAAGGGTAAGGTGTGTCGTCTAAGGAAGGCCCTCTATGGCCTGAAACAATCACTTCGTGCATGGTTTGATAGATTTACACAGGTGGTTACTCAATTTGGAATGTGCCAGTCGAAGAAGGACCATTCAATCTTCTATCGACACACATCTGCTGGAATAATACTTCTTGGTGTCTACGTTGATGATATTGTAATCACGGGAGATGACAGCCAGGATATTGCAAGTCTCAAGAAGTTTCTTGGAGAACAATTTCAAACCAAGGATATGGGATCCTTGAACTATTTCTTGGACATTGAAGTCACACGGGATAAGCGGGACATTGTAATGTCTCAAAAAAAAATATGTACTGGATTTACTAAATGATGCAGGCATGATGCAAGCAAAGGGAGCAAACTCACCTATGGATCCAGGGGCAAATTTACTTCCAGACGAAGGGGTCCTGATGACCAATCCAGATCAGTATCGTCGAGTGGTTGGAAAACTCAACTACTTGGCAGTCATGACGCGTCCGGATATTTCTTTTGCAGTAAGCGTCGCAAGTAGATTCATGGCTTCTCCAAAAGTTCCACACTGGCAGGCAGTTCTCAGAATTTTGTGTTATCTAGTAAAGAATACAGGAAAAGGAATTCGAATGAAGAATAATGGACACACTCGCATTGAGTGTTTTACTGATGCTGACTGGGGGACAAGTTTGACAGATAGACGGTCTACATCTGGCTATTCAGTATTTGTTGGCGGAAATCTAGTATCATGGAAAAGTAAAAAACAAAGTGTGATAGCACGCTCAAGCTCGGAAGCAGAATATCGAGCTATTGCTCATGGCACGTCAGAGATATTATATATGAAGCACCTCCTACAAGAACTGGGAGAAGACGCAGGATCTCAAGTGGCAGACCTACGGTGTGATAACCAATCTGCTATTCACATTGCCACCAATCCAGTATTTCATGAACGGACGAAGCATATTGAAATTGACATTCATTTTGTTCGTGATGAATATACAAAAGGAGTGATAAAGTTTCAACATGTGCGGACCGGCGACCAGATAGCTGATATCTTCACAAAGCGTCTTTTGGGTCCACGGGTTCAATTTTTATGTAACAAGCTGGGCATGATTGACATCTATGCTCCAGCTTGAGGGAGGGTGTTAAGTGTTATATTAGAGTTATTAGTTATTGGGCTTTAGTCCCACATTGCTTAGAGTAATAGGAGAGGAGGCTAGCCTCTCCTATATATATGTAGTCTCTCTTCAATAAAGAAATCATATATTTTATTCCATTCTACAATATCCATGGCCACGAAACCAAATCTGCCTAGCAGAAACATGGATAATTAGTGTCGACGTATCAATACAAGGATTACGGGACCTTCAATGGGGCTCGCTATCGCGCTGGAAGGATTGTCGTAATTCTCAAGGAATAGTCCAGTTTGTATCACTCGTCATATAGTTAAGTTGCATGCTAATGACAACTGTTTGTAGGCCTAATCAGTTAATACATGGACAAATTCATGATACCTATATAGGAACTTTAATAGTATTTTGCAGAGATGGAAGAATATATAATTATAATTTGGCATGTTAATCCTTGTTTTGCAGGATATAATGGTAGGACTTTGTGTAATACTCATTGTGCCAGTCACATATTTATGCAATCGTGTTTATGTTATGAAATTTGTTAATCGATCCTAGAAAAAGTGGAAAGATCATATAATAACTTTACATGTTCTCACATGATTACTGTGTTGATTTAGATGAATCAGATTAATACCGCTCACCAGTGCATTGTCCAATGTAATAATCCTCGTCCCTACATGTACGGAGAATATCTTTGGCAATTTGAAGCTTTCGGAGTTCTTCGACAAGTTGAAGTTTTCCTTTCGAGGATGTGATTTATTGTTATAAAAGACATAATGTACGGAACATTGTTGATTGTATTAATTTCACAAGTTGTAACCCATGAACATCGTTCAATGTATTAAGCTATGTTGTCATAGGCGACACTTAGGTGCGCCTAGGAGTACAGGTTGGAGAGAATTCACCTCAACCTGGGGGAGGAATCCCTTGGGTGTGGCAATAATCACCTAGGCAACCGCCTATGGTCGCCAGGGGAAAAAGGCAATATCTAGACGAGTTTTTTTTTCTGTTTTTAACTTTTTTTTCTCAAAAAACTTGTTGATTCTTCTTTTGTTGTTTTCTTCTTTTTTTGTTATTGCTGCTTCGATTTCTTCTTCTTATGTTTCTTCCTTTCGATGCTTCTTTGATTTCTAGGTGGAAGATCCTAGACGGATGCAGAATCCTTTGCGGGCACCTAGGAGGCGAGTAGCATGTCGTCTAGCCCCACCTAGCGTCCAATACAACATAGGTATTAAGATCTATTGATTGTGGCTGAGTTTGGCATATTTATATTAGCCTAAGAGCCATTGTAATTCCGCTACAAGTTTATCAATAAAGAGAGATTATTTTACTATATATGGTGTACTTTAGTCTATGCTTATTTTTGCGCTACATTAGCCTTGTTTCGAGTTGATTTCATTGGTGTATGTCCATGCCTAATACAAGTGTAATTTAGACTTGTACGACATCACATCTAGTAACGACTTTTGGTTCTATGTAACCGTGACGTGACATCATATGTGTCCATAGTTACCTGGAATGTAGTACGTATTTATTTTCGATACCGAGGGGTAGGCTTAGTTGGTTCGCTAATTTGGTACGCAGTACGCTTTAAAGTACTAGCTGGATTGATGTTAGTTTTCAGTTCAAAATATAATTCAATAAGTCATCAAATGGAGAGAGAAAAAGCCTTGCATGGAACATAATAAAATCAAAACTAACATAATAAAATCAAAACTCATAACTTCATTTCATGCAATACGATAGGTAACTTGATATTCATTGTCACACGTCATCAACTCGAAAGAAACGTTCACCCAAACTAGTACAACAGTACTAGACATGCGAATAAAGTCATAAAGCTAAACAAAATGCCAAGACTCATAAACCATCTGAATTGCTTAGTCAATTAATTCATGTTCCTTTTCCTACTACATTCTTTTTAATTGTAGATGCTTGGTCTTCACCATCTGCCTTTGGGAAGTCAGCATAATCACCATCTAGACATCTCCATCTCATGTCCTCCAATCTAGCAACCCAGTCGTCCAAAGTTGTCTCATCCGAATTGATGTCCCATTCTCCAAAAGGTCCTTTCTTGTAGCTCTCACGAAAACATGATTGGAGGCGAATATTTGAATGAACAAAAACCAATTTGTCAGCCCTTGTATTGTTCAGCCGATTCCTTTTCACACTATGAATGTACGAGTATGAAGTCTAGTTTCTTTCTGCTGAAGAGCTACTAATCAGTTGTTAAAACTTTTTTGCAACCTCTGCCAACTCTGGATATTCTGAACGGTAGTTTGACCAGAATCAATTGCAACCATCGTCACGACATTCAATTGAGCTACTGGCATTACATAAATGCCAGGTTTTTCTTCTGTTGGATTTTCAGCTACCCTTCTAAACTCCGTGAATGTTTTTGATGATTTTATTCCTTGCGTTCTTCGAACTTCGCATTCTTATCAAATTCTGGAAAAAATGGAAGAGTATTGATCATGTTGGTGCGATGGCAGGTGATCGTGTAGGCGTCACGTACTATCGAAGACCTCTTTCTCTTGCCAAATTCTCTAGACCCTCTTAATCTCCAATCAATCAACGATACTGATCATATGACATGCTAGATAAAGAGTGAAGACACAATATTGCACGCTTATATTCCATAGAATTGTTGCATGTTTACTTATGATATGCCTGCTATCGAACTGTCGTGATAATGTTGCATGTTTACTCATAATATGTCTGATATAGGACTTTGCTGAGTAGAAATTGAATCAATGAATGAATGTTGCGATTGAATAGGAAATATGGCTATCAACTGCTCGAATGATAAGTAGAACATGATGAAAATGTCAAGTTTCTTGTTATCCTGTAGACTATATACTTGAGTAACTAGTTTTTAGTCTCGCACGGTCATGGACACTTGTGCACAAGGGATTTGGTTCCTCGAATGGTAACCCAGGGCTACGGGACCGATTCGGCCTAGGAGGAACTAGGATAGCTGTCTTGGATACTAGCATGGATGATTCATGCTGAAAGGATCGTCGTCTAAACCAAGCTATAGTCCAGGATGGCTTGTGGTGCCAGTGACCCTCACGTATATAAAGTGTTTAGCTAATGATATCTGATTTACAGAGAAGAACATGGTAAGTTCTGTATAGGGGAGAGAAGGGTGGTAGCCAAAATTGTTTTTGGAAAGCTACTTTCTCCACCTTTCTGAAAACAGCATTATAACATTGGTTTTTGAAAGGAAAAAAAGGGTGCGCCTATCCGCACCCCAGCAAATGCTAAGCACACCCCATCCTAAAAAAAAATGAACTTCCTATTCTACCCCACTCTACATCCCCGCTCCCCCGACCCCCTCCCCCGCTGCTCCACCGACCCCCCTCCCCTCCCCCGCTGCTCCACTGACCCCCCCTCCACTCCCCCGACCTCCCCTGCTGCTCCCCAGACCCCCCTCCTCCTCCGGCCCCCCTCCCCTCCCCCGCTGCTCCCCCTCTCCCCTTCCTCCCCCGCCCTCCCGCTCCCCCGACCCCCCTCCCCTCCTCCGACCTCCCCCGTTGCTCCCCCTCCCCCCTTCCTTCCCCGCCCTCCCGCTCCCCCGAACCCCCTGCTCCCCCGCCCTCCGGCTCCAACCCTCTGCTCCCCTCCCGACCCCTCCTCCTCCTCGTTCGGAGGTCTGGGTCGGAGGGCCGGAGGAGGAGGGGAGGGGGTCAGGGGATCGAGGAGGAGGGAGCCGAGGGCGGGGGAGCAGGGGGAGCCGGAGGGCGGGGGAGGAAGGGGGGAGGGGGAGCGTCGGGGGAGGAGGGGAGGGGGTCGGGGGAGGAGGGGGGGGTCGGAGGAGGAGGAGAGGGGGAGCGGGGAGGAGAGGGGAGCAGGGGGGATGGGGGTAGAATAGGAAGTTCATAATTTTTTTTTTTTTAGATTGGGATGTGCTTAGTAATTGCTGGGGTGCGGATAGCCGCACCCAAAAAAAATTGGGAACTCAAAAAATGAGTGGTAGCTGCCAAAAAATGTGTAACAAAACAGAGCCTACATCAGCAAATTTTATACTTTACCTTCTTCTCGTGACCAGCACTGGCCAATATCTTGCCATCTGAAGAGAAGTGACAGCAGAGAACTTTATTGTTGCTTGTGCTCTTACTCATAAATGTAAGACCTGAATAGAAAGTATGACTGTCATAATCATTTCAAACATATACCAGACTAAATTATCAGAAATAAAAATTATCAGACCTGGAGCAAACATGCATCTAACTGAATCATGGAAAAAACCCAAGTTTTCATCCAACACACCTATATCACCAAAATGCTCCATGTCATCCTGCCAGTAGATAAACAGTTAAATTATCACTAGATGAAATTCAAGTGTTACTTTCTGTTTGTTTTCCACAGCTATATCTGGAAAAGCCTAAATAAGGAGATACCATAAGATTTGAAGATGACAAGAGTCCACCGCTTGCATCTGTAGACATCACTGAATTTTTCGCCATAGTGCCTGAATGTGGCAAATTACCACACATTGCAACTCTATCACCTGGTGTATTAGAAGATGGAGTTGAAGGAGGGGAAGTGGAAGGGCCAACGGTATTCCTACTATTTGAAGGCCCAGAAGTAGTTTTTCTTTTCCGATTATTCTGGATGGATAATATATGATTGGAGAAGGGAAATCAATTAGTCCAGCAAATGAGGAAACGTCAAAAGAAAAAAAAAAAACCCAAAATTAGTACCTGCTGTAATTGATGTTTCTGAGATAGTTGTTCATGAAGAAGTTAGAAAATGCATAAAAGACTAGAGGTGAATATACTATAAGTATTATGTTTGAAACATCCAATACCAATCCAGGATCAAAAACCCAAAATTAGCACAGGCAAAAAACGGGAAAAAAGATGTTACAGTATAATTGCTACATTTATAATTAATACTAATAAGCAGTTGTAAATGGTACTAGCAGAGAGCTCAAATAGTACAAGGACCAAATGGAAAACAGAAACCACAGATCTCAATGACAGGTCCAGAAAGGCTGCAATATAATTTACCAAGCCTATCTATGTAGTATGTAGTTCGACCATATAGAGACAGTAATCTAAACAAGAGAACTTGGGAAGAGAGTTTTTAAGAGAGTTCATCTAGCAAGTAAGCATTCTGGATTGTAGTACTACACCAATGATTCATAATTATAGCCTATGCATGTCGAACATGCTTATAGGTTCTCTTATATGCCCATTAGGCTAAGAATTAAGAAGCAATTTTGTAGTTAGAAAATAACAACAGGAAAGAGAAATGGAATTGGGTGATGCAGGAAAGGCACAAGTCTATAAAACAGCTATAATAATGAAATCATGATCACCACATGCCCTAATCGCATTAAATATTGAGTCAGCCATGGGGCCGGCAAAGCAAAGAAGGCTCAAGAAAAATGACCAATTAAAGAAAGTAAATGTAGATCACTTATAATTCAGTCTCATCATGATGTTATATTTAATGCTATAAAAACAAATTTGACTAAATTTCTCATGCTCCTATGAAGATTTTTACAGATTGACATCCACTAATGTCGAAAGAAAACTGACCTTCATGTTATACTCAGTCTGGTCATCTCTAATTACTGGTGAAGCTGATTGCATAGAGGAGCCTATTGATTCATCATCCCCAGAGGATTGGCCACCTTCCGCACTCAAACCACCCCTAGGCAGGGCCCCGACCCTTTGAGGATCCACCTCTCCAAACTCATGTGAGATAACAATGTTGCCTGGGGCTGGGGCTGGGGCTTGGGCTTGGGCCTGAGCTAATATTTGTTGCTGTTGATGTGGCGTCATTAGCTGAAACTGATTTCCGGAGGTTACAAGAGGCTTCTGAACTTGTGGGCTTAAACTTGAGCGCAATTGATCAATACTTTCCTGTAAAAGATGAAGAAGAAGAAAGCAAAGTTTTGCCTAATAGGAGAACCACAGGTATTTCGGAAAATACAAGATATGATTAAAAAGGTAGGTTTAACTAGATAACGCACCGTCAAAGGCCAGCCTTTCAAGGGCATTCCACCTTGGTTTATTCCTATAGATATGAACAAAAACAGGTCAAATATACCGATCCCATATATGCATCATACATCCAAATGCGGTTCTTCCGAACGCAATACATTTATCCGGAATGTGAAAGGAACAAGTAATATAATTTATAATTTATATTTAAATTCCAAGTACATAATATAGCATAATAAAAATTCAAAACCAAAAAAACATTCCTAAGTTCCAAACAATCCTACAATTGAAGTATTTTCAAAAGGTAGCAATTCTTGAACTCTTAAAAACTTCTAATGAAAAAAAAAATAAAAAAAAATAAAACATCTTCCCTTAAAAGCTTGGATAGAAACCCAAGTGTATGGTGTATTCACCTGTTGGAACATTGATTTACATGTTCCAATTTGCCAGTGTTCCATGTTCTGCATTGCGAGTTTGTGGATCACATAACGCCTTGCTATAAAAGGTTAATTCAGAGCTGAATGAAAAAGTAAAAAAAAAGATTCAAACAGCCGGAGGCTTTCTTTTTGTTGTTGTAGATATGAATCCTTTTATTAAGGTTGAGATCATTAGAACTCGCTGTGATTTTTGATCTAGGAACTCTAGTACCATGAGTTCTTAAACCTCAATATCTAAATAACCACACTTTTGAAAGCCGAGATGCGGAAAATTAAATTGAGTGTAACCATACTGAGGTAAACTATAATGTACAAACATCACAGGACACTGCAGAGGGCTAAGGTTTACAAATTTGCACTGCAAGTGATGAAATAGTAGGTATAGAAATAAGAAGGCTTGAACTGGAACTGAGAGAACAGAAACTTTCCACTAACAGTCGGTAGATATCTGCTGCCCTTAATTGGCTTTCAATTGTTTGGTTTAACAAAGACCGTCTAAAAGCTCAATTAAGCCTTGTCAGCAATAGTTACTAACCTTAGTAGGTTTTGAGTTCAAGAATGTGTCTCGATTATATTATCTTGTCCAAATAATGCACCACCACAAATAGACATGTTCCCTACATTACGTCTGGTTACTTTTCCTATTTGGGCAGATTCTTTCCTCCTAAAGTTAGAGGATTGCTCCTTTCCCTTGGTTGCATGAGCCTAAACTACAAATAAAAGGTAGGCCACGAACTGCGAGTGCGATTTTCTATGACAATGTCCTCATGAACCTACAATTGACTCATGGAGGGATGAATTCAGGTTGACCACCAGCCATATATATGGCCAATCCTTCCATAGAGCCCAATTACTTGCTCCGACCCTGTAACGAATGGAAAAAGGCTTTGATGATGGTACTGGTGATGAAACGCCACGCTTTTAGGTTTGATTAAAATGGTTGCACTTCAAATGCACATGTAAAAATTGGTAACTAATTAATACTGCGGATACAATAATTCAGACCCTACAATGTTAATATCTGGCATGCATAGCATCTGTGACTACTATGTGACAGTGTTCCTATGTTAACTTATAGCAACTTTTTACTCTTGTAATTGCTTCAGTTATTTGGGGAAATACACAGGTGACAAGTGAGAAATTATTTTCACTCAATCAACATTATCACATGCCAGCAACACCAAGTGCAGATTTCCCCTGTACAATTCCCTGGCCGTATAAAGAGGATGGATCCGTAGGCAAAGGTCTTTGCGTCACAAATCAACCCTCATGTCCTATGATGGTTTGGACAAAATAAGCAAGTGAACCCTGCTAAGGGCCTGTTTGGTAAACCGTATTTGGAGCTGGATTTTAGGATTTTATGGATTTGGAGTCAAATCCATGGAATCCTATGTTTTGTTGGAGATGGATTTGGAAAGTATGACCAAATACAAAATTTGGATTTTGAAGAAAGAAAGTTGGATTTGGGAGGAACATATTAATTATTTTTAATAATTTCATTGTTATATTAAATATTTAGTTAATACTAATAATAATTAATTAATTAACAACTAATAACTAATAATTAATAAATTAATAATTACTTTTTTATATTATTTTTTATAATTATTATTTTTTTAATGTTTAATTTATAGTTATTTAAAAATTAGTAATTATTATTACTTTAGAAATTATTTTTTATAACTAATAGTTAGTTATTATTTTTTACAAAAAATTAACTAATAGTTAGTTATCATAATTATAATCTAAATTAATAATTATTAATTAATTATTTTATTATTTTATAATAATCTTAAGTAATAATTTATAACTTTATTAATCATAATTATAATAATTTATTAACCATACCTATGATTTTAATTAATAATTATTAATTAATATCCAATTATAATCATAATTAATAATTTATTAGTCTTATTATAATCTTAGTTAATAATTTGTTAATTACTATTTTTTTTTATAATCTTAAGTAATAATATTTTAATCACAATTATAATCATAGTTAATAATTTAATAATTAATATATTATAATAATCTTAATTAATAATTTATTAACTATCATTATAATCATCATTATAGTCTTAATTAATAATTTATTTATCATAATTATAATAATTATTTAATTATTAATTCTAACTATAATTATAGTTATAATATTTAACTAGTAATTAATTCATTATTTTATTAATTATTTTTTATTATAATCATAATTATTAATTGGTTATTCATAATATAATCTTAACTAATAATTTATTTAGTAACATTTTATTACAATCTTAATAAATTTATATTTTAATATTAATTAATTAATATTTTATTATAATTCAACGGCAAATTTTATTTTATTTTTAATCCAAAAAATGGATTTGGATTTCAACCAAATCCAATGGACAAACCAAACAATAGATTTGGTAGATGGGATTTGGAAATTCAAGATTTGGATTTGGATTTGAATTTTGGATTTCCAAATCCAAATCCAAATCCAAATTCCATTTACCAAACAAGCCCCAAAGGTAGTCGTAAAAGAGAAGAGGAAACCAAGGCAGAGATTGTTGAAGTAATTACAGGTGTCTGCTGAGTTTGTGCCTAGATTTGCTGCATCCCGGAAGATAGATTTCCCAGGTGACTTGGACTAACTGTCTGACAAAGCAAAAGAGATTATTTCCAACCACCCCCTCTTGATTGGTTCCCAATAAGTAGGAATGTAAGACTAGATATTACCCTGGATTGTTGGTTACCAACTTAAGAAGAGCCATCCTACTATTAGCATCAAGAAATTGTGACCTAGGATCTATAGAATGTGGCTTCTTCAAACGTTCATCGATCAATTTGGTATACAAGGTAGAAGCTGCCGGAGACCCCAAGACGCCATGTTATGCATGCCATTCATAGAACCACTAAGTGCAGGATGATTAGGATCTCTACCTTGCAACTGATCCTGCCGTTGTGCGGGTTGATATTGCTGCACCTGGGGTTGATCCTTAGCTTTCTGTGACTGCATAATTAGAAACAATTTAGACACAATAACTTTCTATGAATAAGTGGGAGATCAAGTAATGGGACTTGGGTACATTTACTCCATTCAGAAATCTCACCTCCAAAGATGATGCAGTAACACCAGAATGCTGTTCTTCAGTCCTATTTCTTGCTATAAAAATGTCCCAAAACACAGACCACCACTCAAAGAGAAATCCTCCGGGAACATCAAGTGCTACAAATCAAAGTTATATTAGACAATGTAATTGAAGGAATTGCAAATATGTTTCTTTTACTAATTATTATGTTAATAAGTTTAAGTTCGGGAGATCTTGGAAAACAGAGTTCACCTCAAGACTAAGATTCTCCCAAGACACAAACTTCATGGCATGTACGCAACAAAATGGAGAAGGAAAATAGATGACCGAAACATGACTCTACACCATAGTTACCGGGTACACCTAAACTTTCATCGAACCCGTACCGGGTAAGAACGTTCCGGTTCGAGGTACATTTCTGATCCGGTTCACTATGGTACTCGATCCGGATCACTGAATCTGTGATCCGAATCAATCGTTGAAATCTCACTATAAATTTGCTTTTGCAAAAGATTCTTGCAATGCAAAATAAGTTGGAAGAAAACTTGAGATTCATTTTCAATTGGGGTTCCATATCTATGCATTTTAAAGTTTGACTTTGTAGTTCGATATCATTGTTGTTTCTTTATTGCTTATGAGCCACCGCTATCTTTTTCAAGTTGCTAATGCAAAAAAAAAAAAAAAAGTGAGCTTATAAGATTTTGTGATGCTTTTGATGTTCTGTATGAAGGTTCTACGTCGTTTGTCATTTTATTTTATTTTATTTATTTTATTTTATAGTATATTTATATGTTTTGATTTGGCACCATTGTACAATTTTATTCGGAATGATCTGTTCCAAGTTGATGTATGACTAAGAAAAGTCGAATTTTACATATTATTGAATGAAGTAAAGTAATAAATTTTAATTTTCTTATGTTCTATTTAGATTTCCTTTTCGTATATGACACAATTATCTAGTCAAATTTGAGCAAATAACTAGTATTGTCCCAATTAAGATTTTAAAGCGTACCCGCTAACCGAATTGTCGAACAAACTCGCCCTACCTTTTCTTCGTCCTTTGTACCGAAAATAAAGACAAGTAGCATACCACGTTACCGTGACTCAGGACGTATGGCGCTCCAAGTGACTATGACACATATTTTCATGAGGAGGTAAAGTTGGTTCCAGTTTCCTCTACCGTTAATGGAGTATACATGAACTGGATATGAAACACATAAAAAGATGTGCACTTAAGAATAGTCCAATGTGGGTGGACGTCGACTTATATAGGTATATAACTCTTACTTGGGTTATGCTACTTTAAGAAACCTATACAGTGAGATCGGTCAATTGTTGTTAACATAATATAGCAAAGTTATTTAGATTTCAAAAAGATGATAAACATAAGGTTCGAATAAATTTGACAACAATATATTGTATAGAAGTGTATAGAAAATTGTCATAAGAACTTAGCGTGTCTCAATTTTCGATACCATTAAGCCACACCGACAATTGGGAAAACCGATCTCTATATTTCTAACAAATTTCCACTCTCTTCTATAAAAGAGTTAAGTTCTAATAGCCCAACATTCCATTTCTAGCTCCATACAGAACTTTTTGCTCCATCTTTAAATCAGCATAACCTACGGTTATGAGTAGAACTGTGATTTCAGGGTTTCACAAAATAACCATGAAAGTACAATTATCAGTGTATATGCCAAGTTTCATATTATATCACCAAATCGATCTCTACATTTCCTACAAATTTCTATAGAAGAGCTAAACTTTAATAAACTGGAGTTCCATTTCTAGCTCCATCATTAAATAACTTGACAAGGGATATAGCTATGCTCCTTCTTCTCAAATTCCTACTAATATACCCATAGGAGGGTTTGGTACACATGTAATTTTTTTTATTCCCGGAAAAAGTTAGGGTGGAAAATCTATTCCCATGTTGGTTTAGTTTATAAAAATTTATTTCCGAGAATTGTGAATACCCGGGTAAAGAATTTACCCACACAACATGGGAATCATATCCCTCAGGAATGGGTGGGTATATTTTTTTTGCCATGACAATTTTTTTCGTTTTTATTCTAATATTCTTTTTAATTTTTGTTTTCTTGTGTGTTTTTTCATTTTTTTAATCCTTTTTCAAAAAAAATAGATATTTTTGTTCTTTTTTGTTTTGTTTTTTCAATTTTTCAGTTTTTTTTATCTTTTTCATTTTGAGGATTTTTTTTTTTATCTTTTTTCATTTTTTAAGAACAATTTTTGGAAAAAATTTCATTTTTTCATTTTGTTCAAGAATTATTTTTCAGTTTTATCTTTTTTTTTATTTTTTGGGAATGATTTTTTGGTTGTTTTTATTTTTTTAAGAACTTTTTTGTTGTTTTTTGGTTTAATGTCAGTTTTTTAATCCTTTATTTCATTTTTTTTAACCCTTTTCCATTTTTCCCGGGAAGTATTTATACAGCCACCAAACATGGGAATATAACTTTCCAGGGAATTTAATTACCGGGAATTTGATTCCCAGAAATATAACATTCCCGGCTATATACTATTCCGCATACCAAGCGGCCCCCATAATTCCGTACCAATGAAAACAACAAGTTTCAACTTTAACCATGAATCCACCATAAGTAACCTTTAAGGCATGCCGACAATTGAATAACCGACCTCCACAATTCTAATGAATTTCCATTTTTTTCTCTTGTACAGAAGACTAAACCTTTAATAACCAAAAATTCCATTTCTAGCTCCACAACTAAATTATTTGAGGATGAACACAAAAAACATTTTACTCCATCCTTAAATCAGCATAACTTATAGTTGCGTCTAGAACTGTTGTTTATCAGGGTTTATGAATCTAGTCAAATAGTTTTATAGTAAATTTACCGATGCAAGTAACAAGTTTCTACTTCTATCGCAAATCCACCATAAACAACCAAGAATGATGATACAAAAGTAGGGTTTATGCTAATTCCTAGAGTACAACACCAAATCAAGAAAAGCCACATTACCTATGCAAGTAACAAGTTTCTACTTTTATCACGAATCCACCATAAACAAACAAAAATGATGATACAAAAGTCGGGTTTATGCTAATTTCCAGAGAACATCACCAAATCAAGAAAAACCCCACATTACCTAATTGACTTGATGATGAACACAAAAAACATTTTACTCCATCGTTAAATCAGCATAAACTATAGTTGCAACTCGAACTATTGTTTATCAAGGTATATGAAAAGCTTCATACAATTTATCTCTAATAAGTTCCATTTCTAGCTCCATTATCAAATAGATTTCTAGTAATTTACCAATGCATGCAGTGTTCTAAATGGCGGTCGAGACGACTGCTCGCAGCACCGCTTTTGCCGTAAACTGTAGAGTAGGCGGCCAACGGCGGTTTGGCGGCATAGGCGTAGGTAGACGCGTACCTTGAAAAAACCTACAAATTTTATTAAAAACTGAAAGAAGATGGAACGTCGTAGTTTCTGGACTCCGGACGTTCAATTATTCTGATTTATAACTAATGTCAGTTGGAGGAATCAAACTCCATATTCTACACAATAGACATTGTCAGCCTGAATAAATTTAAAATCCTCGAAATTACAAATAACTAACTTCGGCTTCTTGAGAATTTTATTTAGTATTTACATACATGTGCAGGAAATCTTACACACATAGGCAAAATGTATTAGACGTCTAAGCGGTGCCTAGGCGGCCTAGGCAGTAGGCGGACCCTCTCCGGCATCCACCCACCCACCGCCGTTTAGAACCTTGACGCAAGTAACAAGTTTCTACATTTATCACGAATCCACCATAAACAACCAAAAATGATGATACAAAAATAGAGTTTATGCTAATTTCTAGAGTACATCACCAAATGAAGAAAAGAAAAAATCACGTTACCTACTGGGTCCTGTTCAACATTTCCCTCGGTCATGAAAGTGTCCGCGGTCGCGACCAAGTTCCTCTTCCTTAGATAATCATGTATGTAAACATCAAGCCTGCAATAAAATAAATAAATAATAAATAAAACCCCAAAAATTCAAGAAAATGAACCGAAATTGGCGAAATTAAACTAATAATTCGGATTCAATTACATCTTGGAGACATCCCAGACTCCTTGCGCCATGATTGCTAGCAAATCGCCCGTATAGTCACCGAAAATTCACATTAATGGTCGAAAAAATACACACACAAAATCAGAAAAAAGGGTGAAAAGTCTTACGGATTCGAAATCAACGTCGACTTGAAGAAGAAGATGAGAATAAGAGGAAGAATTAGGGTTTTGTACCTCAGAGAAAATGATCGTTTAATTTGAGTTCTTGAATCTGGAAGAGTGAGGGAATGGGGAATTTGTCGAAGTTGAGTCATTTGTATAGAGAAGAGGGGGGAATTATCGGGAACGGGTCGGGTTCGGAAGCCTAGATCTGGAAAGCGAATATAGAAATTTGTTAGAAACTTGTTAGAGACACTTCAAATTATTAAAAAAAAACATATACTCCAAATTATTAAAACATATACTCCAAATTATTAAAACATACACTTCAAACATATACTCCAAATTATTAAAAAAAATTATATAAATTATTACTTTTAGAGTGTCTTTTTGATATTGGTACATACTAGTACACTCCAAACAAATACTTCAAATTGACCTCCTATTTTTTTTTCTCCCTCTTTTTCCATTTTACCTTTTCTCTTTATTTTCTTCTCTGTTTGATAAGAACGATTAATTTTGGTGGATCCCGAAATTAATGTAAAGGAGCTAGGTTATGCTCCAAATCTGCAATGTCTTTTAGCTTTCTACAATTTTTAAGTAGAAAGTCAAAATGTAGTATTGAAACTTTTTCCACTGTGGATGCTCTTAAGGCTCTTTTGGTATTATTTTTTTAATTTTTTTAAGGTTAAACAGCTTTTCAGCAAAGCAACTTTTTTCTGTCCAAAACTACTGTAAGAGACATAATAATCTCGTTAAGTCATACTCATGCATAGTAAATTTGTACTCCTAGCGAAAATATCTTTGTTCTAACTCTTCTTTTCACCAATAATATGTGTTTCTTATATCGTACGCTCATGAGTTCTCGCTTTTTCTTTTGCAAATTTGTACGAGTATAACTAAATTTAGAAAGATAAAATAAAAATATTACTCGTATTTTTATTTATTGTGTCATTCAATTTCAATATATTTTTTTTTATTATATAACTATATTTTCATTAGCAAATATAATTTATTCCATTGCAATTTATCACCCCTTTTTTTAACAAATTTGAGCATTGTATACAATCTTCATTATTAAACATATGTTGAGTTTACAAAATATTAGCCTAAATTTGAGCTTATTCTCTAAACTTGATCTTTGAATATCGTATTTCTTTGCGTCCAAACATGATATTCGAATCTTTTGAACTCAAAATGCACATGTTATTTTTTAGAAATAGACAAAATTAGTTAAATTGATAAATATTTGGAAAAATTAAAACAAATTTTACATATTTTGGTACACAAAAAATAAAAACTTAGACGAAGTGTGAGAGTTTACAATTAGTGTTTAGAATTAGTCTTGTGACAGTTTTGGGGCACAATAAACAAATATATGAAAGTCACAGAAGAAGATATATTTTGAGTTGGAGATTCGATAGAAGAACAAATCTTTTTGAGAGATGAAAGAGAGTAGATTCGATAGAAGAACTAATATTTTTTGATATATATAATGCAGATGACCTCTAGCCTAGTGGTTAAGAGAGATGCATGCGGCCCGAGTGGTCAGGAGTTCGACTAATGAATTAGTATATATTATATATTAAAAATTTTTCTCCTCACCTCTAAAATACTTTGATCCAAAAATAAATCCTTAATTTTTTTTCCCAAAAAAATCTCTTTAGTTTTTGTATTTCTTTGTGTAGCCAAGGCCTACTTGCTTCCGCTTGTGGATCGCAGCATCTAATGGATTTGACTCTTTGTCGACTATGTTAGATAAACAACCAACATCGACATAGTCAACAAAGAGGACATCATTCCAAGGATCAAATGGGGCCCAATCCATTCCGAAATGTATATGGATATAATAAGGTCATATTTGTATTACCCTTAAGGTAATATAAGATGTGTTTAATTTCATTCTAATGGTGACGTGTTGGTGTTATGCTAAATTTAGCCAAGAAATTCACAAAAAATGATACGTCTAGTCTAGCGCATTGAAGTTACAATAATGTGCCTATTGCACTTAGATATGTAACTTTATATTTAAAAGTACCTCTTCGTTGTCTTCCTTAGGACGAAATGGGTTTTGTTTAGCATCTAAAAATGGAGGATCATGGGTGCACTCGAGGGTTTTACTTTGTTCATATTAAATCGGTGTAACACCTTATGGGTGTAACTCACCAAAACACCATTTGTGCGGTGCTTAAACTATAGGTACAATGCTTAAGCTGCATGTATGATGCTATGAGATGTTTGGTCTAGCGCATTGAGCTAAGTACAATAATGCGTCTATTGCACTTAGATATGGAACTTCATGTTCAAATACCTATTCATTGTCTTCTTTATGATGGAATGGGTCGCATTTAGCATGTGCAAAATGGATGATCATGAACCCACTTGAGGGTTTTACTTTGTCCATATTAAACCGATATAACACCTTATGGATGTAACTCAATTGGTGAACTAAACACCATTGATATAATGCTTAGGCTATAGGCCTAAGCATAATTGAGTTTTCCCAGGCCAAATCCTTCATCTCAAAATTTGATTTCAAGTACAAGGCAGTTATCTCAAACTCTTCAGGAGTCCTGATGATATTCATGTCATTATATAGATTACTACAATCATTAATATGGAATGCAATTTTTGATGGACATGCAAGGGCATACTTTATTATTCACATATCCCTAATGTAGGGCCTAAAAAATCAAGTTGCGTCATGATATACTAATCAGTGATCAAGTTATGCCCCAAAAAATTAGGTTATGCCACTGATATAAAGCTCAGAGAACATACTGCGCCGCTGAACAGGTTACGCCATATATCAGACTGCGCCCAGTCTTGTTGTGCCAAAATCTACGTGGCGTCTGACACTTAATGGCCATCACTACCTGACAACACTGACAATTGACACCATAGTGAACGAGGAAAATCTCTTCGAATCCCGTGAATTGTACCGCTCAAGGGGAGTTGGTTGACAGCTGTCCTGTACGCTTCGTAAGTTGCGCCTAGGCACAATCCAGACAAAACCCTTAGTTGCGCCTAGGCGCAATCTGAATGACTTCTGCTCAAAGGCTGCCACGTGTTTAGGTGCAGCCCAAATCAAGCGCAGTTTGACTCGTTGACTGAAGGTCGCGTAACCTGATGAAATTGAGACAACTTACATTCTAAAGCAGGATGACGTGGCGCACATGCCACTAATCTCTCAAGACGTGTCTACTATCATGTACACGACCGCGCGCATCTCAATCACATAATGCCACGCGTCTAAATACAGTTAGTACATGACTTAACAACTGAATAAAAGTTGGCACAACAGGAGGTTGGCGCAACCCAATATGGCGCAATCCAGCCTCGCGCACATCAGAATAACTGCTAAAACAGTTATTTCTTGAACTCTATAAATAGAGTTTCCAATCATTGTGAGATAATCAGAGACATATGCACAGAGATCAAGAACTCTTGCAAAATTGCTGCTGCACTCTCCAGAGGCTACAGTCTTCAAGTTCACATAGTCCAAAGGATAAAGTTATCGTCTTCTGATCAGATTTCTACAGTTGTACTTCCCCAGAATTTATTGTACTTTGTACTATTCTTTTTCAAGTTTGGAATAAACACTTTTTTGTTTTTGTAAACAAAATGGCGACTCTGCTGGAGACGACTTTCTTCTCCGACGAGAAGGTGACAACTCAATGTGACACTGCGTGTCGATCGGCAAGACGCAGAAGACTTTGGTTGTTCAAGTCAACCAGATAGCCTATAAAGATATGATTAGCACCAAGAGCAATAAGCGTACAGCGGCTATCGCCAAGAACAGGACTGTGTGGGCTCCTAAATCTCCCATGGTCACTGTCGCCCAGGCGTAACCTGAGTGTTCAGTGGTCAAGACACAATCTGTCTCGGCGGCTCAGGCACAGCTTGCTTCTATTGCCCGTGCGCAACCTATTCATCCTGCTGCCCACGCGTAGTCTACTACTCTCTTTGCTGCCAAGACGCAGCCTATTCAAGCCATTGTTGAGGTACAATCTACCCATATTGCTGCCAAGGAACCATCAGTAGCCCGTAGGACTATAGCGCAACCCAAGCAATCAGCACCTCAGGCGCAGTCTGCTACTCTGGCGCAACTCAAAGGAACTAGTCTTTTGGCTATTCCCTCTTCTAATTCTCAAGTTCTGAACTTGGAGAATCAATGTTCTAGTGCCAACACTAGACAGAACAAAGGGAAGAGTCCTTTGACACTTCCTCAATTGGCGCAATCTGTGCCTAAAATGGTCTCACAACAGAACAAAAGGAAATGCTTCTTAGCTGACCCTCTACAAAATAAAGGAAAGCATCCTTTGGTCTTTTCTCAAACTTTCCTGGTCTATGACTCAGAGGAAGATATATCAGATTCTATTCCTTTAAACAGAGGTCTTCGGATCTCTGATATTGGAAAGAATACTGACCAAAGAGTATCTTACCTACCCCTAAGGGGTTTGGTCAAGACCTTCCCACCTTGAAAATTTCAAGATCCAAGCAAAGAAAATTGAGGGTATCACAAACAGAGACACCTGGAGCATAATTTTTAGATTTACGCGCTTATCTCAATAGGCGTCAACCAGTATCAACTTTGGTAAAACGTAAGAACCCTATACCAAAGGACAATCTGTACCAAAAGCCAAAGTTTGAAAAGAAAGACCCAACCACCTATGCTAATGAGTTGAGTACATCTTTGTACACTCAGGGAACTAAACATCTGAAGAATAGGAGACACGTTCCTAACATCATTAAGGAATATGTTCCTCCGACTTCTTCTCGTCCTGTAGTTGTAACTGATCTGCGGCAACGTATTACACAAAGACGGAGATTAGCAGGGATGTCTCCTCACTTCTAAATCGCTCTTCAGATCGCCACTGCCTTCATGAATTCGTCATCAACTGTTGTTGCCAATCGGCTCGACGATCTGTCTTTGATCGTCTGAACTATGCTTCAACTCCTGAACATATAATAGAGACGAAGATGAGCTATTATATGCTTCTGTCAACATGACTTCTCAAGGCACTAGGGTGGGAAACGTCCAAGATGTAATACATCCTGTAATCCTAGTCAGCAGTACTTAGATCGGATCCATGCATCTAGTGAAGGTGTCTTTCAATACACTAGATCGAGAAATCGACATTTGAACCAAGGTGTCTTTAATCAAGAAGATCTCCCCATTGCCTATGTAGGAGAGGACTCTTTCTCAGAGTTTGATGCAGATAGTGAAAGTTCTAAACAAACTATCTCATCAATAGCTGCAAGAGAAGTGACGGCATATACCATTACGGAAGATCAAGATGCCTCTACTTCAACCAGTCAAGAGCAACAAATTGTTGCATTAGAGGACAAATTAAAGACCATGACAGAAATGGTGGCAAGCATGCACACCATAATTGTGGCTCAACATACAGTGCCCCCGATTGTAAATCCTACTACAAATCCTGAGCTTATAGCATCTTCTGTACCTGTTAGTCTGGGGGTACCAACTCCTCAGGTTGCTTCCGTGCCAATTCAAGCTGATCCCAGTCAGTCTGGTGCTGGGGTGGTAATTACCACGCTGTTCCTCCTTCTAACACTTCTAACCAGCCTATCAATTCCCAAACATCAGAGGATGCTAATGAGGCTGTGAAACTCTTACGCACTCAGTTTGAGGCCTTCAAGCAGAAGGATGGCCTACAAAGACTGGGCATAAAGCATCCATACCCTACAGTGGAAGGAAGTCCCATTTCCTCCTAAGTACAAGCTTCCAACCATTATGATGTTTGATGGCACACTTCTCCAAGTCGTACATCAATTATTTTGAGGTGATGACTGATCATTACAGCCAAATGCTCTCCTTACCAGAGTATTCGTCGGTTGTTTAGCCGGCGCAGCTTATGACTGTATCGTAGCCTGCCTGATGGATGCATCACTTTCTTTGCTGGTTTCAAGCAAATATTCTTAGAACGGTTTTACGAAGGAGTCAATGACATGACGATGTCTGCCCTCATTAAGATTAAACAGAGGCACAATAATTCACAGAGTTTTTATTGAAAGATTCCACCGAGAGGCACTCAAATGCCTTTAGGAACTCCATCTGCTGTAACAATAGACACTTGTAAATCAAACTTGTTGCCTATTATCAGTATGTGGACAGGATCTACACAATTTCAGGATTGGCCTTCTTTCATTGTCAATGCCAAAGCAGTCGAGGTCAGTGCCGAAAAGTTCAAGCAGTTAGGAGTCCAAATGACTCATCCTAACCAAAATGAACATTCTACACCCGGGGGTAGTAATCGCCAGAATAATCGCAAGAGTAAAGAAATACTGGCCATCAATCTTAAAGGCAAGGAGTCTTTGGCGGTTAATGTTACTCAGACAGCATCCACTCCATTAGCACCACCGCAGTAGACAACTCATCCAAAAGAAGAGTATTCTTTTGATGAAGATGATACTTTAAGCATCTTCGATTGCTTGATTAAAAGCAATAAGCTTCAGCTTCCAGAGGCAAAATGGCCAGAAGAAGTAGGTAAAACTGATCACCCTAAATACCGTGTTTATCACAGAATTATAGGGCATCCAACCAGAGCATGTTATGTGCTCAAGGGTAAAATCTAGGAGTTGGTCAACTTTGGAGCAATTACTCTGCAACAGGACGAGAAAACGGTGACTGCTAATGTGGTTCTCTACAATTCGGTAATTTTTTAGTATGTCACGACCCGCACCCGCTTTTCGGACGCGAGAGCGTGAGCAAGCCAGCTACGCATCAAGTGGACTCCAGCCCGACTCGAATACGTAAATATTGTCACGGCTATGGCAATGGGCCTAATCAAGGCAAGGCAAAAACTATATCTCAATCCACAATAAGAATAATAAACAATAATGAACAAGTATGGGTCGTGGTCTGCAGCCCACTAGCATGCATGTCCGATTAGACTCCAAGAAATAACATGAGTCTATAAACTGAATCAATAAATAGAATATCATAATGATGAAAGGGAAACACGAGATGGATGAACTGGATAATAAACATGGTATCAATACCTGAATCCTGCAAGCAATATCATCACATCGGACCCACAAGTGTCATAATCATCTGCCATCCAGAGCTGCTAACTAACTCCACGCAATACTAACCTGAGAGATCATCAGGTCCTCAGAGGACATAGCAAGATACATAAAAATATGCCTATCTAGAAGTTTATCATATATAAAAAAAATACAGGAAATAAATGGAAAAAGACCAATCAGTACGAAAAATACGACTATACACGACTGAAAGAACCCCACTACGCCTACACGAACTGCTGGAGAAGAACAAGAAACACGATATCACGATGTCAATGGATAATCAATCGAATACTCAAACCCTCGTCCCTAGTGTGGACTCGTAGGTTTGAAAACTACTAACCCTCGTCCCTAGTGTGGACTCGCAGGTTAGCATCACCCTCGTCCCTAGTGTGGACTCGCAGGTGTGGACAGATAACTACTAACCCTCGTCCCTGTGTAGACTCGTAGGTTAGCATCACCCTCGTCCCTAGTGTGGACTCGCAGGTGTGGACAGATAACTACTAACCCTCGCACCTAATGTGGACTCGCAGGTTAGCATCACCCTCGTCCCTAGTGTGGACTCGCAGGTGGACAGATAACTACTAACACTCACCCCTAATGTGGACTCGTAGGTTAGCTTAACTACTAACCCTCGTCCCTGATGTGGACTCAAAGGTTAGCTTAACTACTAACCCTCGCCCCTAATGTGGACTCGCAGGTTAGCTTCAAGAATTTCAAGGTACAGCAGTTCCGTTATGACTTATTCATCCTATGACACGATGCGACTCAGTCCAAGTACAAGTGATGACACGACATAACCCAATCACGATACACAAGAGAACCAATCTAATATGAACTACAAAATTAACTATGAACAAGAACTATATATACATATATCCAATATGAACTACAAAGCTAACTATAACAAGGACTATATATATACTAGCAGGCATGATATACAAATCACATATAAATAATCAACTAGTAAAATTGTATAATAACATAAATATGCATGTAAATAAACTGTAGAGGGAGGCATGGTATCTTGCTTGGAGGTTGCATGCACATCCAATAACAATCTAGTCCGCTGCTAAGCCATAAAGTCCAAATCATCGCAACTGTCTCCGAAAGCTGAAACAGACAATGCCAACAGTCTCAGAATAGTCAAATTAGCTGATTGTCTGTTCTTAAGTCCAATTCTGGACAGGGGTAAAACGGTAATTTGGGCAAAAACGGTATCCACCATTGGACCCGATTTGCACCGAAAAGCGTGCCAGGGTCAATGGTCTCTAAAGTCATCAAACTACATGTCTACGAATTCTTTTTGATGATACGAACCCAACGGTATGTCCAGTTTTGGATTCCGGTGGACCGTGCACAAAATCGCCCGTTGAATTGGATCGTGGGGCCCGCGAAACGGCGATCCAATCAACTGTCTCAGAATTGGACCAAACTTGGCATACAGGACCAAAAAATGATACGATCCTGTTGGCGTAAGTTTCGTCTCGATCTGACGAACGTGCACAAAGTAATTGGAGTTTGTGCAAAGTGGTCAATACGGTAAATTTCGACGGATATGCATCAAATTCGTCGCGCCACGCGACCAATTTGAATTCCGTCAAAGCCCACACGTCCACGAAGCCATTACGCACCTTTCGATGTTTTCGATTCGCCACCACGTTGCCTGGATTGGCGAGCACGTCGTGTGGATGGTTTTTCAAGTTTTTGAAAACAGTTTCACCGGTTTTTTCTTGATCTTTCCTAGGATTTCTTTTACTGATTACACATCTAAAAATTAAACTAATAATGGGGTTTTAATCCCTGTTAGGTTGACTAAAAACATGTTCAAGTGGATTCATAGATTTCACTCTGGATTGACCAAGAACAGCCTTCCAATATAGGGTTCTGAGTCATTTTTTGGTTCTGTTTCGGATAGGAATTTTCCAAACTTTGGGTCGAGTTCCTGATCGAAACAATGGGCCACAAATGAATCCTCTTGATGGGATAGGAAGACGGTCATGTTGTCTATACATAGGAATTTACGGTTTCGAAAATGATTAAACACAAGCAGAGAACTCGTACCGCGAAGTTGGCGTTTCGTCGTTTACTGCTGCCGCTGCTCTGTTCTGTGCGCGCGCGATTCCAGCCCGCCGTCCGGCGGTCGTGCGGCGGTTCACCGGTGGCCGCCCAGTGGTTGGGGTCGACTCTGGGTTGTCGGCGTGGATTAGAATTAGGGTTTCGGGGTCCATCTCTCTCTATATATAGGTTTATGCATGATATTGTGTCGAACAGGGCTGGGGGTCTGTTCATGAGTTCTCGGTTTGGGTTGTTTGTCCCAACGGTGGGCTGAGCTGAGCCTGTCCTGACCGGGCTTATTTGGGAGGAAAGGGTTGTGGGCTCGGCTGCTATTAACTATTCTTATATTTACTATAAATATGTATACATATATGTTTATACATACATATTTACATATAAATACTTTACATATATATACATACAATTATATTTATATATACACACAAACACACATATTCCTATATATTATACATACACACATATTATAATTATTATATACATTCAAATATACATATATAATATACATTTATATATACATACACACATTTAGTATATATCTATATTTATACACACACACACCACACACACACACACACACACCACACACATATATATATATATATATATATATATAATATATATATATATATATATATATTTACACACATCCATAACATATATACCTCATATATTTATATACCAATAAATACTCAATTAACAAAATAATATCTAATAGCAATAATATATTTAATTAATAACCACAGAATAATAAAATAATACTAAAATAATTAAATGGTGGTTTGGCGAATCTATACTATTCACCTTTGTCTGGGTCCAGAAAATTGTACAATATTGTAAAACAATATTTAATAAAAAATACCAGTTTTGTACAAATATTCAAATAGTTAAAAATGTACCTCAATACCTAAAATAATTTAGGGAATACTTGTACACACATAAAATATGACTACATGGTCGTCCCTGGTCTCACTGCATGCCCACATAGGCTTGGATTCGGTTCGGGCTCAGCTCGGGCTAAATCGACACAACCGGTCTCCTACAAGTCAATAAATATAATAATAATTAATTAAACTTATTTATGATGGTCATGCTATAACTTGGCCTAGTTTTCCTAGTTAGGACACTCTTATGGCTCGGCATTCCCCTACCTTGGCTAAACATTAGTCAAAGCACGCCACTGCACTATCCGTACCATGATTCCTAGTCGTCTGGTATTTCAAAACTCAACCATGGCTAAAATCGTCTACCGTAAAAACTAACTAAATAATTATTTATAATAATTCTAAAATCACTATTTAAATCAAATAAATAATAAAAAAATATTTTAAAGAAATTCTGGGAAGGGAAGCTACAAATCTACCCACCTTAAAAATAATTTCGTCCTCGAAATTATAATTCATAACTATTTCTTAAACTTTTAAAGTCCACTATTACCTTAATCTACTCAATTTAATTCCTCAAAATATTTTATAACCTTCTCTAGTCATTTCGTAACTACGAAACTTCGAGGACTTCTACCCACCTTTGGTCACACTACTCCTCAAAATACGGTCACTAAAGTCTTATGGTCTTCTAACTAGTTGCTAACAATTCTACCGGCAGATATTTAGGCATATGGCATCTATACTCCCTCATATCTAAAACAACCAAATATTCAATAGTCAAGCAATATTATACAATATCTTAGGAATCTCTGATGAATCCTAGTCAGCACGATCGTTCGTCACCTCGAAATAAAAGGGACGAAAATCAATGGTACGGAAAGCAAGAAAGTATAATCGAGAGCAATTTTGGAGTTTTCAAGGACGTAGAGAATTTCTAGGAGAATTTTCAAAGCAGAGTGGAATGAGATTTCTAAGGTTTAGTCAAAGTCGCAGGCTCGTATCAGTACAGTTACATAACCGATACGATATGCTCTGACCTGCATGGGCCACCAAAAAACTTGTCACGACCCGTACCCGCTTTTCGGATGCGAGAGCGTGAGCAAGCCAGCTACGCATCAAGTGGACTCCAGCCCGACTCGAATACGTAAACGTTGTCACGGCTATGGCAATGGGCCTAATCAAGGCAAGGCAAAAACTATATCTCAATCCACAATAAGATAATAAATAATAATGAACAAGTATGGGTCGTGGTCTGCAGCCCACTAGCATGCATGTCCGATTAGACTCCAAGAAATAACATGAGTCTATAAACTAAATCAATAAATAGGATGTATCATAATGATGAAAGGGAAATACGAGCTGGATGAACTGGATAATAAACATGGTATCAATACCTGAATCCTGCAAGCAATATCATCACATCCGGACCCCACAAGTGTCATAATCATCCGCCATCCAGAGATGCTAACTAACTCCATGCAATAACAAACCTGAAAGATCATGAGGTCCTCAGGGGACATAGCAAGATACATAAAAACATGCCTATCTAGCAGTTTATCATACAATAAAGAAAATACATGAAATAAACGAAAAAAGACCAATCAGCACGAAAATACGACTATACACGACTAGGAGAACCACTACGCCTACACGAACTGCTGGAGAAGAACAAGAGAACACGATGTCAATGGATAACCAATCGAATACTTAAACCCTCGTCCCTAGTGTGGACTCGCAGATTTGAACAACTACTAACCCTCGTCCCTAGTGTGGACTCGCATGTTAGCATCACCCTCGTCCCTAGTGTGGACTCGCAGGTATGGACATAACTACTAACCCTCGTCCTTGGTGTGGACTCGCAGGTTAGCATCACCCTCGTCCCTAGTGTGGACTCGCAGGTGTGGACAGATAACTATTAACCCTCACCCCTAATGTGGACACGCAGGTTAGCATCACCCTCGTCCCTAGTGTGGACTCGCAGGTGTGGACAGATAACTACTAACCCTCGCCCTTAATATAGACTTGCAGGTTAGCTTAACTACTAATCCTCGCCCCTGATGTGGACTCGTAGGTTAGCTTAACTACTAACCCTCGCCCTAATGTGGACTCGCAGGTTAGCTTCAAGAATTTCAAGATACAGCAGTTCCGTTATGACTTATTCATCCTATGATACGATGCGACTCAGTCCAAGTACAAGTGATGACACGACACGACCCAATCACGATACATGAGAGAACCAATCCAATATGAACTACAAAATTAACTATGAACAAGAACTATATATACATATATCCAATATGAACTACAAAGCTAACTATAACAAGGACTATATATACTAGCAGGCATGATATACAAATCACATATAATAATCAACTAGTAAAACTGTATAATAACATAAATATGCATGTAAATAGACTGTAGAGGGAGGCAAGGTATCTTGCCTGGAGGTTGTACGCAGATCCAATAACAATCTAATCCGCTGCTAAGCCATAAAGTCCAAATCATCACAACTGTCTCCGAAAGCTGAAACAGATAATGCCAACAGTCTCAGAATAGTCAAATTTGTTAGGATTGCCTGTCCTTAAGTCCAATTCTAGACAGGGATAAAACGATAATTTTGGGCAAAAACGGTATCCGTCGTTGGACCCGATTTGCACCAAAAAGCGTGCCAGGGTCAATGGTCTCTAAAGTCGTCAAACTACATGTCTACAGATTCGTTTTGATGATACGAACCCAACGGTAAGTCCAGTTTTGGATTCCGGTGGGCCGTACACAAAATCGTCCGTTAAATTGGATCGTGGGGCCCGCGAAATGGCGATCCAATCAACTGTCTCAGAATTGGACCAAATTTGGCATATAGGACCAAAAAAATGATACGGTCCTGTTGGCGCAAGTTTCGTCTCGATCTGACGAACGTGCACAAAGTAATTGGAGTTTGTGCAAAGTAGTCGATACGGTAAATTTTGACGGATACGCATCAAATTTGTCGCGCACATACGACCAATTTGAATTCCATCAAAGCCCACACGTCCACGAAGCCGTTACGCACCTTTCGATATTTTTGGTTCGCGACCACGTCGCCTGGATTGGCGGGGGGACGCACGTCGTGTGGATGGTTTTTTAAGTTTCTAAAAACAGTTTCACCAGTTTTTTTCTTGATCTTTCCTAGGATTTCTTTTACTGATTACACATCTAGAAATTAAACTAATAATGGGGTTTTAATCCCTGTTAGGTTGACTAAAACCTGTTCAAGTGGATTCCTAGATTTCACTCTGGATTGACCAAGAACAGCCTTCCAATATGGGGTTCTGTGTCGTTTTTTGGTTCTGTTTCAGACAGGAATTTTCCAAACTTTGGGTCGAGTTCATGATCAAAACAATGGGCCACAAATGAATCCTCTTGAAGGGATAGGAAGACGGTCATGTTGTCTATATATAGGAATTTACGGTTTCGAAAATGATTAAACACAAGCAGAGAACTCGTACCGTGAAGTTGGCGTTTCGTCGTTTACTGCTGCCGCTGCTCTGTCCTATGCGCGCGCGATTCCAGCCCGCCGTCCGGCGGTCGTGCGGCGGCGCGGTTCGTCGGTGGCCGCCCAGTGGTTGGGGTCGATTCTGGATGGTCGACGTGGATTAGAATTAGGGTTTCGGGGTCCATCTCTCTCTCTATATATAGGTTTATATATGTTGTTGTGTCGAACAGGGGTGGGGGTCTGTTCATGAGTTCTCGGTTTGGGTTGTTTGTCCCAACGGTGGGCTGGACTGAGCCTATCCCAATTGGGCTTATTTGGGAGAAAAGGGTTGTGGGCTCGGCTGCTATTAACTATTCTTATATTTACATAAATATGACATATATGTTTATACATGCATATTTACATATAAATACTTTACATATATGTTTATACATTATTTTATATAATACACAAACACACATATTCCTATATATTATACATACACACACAATATAATATATTTATATATACATTCAAATACATATATAATATACATTTATATGTACATACACACATTTAGTATATATATATTTATAACACATATTATATATATATATATATATATATTATAATATTATATAATATAGATTATAATATCTATATTACACACATCCTATACTATATACCTCATATATTTATATACCAATAAATACTCAATTAACAAATAATAATATCTAATAGAAATAATATATTTATTTAATAACCACAGAATAATAAAATAATACTAAAATAATTGAATGGTGGTTTGGCGAATCTATACTATTCACCTTTGTCTGGGTCCAAAAATTGTACAACATTGTAAAACAATATTTAATAATAAAATACCAGTTTTGTACAAATATTCAAATAGTTAAAAATGTACCTCAATACCTAAAATAATTTAGGGAATATTTGTACACACATAAAATATGACTACATGATCGTCCCTGGTCTCACTGCATGTCCACATAGGCTTGAATTCGGTTCGGACTCAGCTCGGGCTAAATCGACACAACCGGGTCTCCTACAAGTCAATAAATATAATAATAATTAATTAAACTTATTTTTGATGGTCATGCTATAACTTGGCCTGGTTTTCCTAGTTAGGACATCATATGGCTCGGTATTCCCCTACCATGGCTAAATATTAGTCAAAGCACGCCTGCACTATCCGTACGATGATTCCTAGTCGTCTGGTACTTCAAAACTCAACCATGGCTAAAATCGTCTACCGTAAAAACTAACTAAATAATTATTTATAATAATTCTAAAATCACTATTTAAATCAAATAAATAATAATAAAAATATTTCAAAATTTTTTGGAAGGGAGGCTACACACCACAACTTGTGCAAGATGGTGTTGTCCCCATTCCAAGGACTACTTTTGAAATTGTGAATCTCCTACCTCCTCAAAATGAAGGTCTTGTTCCGCTGTCAACTGACAGAGGAGAGATTATGTGGATTCATCCAGATCTGGTAGCAGAATTTGAAACGCCTTCCTCTTCTAAGCAAAAGAAGCATTCCAAATCTAAATCCAAGAACTGCAATATGGTATCCTTTTAACCAGTAACAGAAGAAGAAATTCTAATGGGCACTAGATCAGGAAAACCCTATCTTCGGGAGTATTCCGAAAATCAAGAGAACCATGCTCTGTCTTCTGATTTTCCTCCTTCATTATCTTCTCCTGCTGAGAATACACCATCCACATCCTTGCCGGTGGACAAACCATCTCCTCCTAAACCAACGTCAGCAGACAAGGGGAAGCAACCTGTTCGCTTTGACAAAGCACTAAAGAAGTTCTCATCTCTTGGACTTGAAAAGCCTTGACATATTGGCTCAATTGGCCAATACTCCAGCAAGATTGTCAATCTTTGAACTCTTACGTCTATCAAAAGAGACTCGAGAGACGTTAAGTGAAGCTTTGATGCAGGCTGACGCTTGTCTTACTCTTCTCAAAAAACCTGAAAAGGAGCCATTCAACTGTGTACATTGTCATAGTGTATTTGAATTATTGCCCAATATTACTTTTACACAAGATGACATGTTGTTAGAAGACAATCGTCATGATCGTCCTCTCTATTTACGTGGTATGTAGATGCTATGAAAGTCGATCGCATTCTGATTACCCCGGGTCTGCACTTAGCATTATGCCGAAGTCTTTACTGGATGCTTTGAAGATCCCAGTGCATAACCTTTTACAACTATCACTACCATCCTGGGGTTTAATCAAGGAAGAAGTGAACCTTTGGGGAAGATACGCCTTAAACTTCAAATTGGCAATCTTCGTACAAAGGTAACTTTCTATGTTATTGACAATCATGGCTCATACAACGCTTTGTTGGGAATGCCATTCCTCCATCAACATAATATTATACCCTCTGCTCCACCAATGTTTCAAATATGTGGATGGTAATGGTGAAGTCCAAAAAGAGGTTGCAGATCTAAATCCTTTCAAAGGAGTTGAAGCATACCGCAACGATTCTCGTATGTACAAGGAGGAATTCATGAAGGTGGTACTAGCAATGGATACAGATAAAGAACAGAAGAATGTGCCAAATGATACTTTGGTGATTCCCGTCAAAGGATGCACCTCATGTCCTCAGTCTTCCAAACCACTGACTATCTATCTTCCTTCCCATGAGAAGCGGCCTAAGGGTGATAGTCAAGAACAAAGGGAGCTCACCTCTTCTGAGCCGCTTGTAATCGATCTTCGTCGCAAGAAGCTCCCTCCTTCTTCTCGTTCTTCTTCTCCCTCTTGTCATCAATCTGACTAAGCCTGCTAAGGCTAAAGTCCCTGTTGTAAATGATGGTATAAAAATCAATAAAGCATCTTCTTTACAGTATACTGATGTTTTACTATACTCAGTGTTATTTGGATATGCTAGATAACTTTAAACCACTTACAATAGAAGTCGTATCATCTCTGCGAAATGTGGTATCACTGGATTCAGTACAAGAGTCATACTTCTTAGTACCGTCTCGAAAGAAAGATGAAAAGCTATATTCTTTAACAAAAGAGAGGAACCAAAAATCATGCTCTATAATGATAATGGAGATGATACAGAAAGGCTACAATTACGATGCTATAGTCCACAATCCAAAGCCATCATCCGTAAAATGTGCTATGATTTCAGAACAGGCCTCAACAATGGTAAAGGAAGGCGAACTCCTCTTCGTATTGCTGTTCCAAAAGAAAAATCACAACAATACCACAGTAAAATGAAACGAGGACTAGGTTATATATCACCACTTCCAACTCCAGAACCTTCTGAATCTGATGAAGAAGAACGTTCAAACTCTTCTGATTCTATCTCATGGGATTCTGATACCAGCATTGGTCATGTTCATAGGGTGATAGTATCTTCTAACATGGTGTCTGCCGAATCCTCAGAAGAGGCCTATGAAAATGACATTGAAGAAGCTTCTGAAATGGACCCTTAGGGACAAAGGATGGACAATCAGTGGGAACTTCGTTTTGAACAACGAGAGCCACCTACTGAGGATCAACTAGTCCAAATCGATATTGGAGAGGAGGGTGTATCACGACCAATCTTCATTAGCAAAAATCTTCCAGAGGATGATAAACAAGAATTAATTCATCTTATTCGTAAATATATTGATGTCTACGCCTGGAGTTACGAAGATATGCCGAGATTAGATCCTCAAATTGTAAATCATAAGCTTAACATTTTGCCGAATGCCAAGCCGGTCAAACAACAACAACGGCAATTCAAGCTGAAATGATGGATGCAATTGATGATGAAGTCAAAAAGCTTATAGCTTATGGTTTTATCAGAGAAGAACAACATCCTGACTGGGTAGCCAACGTTGTACCAGTTCTGAAAAGATTGGAAAGGTTCGAGTTTGCATAGACTTTCGGGATCTCAATGATGCTTGCCCTAAAGACGAGTTCCTCTCCCAATTACTGATGTCATGATCGACAATACATGTGGATTCGAACGAATTTCTTTCATGGATGGGTTTTCTGGATATAATCAAATTCGGATGAATCTGAAGACGAGAAACATACTTCATTTCGTACTCCTCGGGGAGTGTACTGTTATACGGTCATGCCCGTTTGGGCTTAAGAATGCAGGTGCAACTTACCAGCGGGCTATGAGTACTATCTTTCGAGATCATCTGCGAAAGACTGTCGAATGTTATGTTGACGATATTGCTGTTAAAAGTCGTCTCAAGGAAGATCACATTCAAGATTTAAGAACTATCTTCAATCTAATGCGCCAGCATAAACTCAAAATGAACCCCACCAAGTCTTTCTTGGGTGTCTCTAGTGGCAAATTTTTCGGCTTCGTTATTACCTCTAAGGGTATACACGTTGATCCGAGAAGATCAAAGTCATTTAAGAGATGCGTCCTCCACGCAACCTAAAAGAGCTACGAGGATTCCAAGGTCGACTTGCGTACATCAGGCAGTTCATTTCGAATTTATCTTGACGTTGCAGATTATTTACTCAGTTAATGAAAAAATGTGTGCCTTTCGTTTGGATGAAAGAATGTCAACGAGCATTTGATGACATAAAGCGGTATTTAATGAGTCCACCGGTTCTTGTACCACCGATTTCAGGAATACCCTTCTTAATGTATGTCCGGGCAATGGATCATTCATTGGGAGCTTTGTTGGCTCAGAAGAACAAGGAAGGTTATGAACGAGCCATCTATTAACTTAGTCGAACAATGATTGGAGCTGAACATCGTTATAGTCCGGTGGAGAAAGAATGTTAGCCTTAATGTTCGCCGTTCAAAAGACAAGACATTACTCATAGGCCAAACTATTCATGTCATATCCCGAGTCAATCCTCTTTGAGTCTTAATGAAGAAGCCAAGCACACTCAATTCTAGGCTTGCCACATGGGCCATTAGTACAATATGATATGGTTTATGTTCCTCAAAAGTCTGTGAAAGGTCAAGCACTTGCCGACTTCTTAGCAGCTCATCCTGTCCCTGAGACATCTAAACTCTATGATGAGATTCCAGACGAAACATTGGAATCAAATATGATCTCAGAAGAATTTCCTACCCAGAGGTTGTTATTTGATGGAGCTTCTAGAATTAGACCTGGAGGTACCCTTGTGGCTGGAGTGAGAATTGTTTTTGTTTTACCCGATGGATTAACTATTCAAAGGGCTTATTCTTTAGACGAATCATGCTCTAATAATGTGGCAGAATACAATGCCTTGCTCATTGGACTCCAATTGGCTAAACAACTGGGTGTGGAATATCTCAAAGTATATGGCAACTCTAAGCTGATTGTTAATCAGGTTAGAGGCATATATGAAGTCCGACATCAAGATTTAGTAGCATACCATGAAGCAGCAACCAGGATAGCTTCTTCGTTCAAAGGATTTTCATCGAACATGTACGTCGGACATGCAATACAGAAGCTGATGCCTTAGCTAACTAGCTGCGGTATTGGCAGTTCCAGTCAAAAGACAACAGATGGTTGTTATCTCTAATAGAGAACTATTCTATGCTGAAAACAACCACAACATTGAATTCAGCAACCTAACTGAAGTCAATGTCATTTGTGAGGACTGGAGAACACCTTTCATTGATTTTGAAGTACATGACATCTTGCCAGAAGATCCTAAAGAAGCTACAAGTATCCGTCCGATCGCTTTGATTCTATTATAATCATACTACTAAAACACTCTATCGAAGAACTTTTGATGGATTACTCTTGAGGTGTCTCGCTGGTGATGAAGCAAAGCAGATATTACGTGAAGCTCATGATGGTGTTTGTGTAGCACATCAGCCTGGTCCTAAACTACAGGATCGTATTCGACGTATGGGCTACTAGGCCCTCTATGGTATCAAATGTTATTGACTATGCAAAAAAATGCCGTGTATGTCAAATTCATGCAGATTTCATTCACCAACCATCGAAATTTCTTCATCCGACTGCTGCCTTATGGCCTTTTGAAGCTTGGGGCGTGGATATAATTGGCCCTATCAATCCTCCTTCATCTAAAGGACATCGGTTCATCTTAGCTATAACCGATTATTTCTCCAAGTGGGCAAAGCTATACCTTTGGCTGAAGTTAAAACGAGTAGTGTCATCAACTTTATCAAACATCATGTGATATATAGATTTGGTGTCCTTCGCCGAGTCATCCATGATAATGGGCCGCAATTCATCAACCAGAAGTTTAATAGGTTCTGTGATGACAACAAAATCAATATTGTTGCCTCTACGGCCTATAATCCTGCGGCTAAGGGTTGGCTGAAGCGTTCACAAGACCATTATTAAACTTCTTAAAAAGTTTGTCTCTATCAACAAAACATAATTAGAGTGATAAACTTGGAGAATGTCTATGGGCATATCGTACTACTGTCCGTAATCCTACAGGTTGTACACTTTTTCTTTAGTATATGGGTGTGAAGCTATTCTGCCTTTGGAAATTCAAATTCCATCATTGAGAATTGCCATTTCTAACGAACTTACTACAGAAAATAATGATCGTCTTTGGCTTCAAGAATTGGAGACGCTCGACGAGAAAAGGTTACTGGCTCAACATCACATTGAACTTTATCAGGCCCAGATTTCAAAAGCCTTTATCGCAAAGTCATAGTACGAACTTTTCAGGAAGGCGAGTTAGTTCTTACAGTTAGATGTCCTATGACTATGACACATATGAGCAAAGGCAAGTTCGAGGCAAAATGGGAAGGGTCGTATGTGGTAATAAAGTCTTCTCAAATAGAGCCTATCAATTAACAGATATGGATGACAGAGTTGCTATGATGCCCATCAATGGCAAATTTTTTAAGAAATATTATGTATAAATACAAAATATACTTTATTTTCAGAGACATGATGTAAATAAAAGTTCATTTTTTTATTCAAAAGCAGAATAAAATTACATAATATTAGAGACGGGGAGGAGGCCCTGACCCTTCCTGATTAAATACATAATTTGCCAATCATTCAAAATCTCATTGCCGGAACTCACGAAAAACTTGCAAGCAGCCATCCTCAATGCTTCTTTTTCAACATTTTTTCCAGGTTCTACCAGTTCAGCAATCACATCCCGTCTCGGTGTAGGAACAGTTGAGCCTTCACCCCTTTCTTTCTAATGAGGCACTGGAGGCTCAGCAGGAGGTGTCTTGGTCTCTTCTTCAGTCTTCGAAACGAGCAAATCTTTGGAAGACTTTTTTTGTACAGAAGGGGAAGAGATTGGCAATATCTATAAAAGTTTTGTTCTATTTATAGGCAAAACAATTAGATAATCGGCCTCGAGAACTGATGTGACTTTTGGGAAGAAGCACAACTGTTCGTTCATTTATAACCGTTCATTCATTTATAACTGACCATTCATCATCCCTTCTTCGAAACCGACGTGATTCATTCATTATTTTCTTCTTCGAGAGTTTGAACGACCATTCATTCATTCATTCAATTTCTCTTCTTCCATCGATGTGATTGATCACTCATCTTATCATAATGAGAATTCATGTCTCTCACGACCCTGAATTCCAAATATTCACGCCAAATAATTTACCACATTCATATTCACTCTAGATTCTGTTATCTATGACAGCATATCAAAATCAAATTATAAAAGAAAGAATAAGAGAAGATGATTTCCTTATTTCTTCGTCAAAAAAACATAGATACATCTTGATGGAAATCTATTACATCACGGATTTTTATTCTAAATATAACATGAAGGTCTATTACATCTTTGGATCTTCTTATTTGTTGGTGGCAATTCCTTGTTGTCTCGACCTGAAGCAACGAGCCAGACAATGGAATCAACTCTTGTCTTCTCTCTCAGAAAGACGAGAGGAGAACCACAGAGTACAGCAGCCCAAAGAGAGTTGCTGTCAATACAACTGGTGGAGAGAAGATGACCCGCCAGGGGAACTAGGAACGAAATTACCCTTGTGATACAATTCCTAGTTCTGCGTCTCCACCATCCAACTCTCATGTATATAGGCTCTTCCTACACTACAACAAATAAGGCCTACAATAGCAGTTTTCTATAGCGTTCAAGTGTCCCCGCTATAGAATGTTATCAATAATAGCGTTCTTTCTGCAGTACTATAAAAATATCTATCTATAGCGTTTCCTGAATGCTATAGAATCTATAACATTCATCTATTGCTTTGTTTATATGTCAAAGCATATCTCATGTTCGAATCCTATGAGAAGCATCATAGGTTTTTATTTTACATGATTAAAAAACAGACTATAGCATATTTGGCATGAAAAGTATACAAATTTACAAATCTCGCACCCGACATTTACAAAACCATAGCCTAAACCTCCACTACAAGAAAAAAAATTTCGACGTTTATACTAAAATTGGCTTAGGCATGATATACCGATATTGTACAAACAACGTCAAACATATCGACGTTTTCTCGTAGGTTGACTACCGATGTTTTTTCCCAACGTTTGTGGAAAAGTCGGCTAAGATAAGATATACCGATGTTTTTCAATAAACGATGGAAAAAACTGTCGTTGGTTAAAAATATTGAATATGTGGGGCCTTTCGATATTTTTTCCCCAAGTTTTTGGTCATATACTTTTTATTTAATTTATTAGGTGTGGAAGCATAGGAACAAAGGAATATTTTTCCCCCAAAATTTGTATTCTCATTCCCGCACTAGCATAAGAATCCCCTAAACCTCTCCTCTCTCTCTCCCCTACTCCTTCGAGCAGAAATAACAGTCCCTCAAATCCAAAACCCTAGATACAAACCCTCCCCAAATCATTATCCTTAGACCCCAACCAACGTCTCCAAAACCTAACCGTAGAAACCCCACCCAAGATCCCTAACCATATTTCCAAATCCTTCCTCCACGAGCACGACCACGATGCCTTCGACGACGAGGAGGAGCCATCAGTTCCAGCTGTCACTGCCTCCATAGCCGCTGGGACCCCAGCCCGACTGCTCCGAATCAGGGGAGGTACCTCCTTATGATCAGGGTAAAAGAAGGCACGAGTGTCGAAGGTCGGCATGCCCTCCTCTTCAACAACGAAGCCAACGGAGCCTTCAAACTCCCGCCAAGCCCTGGTCCCGTGGAGCAACGACGAATCCCTCCCAATCGACTTCTACGATGTGAGCTAGCCACCTCATCGAAGAGATTCCAACCAGGCCCGCAAAGAGAAGCCGGATCGTCCATGATATCGGTGGTGGCGATGTATTCAGATCCCATCTTGATATCGAGGGGTTACTCGACCTCCCTCCTCCTTCAGATGATGACATTGGTGCTTGTGGTAATGATAAAGAGACTTAGTCTCAGGTTCAATTCGATCTCTGATGTTAATATTTTTGCTACATTTATTTAGTAATTTGTTGATCAATTTGAGATTTTTTCTTCAAACTGTTCTTTGGACAGTTGCTTGATGTTTGGTGAAGTAGTTGACTAGATGTTAAATATTGATGAACTTATTCACGATGATATCGCTTAACTGTACCTACAAATCAAAAGGAGAGGAAGATTTGGAGTGTCAGACTCACCAAGAGTATATAATTTTATTTCCATTGCCGATTAGGGTTACATTGGGGCGAAGCTAGTTTTTCCCCTCTTTTCCACTGTGCACTACATGTTTGTTAAAATTCCTAAAAGAGAATGTTGTTTTTGTAAGTCTTTCCTTAGCTAATCGTTTTACATTCATACCAGTAGTAGTTGTTATATATATATGGCTTTTTCAGACTTTTAGTTGAATTTCTTTTCATGCATTTCTTTGCTTCTGTAGAAGTTCTGGGAACTGGGTCTTTGATTTCAAGGCGTTGAGATTTTTACGAGGTTATTTGTTTGTTCTCATATTAGAGTTGAGGTACTGCAGCTAAACCACTTACATGTGCATGCTTAAGCATGAAGATATGATGCTACGGAAATGCTTATGCGACATGTTGGTTTGTATGGTTTTTTACTATCACTTGCTTCTTCTTTTCTTTTGATAGTTGATTTTCCTAATTTACTGCAAGTACAATACAAACAAACAAAAACAAAGTAAATATTCAATTGTTTATCACCTTTGGATGATTCTATATGTTAAAGAAAACATTGTTCTTAGACTAGCTGCCTCTCAAAAGTACATAATTAGAGAGCTCTTACTGTATATGTATTCAATTAAGTGGCACTTCAAATGCAGTTTTTCACTTGCTGCAAGGCTGCGACTGAAGTTGCAAGGCATTATGTTACCTTCAATACTTTCTTCGAGTACAACATTGACGACTTAATACATATGTATCAGGTTTGGTCGATTTGATGTATTGATAGACTTGTTCCTGAGTCGATAAAATTTAATAGTCTATTTCTATTCATAGCATATGAGATGCAAATAACATAATGTGACAAGGTCCAGGATTACCTTAGTTTCAGAACTTTAATTACCATAGTATGGACTATGGAGGTTGATATATGATACTACCACAAGAAGCCTTTGTATGCAATATTTAATGTGTTCATGCATGATTTCAACTTCATAAGCCCACCAATAGGTACCATCATATTTAGAAGATAGCAAAATATCTGTAAGTGGGTCGGTGTGGTGGTTTAATTTGAAAACCTTTACCTCGATATGGGTCCATATGCAGGAGCTGCTCCAGAGGCGGTGGGTTCAGAAAGGGATAGAGATTATCATTATAAAAGGGCTAGAGTTCTTGCCTGTGCGAGTGAGTTTTTACTGCTTCATTAAAGCTATTTGACATATTAGAAGAGCATTTAGTTATTTATTATTAATTATTGAAATATCCAAATTTGATTTTGGCTTATCATTTTTGCTTTATTTTTTTAGCATAAATAGCATTTTTTTTTTACATTTTACTCACACTAGTTGGAGTTGATATAGACTGATTAGAAGCAGTTTATAGCTTTTCCTGTAATTCTATTATATCCATGTGAAATTATTTCTATAGTTGGCTCGTGCTATCTTTAATTTAAATTGCTTATTATTCAATGAGGTATTGGAAACCGATATGTAATTTCTTGTATCTGAAGTTCAATAGTATGAAACAATGTTTATTTCTTTACCTATTAAATGACAATAAACAGACTAATAAAGCAAGCAGACAATACTTGGGCTGAACAGATCGTGTTCTTGAAATTTTTATGAAGTTTAAATTTATTCTACTTCTACCGATGCTAATCATTTTATATCACCACATTGGCTGATGTCATGTGGTATTGTAGCATCAAGGGTCGAAATATTTACCATTTTATCACATTTGGAATCCCTAAAAATATTTTTATCACGATCTCCATGATATAATGATTTACTGGGAGATCTCAAGTTTTTGTCCATTTATAATATTCACATGGTATGTAATTATAGCAAGACAAAAATCACTTGTCCTCAATGTACGGACTGTACATGTTTCTATTTTTGATTTTAGAATTCTGTTACTCACGCCTGATCAATTAAGGTTCAGGAAATTATGATATGAGATGATCAACAGGCAGAAGACCCTCGTCTCATTCCATTATATTTCTCCCAGATTACATGATTTTCTTATCCGCACCATTTATAATTTAGATATTTTACTTAGTATAAGAAATGAATAAGTGATAGATAGATGAACTCATACCTTTCTAGCTTTAATCACGGTTGTACGTTGCTTCTTTTCTCCTTAGGTCCTTCCAAAATCACTTTTAAGATACTAGCTGCTGGAAATGTATAAACATTTAGAAAATGGATAAATGGCTATACACCCTTCGGCATTTGCTTTCCACTCATTAGTTGCTCAAGGAATCATTTCGTGAGATACTATGTTCTTAATTGTTTAAACATGAGCAACATTTTTTTTTCATGTGCAATTTTGTTCGTTTCACACAAGGTGAACATATTCCTTTTTTGTGCTATGGAATATATAGGAATTTTTTCTGTACTGCTTACTGATTTTAGAAAACTGGGTTTTCTCTTACTCTTTCATTAGAAGACCTAGATCTTCTATATAGCTTATGGTCCTTGAGCTTAATGCTTATATATAGACTATACAAATGGAGGCCCTTGAGCATAGTGCTTATAGATGACACACAGTGGTGCAATTAGAGTCCTAGAATATATGTGTCCGTATCAATGGGTGGATTCGTTTCGAGGGGAACCCGCTAACACCTCAATTTATAGTTCGCTTCGAGGGGAACTAAGCCCTTCATTAGAAAAGACAAAGCTTTATCATAATTTTCTTCCTTTTTTAGTTGAGTGCAGCTCTGTGACCACCCCCAACCAGTGTGATCCACTGCCAAGTTTGAAATGAGCAGAGAAAAGGCTCAAAGGTGTTTTTGAATTAGTGGTGCAGAGATGGACCCAAGAGATGCATGAGCCGAAGTGATAATATGCCTTCTTCTTCTCTCATTATTCTGATTTCTAGTGTAAAATATGTTGGACTAACTGCTCCCCTTGGTTAAAGGAGGAGAAGTCGTAACCTAAAGGAAGAAAAGAAGAGGAGAAAGGCAAGTCTGTCATTAATATTGTCAAGTAATATTTGGGATACTAGGTAGGTTTAAGGCACTACAGAAAACCCTGAATTGTAAGATTCATGCAATGTACATTTGCAATGATCAATTTTTGTGATTGTTTTTTCCCTGTATTCTTGAGTTGTAAAAATGCCTGCTTGGTACGGCTGTAATAGTATTCCACATATTAGAATGATTTTTGCTACACTTAAAACAAATATATAGATTTACATTATGCTGATTATGGCTGACCACTTTATTAACCTCATCTTCCCATTACTGCTGAGTGCTGACTAATATCTAACAAATGCTAACTGGTACATCATTTATGCTTGAACTTATTTTTTGGAGCAGAAATTTTGCGTGTAACCACACTGTTGGGAATGCATCTCTTAGAGATCAAAGTGGGCTTAAACATGGTAACCCCCTGACTACTGGGGGATTATTTTCAAATGGAGCAACAGCTGATATGAGTGGGTGGGCAACAGCATTCCAATCAGAAGTACGGATACTAACCATTAACATAACTCCTTTTTGCATGTAAATATACTGCTCGCAGAAGGGTTCCTGAAGTATTTCTTCAAGTTCATGCTAACTTGAGTTAACTTAGTTTTAAGTGTTTTAATCGCTGACTTTTTACTAAGTTTACTGCTCGCAGAAGGGTTCCTGAAGTAGTACTGCAAGTTTAACTAGAGTTGACTTAGTCTCAGTCTTTTAATCCCTGACTATTTTGTACACAATGTCGACTCTATTATCCTGTTTGGGTGCTACCTTAGGCGTCTGATATGTTCTATTTTGTTTGTGAGCTTTCCTCATGATACTTACTGATCTAACTGGGACTTGAGTGTTAGCTTAACCATCATCCAGATGCATACAAGTCAATAACCTTCCTTCCTGCTGTGGTTCACTGTAATTTCTCACTCTTTTGTTTTACCTGAGTGATTACTTTCTTGTGGGACTTGGTCCAATTTCTATAACTTGCAAGGTGAACACAGTTTCAGCAGTTTCCTGCAATGTTATGGAAACATCTGGTGGATTGCATGCATCATGAACATTGATTGCAGAAGGTTCATTCCTTTCTTACAGCGTATGAAATAATCTGCACAATTGGATTTTCTTCTTATTGGAGCAGGGGCATAAGCTTTTCTAGTGGCACATAAATTTTGATACAATATTGTTCAGTTAGTCTTCTACATCTTCTGCAATGTATTGTGTGACTAGAAAATTTATACATCCTGTTCTTCCATTCTAAGAATGTCATGTGAATTATTCAGTGTAATTATATCATGTGTCCTTTGAAATGATTTAGAATCTTCTACTTATAAACTTCATAATTTGTTGTGCAGAGGCTGGGAATATCACAGCAATCCTCGGCCCATGGTTGGCTTGGGTCCCAAGGTAGCTCCGCCAGTCTCGTTGTTAAGAAAACAATGAGGGTTGACATACCCGTGGACAAGTACCCAACTGTATGCTACAATCCTCCTACTTCAGTTTGATATCTGCTCTGTCAAGATTTTTGTCCTTAAATATGTTTCAAAGTGTTTCCACAGTTCAACTTTGTTGGACGCCTCCTTGGTCCTAGAGGGAACTCACTCAAGAGAGTTGAAGCAACTACTGATTGCCGTGTTTTGATAAGAGGTCGTGGAAGCATCAAGGATCCAACGCGGGTGAGTTATAATCTGATTGTTGGTAATTGCTATCTTAATTTTTTATCTAAGTACTCTATTATAAAAACTGCTAGGTATCTGCTAGATATCTCTTAGTTCATTTCATGGTGTCAAATATTTCTATCTTATTTTTTTTATATCATAATGTGTTTTCTTCTCAATTTTGTGTAGGTTGGCGTATATGTTTTTGATGGTTGTGGATAGCTGCTAGAAGGAAAGAGGCGATCGAGCTGTTTCTTGGCCTACAGATATTTGTAAATGGAATGGTTTATTTTGGACTACAGATACTTTGTAAATGGAATGGTTTATTTTGGCGTACAACTACTTTTTACATCTTGAATGTTTTAATGACTACTACTTTTTGTATATCTTGAATGTTCTAATGAAACATTTCATATTTTGGCAAATCTTTCCTATATCTTGATTGATCGAAATGCAAGTTACGATTGGAATTGTTTGCGATTATGGTTATTTATATGTGATACAAAACAGGTTATGAAATATGAAATTCTGTAGCAGATATGAAATAATATGAAATTCTGTAGCAGGTTTGTAGCACTCAAAACGTCTAAATTGCTGCTACCATGATAGCATATGATGAACGCTATAATAAATCAAACCATCTATAGCGTTCATGACAATCAATTCATCAAACGCTATAAATCATCCACACATTCACAAACGCTATAAATAATTCACAGCATTCATAAATGCTATAAGTAATCCACAGCACTCACGAACGCTATAAACCATCTACAACGTTCTAGAATGCTATAAAGTATTTATAGCATTCATAAACGCTATAAACCATCAACAGCATACACGAACGCTATAAACCTTCTACACATTCATGAACGCTATAATGTTATAGCGTTCACATGTTTGGACATACTATAGCGTGGGCGATTATAGCAGACAGAATATGCTATAGAAGGCTTTCTATAGCGTTCTGCGCATGCTATTGTAGGCCATATTTGTTGTAGTGCTACCATCTGAGGAAGACCCTTCTTAAACATGAAAAGTTCTGAGCTATCTGATTTGAGTGTCAGAACCACATGAGCTGTCTGATGTGAGTGTCAGAAGAATGCCCTCTGCAGCATCCAAATCACCAATACTAGTCTTGAAGAAGCTTTCTAACCGAGTCTCTGCACATATTAATAAAGCAGGAGGAGTTAGCAGAATCTATCAAATAGTGTGCGCCTATCAACAGGCACATACCAGCAGTATGCGCCTATCAACAGACGCATATCAATAATGCGCACTTATCAACAGGCACAAACCAGCAGTGTACGCTTATCAACAGGCGCATACCAGCAATGTGCGCCTACCAAAAGACGTACATTAGCACTGCGTACTGATCAAACAGACGCATATCAGAAATGCACGCCGATCAACAAATATATATTTCTTCAGTGCAAGTCGATCAAACTAGCGCATGTCAGCAATACGCGCCTCTGATCGAAGCTAAACACTAGACCACGGTGTGCACCTATTCTCAGAAATAGTTAGTACATATTGACAGTGTCTACAACATGCAAGTCAGTGCTTATCTTCAAAAGTGGCGCAAAAGAAAAATGCTCATATAAGAAAATCATTGGTTCTTTGTTGAGACTTACCAACTTTTGAAGACAGCATACAAAAGAATAACATCAGAATGAAGTGGCGCAAGTGGGACCTTCTGAGAAGCTATTTGTTTTGAGAAAGTATGAATGACTCTTTCGTTTCTGGTTGTCCTCTTTAAAAAAGAGTGAAAGATGAAGACGGGTGCGTCAGGAGCCTATTTTGGGAAAGAACTAAAAATGGGCGCCTAAAACCGTGTAACGACTGCCGTGTGTCCCTCAGAAGAAATAGTAAACAAAGAATTAGCCAAAGGAATGCGACCACTGCACTATTCGAAATCACAGCCACACAACATATCAGAAATTTTAGATTTTATTGCATAAAGATGGGTGGACCCCTACAGACAAGGACACAAGAAAAGAGAATAGAATTTTTGGCACGCCTAAACATTATTTCTTGTTCTTGTCTTCATCGATCTGACGAAGGGCGGCGTCCAATTTCTACATGTTGCGGATCCCCGAGCGATACATCAGATTAAGGAATACCTCCGAATCGCCATGCTTTCAGAGGATGGCCCACCGCTCGAGCAATTGAAGACCGTCGGGTCTACACCAAAACAATCTAAAAAGTTCACCGCTCTCAGCGATGGGTTACTCTCAAACAAATAAGTTGTAGGCAACATCATGTCCCGCTTCAGGGGACTTGATCGTGGTGTCAGCATTTATCTCCATCTCTTTCTTCTTGGGGCCATTGAAGAACAGAAGTAAAGAACAAAGCACAAAGATCAACTATTACATATATATCAACAAATTGACTCTTCGTATTCTTCATGGGAAACTGAAAATCATCAATAAAACTCGGAAAGACGAAGAGGAGGTTGAGTGTTTTCGAGAAAGAAGTTTAATTGTGATGACCGAGCATTGACTGACGCAACTTGACTCAGTCAAATTTTTTTAAATTCAAAGTATTTAAAAACTTTAAAACGTGTTATGTTTTGAAAACTTTGAAGGGGGTCTTGTAGGGCCTAAAAAATCAAGTTGCGCCCTGAATTACTAATCAGTGATCAAGTTGCGCCCCAAAAAATCAGGTTGTGCCACTGATATGAAGCTCAGAGAACAGACTGCACCGCTGAACAGGTTACGCCATATATCAGACTGCACCCAGTCTTATTGTACCAAAATCTACGTGGCATCTGACACTTAATGTTCATCATTACCTGACAACACTGACAACTGACACCACAGTGAACGAGGAAAATCTCTTCGAATCCCGTAAATTGTGCCGCTCAAGGGAAGTTGATTGACAGCTGTCCTGTACGCTTCATAAGTTGCGCCTAGGCGCAATCCAGACAAAATCCTTATTTGCGCCTTAGCGTAATCTGAATGACTTCTGCTCAAAGGCTGCCAAGTGTTTTGGTGCAGCCCAAATCAAGCGCAGTTTGACTCGTTTACTGAAGGTCGCGCAACCTGATAAAATTGAGACAACTTACAATCTAAAGCAGGATGACGTGGCCCACATGCCACTAATCTCTCAAGACGTGTCTATTATCCTGTACATGACCACGCGCATCTCAATCAAATGATGCCACGTGTCTAAATACATTAGTACACGACTTAACAACTGAATGAAAGTTGGCACAATAGGAGGTTGGCGCAACCCAATGTGGCACAATCCAGCCTCGCGCACATCAGATTAACTGCTAAAAAAATTATTTCTTGAACTCTATAAATAGAGTTTCCAATCATTGTGAGATAATCAGAGACATACGCACAGAGATCAAGAACTCTTGCAAAATTGCTGCTGCATTCTCCAGAGGCTACAGTCTTCAATTTTTGGTGAACTTTAGAATTTAATCCTAAATTTCTATTTGGAAAGTACAATCTTGTTTTCTTATATAAAACTTAGTTTTATGTAATAAAGTTGATTTTAACTAATTTTGTTTTATTAATCTTTAATTATTATTGATGAATTTTGATTATTATTATTAACAATTAATTCTATTTTATTAATTTTAGTTACTAATTACTAACTATTAAGTTTACTTGCTAATGGTTATTTACTAATGGGCTGGATTTATTAGTTAGTTCTATTTAGAGCCTACGAAGCCTTGGGCTTTGGGTCGTGGGCTTTAGCCTACTATTTTTAGTAATAGACAGTTTTAGTTAATCTTGGATTAGTGACTAACTAGCTGTTAATTAACTAATTAATTAGTTATCAATTAGTTAGTTAGTTAGTTAGCAGGTTAGTTACTGATTTGTTCTAAATAACCCCAGATCTATTAGTATTTACTAGCTATGCCACTATAGCTAACTTGGAGCACACCATTATTTTATTATAAATATTAGGGTTAGTTTTTATTTTATTATATTTTATTTTCTGGCATATTTTCTAACACACACTGCTGATCACTGACACACATTGTTCCCCATACACTACTGCACTCCATTGAGCGCTGTCGACCGTCGCCGTGAGCGAGCATCGCCGGAGTCCGCCGTTCCTCGTCGGGATGTCGATCGACATTGGGGTTATGACCACCAAAGTAGCCATCCATCACCGCCAGACGATAGGAGCTCCTCCACGGCAGTAGGTCGCCTGACTTACTCAGATCGACGCCATTTCCGGATAGCGCCACACCCGTCATGTCCAGCCGTGGTGAGTTCTGCTCAACGTTATTTTCCTCTTCTTTTTCACTGATTTCCCTTCCTCACTGCCTCTTCTTGTTTTATGGAAGTCACCGCCAGGTTGTCGAGTTCCGTCGCAGATCTGAGCTCGCCTGTCGTCAGCCTCATCACCGTGCCACCAAGCACGTCAGAGGTCACGCCACCGCCCTACGGTGAGTCATTACCGCCACTTGTTTTTCTTTTTTTAATTTAGATCATTTTCTTCACTCTTACTGTCATTTAGATCTGACATCGTCGACGACCGGTCCACCGCCTTGAAGACAGTGCTGTCCTTTCGAGATTCACATTGCCACCTCGTGGAGCATGATATCTTCGAAGAGTTAATCGTCGCCTCGAACTTGTTGACGCAGCGTTGTGTGTCGCCGGAGAACGTCATCCTCGCCGTCGTGAACTCCGAAGACTGTCGTCGAGGTGAGCACTCACCTCTATCTACTGGACCTCTGTCTTTCTCGAGTTTCCTACCGTTAGGGTTGTCGGTTGGACGTTGATTTGGGCTAGGGTTTCCTATTTGGAGGCTATTTGTGGAGTGAAGATATATGATTAGGGTTTGGGTGATGATGCGAGTAAGAGGTGGTGAATAATAGGAGCTAGGGTTTGAGAGGAGCGATGGGCTGGGGAAGAAGGACAGTAAGGTTGGGGTTTCCTCGATCACCGAGTGAGGAAGAAGAAGGAGATTCCTAGGGTTAGGTTTATTCGGCGCTGAACAAATGAGAAGAGAGAGAGAGACGAGAGGTTTATATTTGGGACTAGGGTTTGCTAGTAGGCCGGGTTTGGGCTTATATAGGTGTGGGTTGGCAGATTCTTTAGAAAAGAAGTTAGAGAAGCAGTAGAACTATATGGGAGTGAACTTTAGTTTGGGCAGGCCAGCTGATCTAGTGGGCCACTAGGCTAAAGAGAAAACGAAATATAAACAATAGTAGTTGTAATACTGGTTTGAGCCCAAGTTGATGTGAACTAGGCTGGGTTTGCGATAGGATCTATTAAAGTTGTTTTATCTTTATTATTATTGCTGGTATTGTATTATCGTATAAAATTTCAGTAATATTTTATGAAAAATAATTTTAGTAGTTTTATCTCAAAATATTTACTAGTAACTATAGCTATCTAACTAATATTATTTGTTATGCTAGAACAAATAACATATATTGCTATGCAAATTATTAAAACTCTTTCTTGTTTAGCATATGTTGATGACAATTAATTAGTTAGTTTATGTATATAATTAGCTTATTATTAGCAATAGATTAAGCTAGTTTATGTATATATGTAATTAGCTTATTAGTAGAATTGGATCATTAGATAGTTAGTAATATTTAGCTAATGATTATTATTTAGAGCCTAACCAATTTGTATATAATTTAGGTGGACATATAGATTACTATCTCCCATTTCTCGATCTTCCCGAACAAGGCAAGTACTTCTATAATTTTGACTCATTTACTTCATATCATGTTCTTTTCATATTGGACACATTGTTACACGACTTGGTCTATTATTATGGTTCATGATATTTTACTTGTATCTGGGGAAGGGAAAATACTACAGATATGTGACAAAATCCCAACTTAGGATTCATGTTGATATCTTAAGTTACACCTGTGTATGTGGGATTTAAGCAGTACCATTACTTGTCCTTATTCATGATCTTTACCCAACCGGTCACATATTCTAGTAGCTATTTCAAATCATATGTCACGATCTTTTGTCATATGTTTTATATTCAGTTTAGATTATGCATTTACTTTTCATGTTCATCATGTTTATTGCTCCTTACTTGTTTACATGTCGTACTTGTTTCATTATTATATATTGTACCTTGCTCCGCTCCTGACTGGATATGTTGTAGCTGAACTTGAGGCTATATGTGATACCCACTATGGGCAGGAGCCCGAGGCCATAGTTGAGCAGGATGACACCACTCTGAACTTAAGAGCTGCTGACATTTGGACAGTTTCATCTAGTAGACTTTACTTTGATGTTGTATTGTGAGGGATTTGTGGACTGGACTATCACCTTTATATTCTGTCCTGGATTTGTCTCCGACTTAGTGTAAAATGTGTAATAATGGCTGGATTTTGGTGGTGTATTGTGTTGTACTCTGGGACATATTAGATGTTGTGATGTTGCTTTATGATATAATCTTGAGTATTTGTCACGACCCGCACCCTGTTTAGGGGCACGAGCACGTGGGTACGTCCAGCCTACGCTGCAGAATCGACGGTAGAACGCTGTATAGGTCATCTAGAACATATAGTATGTAAGGCACAATAATATAACCTATCATCTCCGCACGGAGGAATATAATCACAACTTGTCACGCCCCGCTCCCGTAGGAGCGATCGTCCTCGCTAAGGCATGATGCCGTACGAGCCTAGATTGCGCTCATACAAGGCGGGTTCCATAACGGCTAATTTCAGCAGCTGCGACGGGGTCGTCGCACAGAAGTCCAAGCAGAGACATTGAATAATAGCAACAAAAATTAGAACAAAACACAAGTTATTCGAAAGAAGCTCTTTATTGATATTGAAAAAAAGTTACAATGGGGCGCAAGGCCAAGATTAAGGTCACTCATGCTCACCCTTCTCACATTACAAGTCATGCAGCTCTCTATCATCTCTCAATACATGTCTTTGAATCAGCGGATGCTTCGAAAGGTGATGCCCATACATTATGTCCCGTATAAGTCTTGACTCCATACGGTCGTACGCTTTGAATCGCCAAGGAACTCCGTGCCTCGACGCATCCAAGCGGGCTCCGTGCTATGAGTTTCTACCTGTGCCTGCACATGGAAACTATGTGGGTGTCAGTACTCAACTGTACTGGTGGAATGAGCTCCTCGTCTACCGATACAAAACCAACACGTTTGATTTACTTTGTGCAACATAGTCCCTTTATGATGTTTTTCTACTCTTATCTTAGGATACGTTTTAGGACAGACGTTTGGCCTATTTTGTGTCTCTAGACCATCCCGTGCTTGTAATAACAACGTCAACTCAATACCTTGCCTCTAGACCCCCTTCTCGTGCCAATATTGTTAACCTATCAAGTCGTGTTTACCTTACGGTCCATAATTAGAGACGCAACTACACGATAGACTCCATTTCCATGTGACCATGCTACAAACCCTTATTGAGGTCGTGCCTTGCAACTCAGTGAGACTTAACCATATCGTCGCCTCGTGGCCCTTGTCGCCTCGCGGCCCTTGATACTTCGATCACCAACTGACCCAAACGAGACTAGAGAACTTAACGTCACTTAACCAACTTTCTTTACAGTAATCCCTGAACTTAAACTCGAATGACTTAAACTCACTTGTGCAACTCTATGCCAACAACTTAACACACGATGCCACATCTCGTGTCGAAGCACGTCGCCTTTGTTGTAGCCAAATCTTAGACCCAGACATTGTGTACTCCATCAACTTGACTCCATCCAAAGGCACACACGCGGATTGTCGCCCGTGCCGACCCACCTATATGAATGGTCACTGGCATTAACTAGCCATCGTGGATATAGCCTGGCAAATGGGATCCTTGCACCGCAAGTAGCGATCTCCGATGCAAGTCCTCGAACTACCAATTGCCTATTACCCAGCTCGGCTATTACCGGTTTCTTCCTAGGTCGATCGATGCCGTGGCCCCGGGGTGTCGCTCGAAGAAACAATCGCCCTTGTCGACAAGTTGTCCATGACCATGCACCTACGCTAACTTCTAGACTTAACTAATTGCATGGCCCCATCATCATCACTTAGTTCCTTTTCTTTACTTTTTCCACTTTTCATACTCCTTTTGCAGAGCCCAAACCAGGGTTGCCTCGACGACTGACCTACAGTCCCGACATATTTCCTCTCGATGACTAACCATCGCTTAGACTTAACATTCTTTGAACTTAGGGAACGACTACTACATAGCCTTCCCACTTAACTTGAACATAACGTGTTCCTTAAGTATCAAAAAATCGTGGCTAACTTTCCACTGAACCAACTGTGGCTCGTGCCTTAAACCGACTTACATCCTACGTAATGCTATCGCCTAAGTCATACTTCATATGACGGGCCTTGAGATCGTGGGACTAAAATAACTTAACGACCGCAGAAAGAGCGGAACAGTGCTTGGAATGACTTAGTTCGACCGGCATAACTTTGCCTAACTTACTGAAGCCTACAACTTAACCCGAGGGACGAGCAAAGGCTATGTCAAGCCTTGCGCAGTGGAAGCGTGCATGCTTTATTGAGCATTTACACGGGCGATGCCTATGACTTAGGCAAGTTCATAGTTTTGTGTCGAAGACCAACTTTCTTTCTTCCAAGCCACGGACGAAGAGACCGAGTGTCATTTTCAAAGCATGCCATGCACCAACTCTAAGCCAACCGTTAGACCTTTCCATATTCTACTCAATTCGACACATTCGGGATTACTCCCTTTAGCTATGTGGATTTGCCTCTTTTATTATCAAGTCTACTTGTGCAAGTTGAAAACATGCGATTTATTATGTGAAGGCTAAGATGAGGCATGTTCACCTAAACTACCCCACCTGAGCGTATCTTCGAGTCGCCATTGCAAGGCTAAGTTCGAACGCCGTCGGCGTTCCGATTCCTCCGATTGACTGAGCGGGACGGTGCACTACATCATACACCACTCAGAAAAAGTTTCGTCTTTGAAACTAACTGAGTAAATTTATCGACTTATAACTTGATTCAACATTCAAGGACTTTCGCACACACTATTCCTATGTGTTTCTTCAACCCGAGTCACGCTCGTGCTATAGTTATCTTTTACCTCAAACAACTATATCTCAACTTAGGTAACTTACTCTCGTCGCGCACACGGACACTCAGTTCTAGGCAAACCATCCGATCAACCAACATTCAAATTTATCTCAATCTATTAATCGCCACTACCACCAAGCTTTTCCTTGAAACACAATTTCAAAATCTTCGACACTCTCCTTCCTCTAGTCTCACTTGATTCAATATATCACTTAGTTGGATCGTGCACATATTCCAGGCATCCTCAAAATACATGCATTTCAGCCAAGCCTCGTGATAGCGAATCCCGCCATCACCATTCGAGTTGGATCGTGCACATATTCAAGTGTCCTTGATATACATATGTCAACGAGACTCACGAGTGGTGTCTCCACAATTCCTATCACTCCGTACCGGGACGTCTGCCTAATCGCTAGGCTATGTCAATCCGTCAGTATTGGAATCATAGTTCCCAAACAACAATATCAATACTGACCCCATCCCAAGGTCAAACCAAATTGATAGTACGGTTTTCTACCCAATCTCGCATCACTCCGATTTCTAAACTTCGAGCATAGATTTTCTACACACATCCCGACATTCGTCGCACGGGGTCCGAGTCATTCAGCAAAGCCATCCTACGATAACTCACGTTTCAACCAATTTTTTGATATATCAATATCTCATTCATCAAGCCATTTCGCATAGTCTATCTCTTCGAACACGTTCGACATACTCCGCCTATCAATCCTTCCAAGTCAAGCACGCTATGACACAAAGCACGCTACAACACATTCACCGCTAAACCATAATTCACATTTCGTATTCCCTAAGTCATTCTTCCTAATTCACGTATTGATCATGAGGTCGTCTAGCTTAACAATATATATGCCCCGATCTCACGCGATTCAGATTATCCATGGGGGCATGAATCACCATGCACGCTCCCGCGGGATAATTATCCTCATCGGGACGTAACTCTTGTTTTGTGTCTAGACTAATTCATTCTCAATGCGCGGATTGGACCTACTCAATCCTTAAGTTTATTCATCATCAATCTCAAGTCCAAACATCCTCGAATTTTCCTTCGCATCAAACCAACAAGTTGAGACAATCGA